>JAMPIV010009457.1:0-463621 GCA_024509875.1 Oreohelix idahoensis | reverse complement strand
CTGACGGGCTTTGCGCAAATTTGCAGTGGCCAACTTCCAACCTGTTTGGAGGCGTTGCTTCAATTCCTCAACATAATGTGACGCGGTAATGACTGTGTCATCCGCTTTATCGTCTGTCCAGGATCTCAGAAGTGCCTCTAGAGGACCTTTTATTGGGCGCCCAAACAGCAGTGTTGCTGGTGGAATTCCTGTCGAGTGATGAGGTACCTCTCTGTAGGCGAACAGTGCTGCTGGCAGGTAGGAATCCCATGAACTTGGGTTCTCCTGCTCCAGCTTTCGCAGTATGGTAATTAAGGTTCCATTGAACCGTTCTACTTGGCCGTTGCTCTGGGGGTGATATGGAGAGGTATGAATGTGTCGCGTTTGGAAAATCCGAAACACTTCTTCCATTAATTTCCCCCGAAAATTGTGATCCATTATCCGTCAGGATCTGAAGAGGGAACCCCAACCTCGTAAATATAGTAAGGAGGGCTTCCGCTACATGAGTTGAGTCGCACGAAGGCATTGCGACTGCTTCTGCCCACATGGAGCATGTGTCGACCAACGTCAAGATGTAGCTATTCTTTTTCTTTGTCCTAATCAGGGGCCCAACAATGTCGACTGCCACCCTTTCGAACGGGGTACCTGTTACAGGCATTTCTCCTAAGGTTACAGGAGCTACCCAGTGCTTAGGAGCCACCTTTTGGCACTGTGCGCATGACTGAACATACCGTTTTATGTCTGCGTTCATTCCTGGCCAATAGTAGTGGCAAGAAATGCGCTGCATGGTTGCTCCAATTCCCATGTGTCCGCTGAAGGGTAAGGCATGGCCCATTTCTAATATTTGGGTCCTATAGGATGAGGGGACAATCAGCTGTGAGTGTTCGCTCGCTCCTTTGCCTGCTCTGCGGTACAACAGACCATTCTTCTTATAAATCTCTCCCTTGAGAGGCGGAGTATGAGACTTAGGAAGTTTTTTTAAAAACAAGGCGACAAAGTGCTATCCGCTGTTTGTGCCTTCTTCAACTCTTCTGGGAAGATGTTGGTAGGAGTTCCAGACTCAGGGTTCTGCCTGCATTGATCCCTGGTCTGTACGGCCGCAACTGACAGAGGCCGGGCTGGTTCTCCTAGGAACACATATCTACAGCCCAAAATCAGGGGGTAGATGGGATCCTTTAGAACAGCGGCTCTGATTTCTCCAGTCACATACCGCGATTGAACCTGAATCTTGCACACTGGTAGAATCATGGGCGCACCAGATTTGGTGGGTCCTTGTATTTCAATCGTCTCCTCTGTAATTTGGTCAGAATTAACAAGAGAAGCTGCGACGATTGCATCATAAGATAATCCAGTGTCATACAAACAAAGAGCTCTCTCCCCATTAACCATAACAGATTCAGTGACAGCTGGTCGCTTCGAAGAATCTATGTCATCCTTTGAGGGCTCAGGGCTGTCAGATCTGGTTGTTATGCAAGCTGCATTCATGGGGAGGGGTCGGCGCTTACAATCACGAGAACTATGTTTAGGCGACCGACAGTGTTGGCACACATCCCTCTCTGTGTTTGCTGTATAGGAAGTTTTCCTTTCCGTGTTCTTGTGGGTTTGTCCATTGTTGGGTCTGTCATGGTGAGTTTTCATGTAGGGTGGCTTTGAGCTTGTAATACTATTTGAGCTGTTAGGCGCAGTCTGCCGAGCCGGGTAGTCTGTATATCTCCGTCTGGAGGTCAGAGTCTCAGCCTGTGCATTCTGAAAGCGTTCTGATAAGGTAACTATGGTATTTAACCTCTCTGCCCCGTTTTCTACCAGAAATCGTCTCATCTCAGGGCTCATCATTTCTTTCAGTTGCTCCATTAGTATTAATTCTTGCAGTCCTTCGTAAGATTTCTCAAATGACGCGAGAGTGAGCCATTTCTGCAAATAAGCTTCCAGGCGAGCAGCATACTGGGTGTACGATTCTCCATTTTCCTTACGGAAATTTCTGAAACGTTTCCGGTAAGCTTCAGCATTCAATTCATACCGAGCTAAGAGGGCTTTCTTCAGACAATCGTAGTCATCCTGTTCATGGGGCGCCAGTTTTAGGAATACATCATAGCCAGCACCCCTGAGTCCTTGCGAGAGTTTCAGGTTCCACCTCTTCCGGTCCAGCCCGAACGAAGAAGCAAACCTCTCGAAACGGTCCAAGAAGCTGTCCATGGAATCCTTTCCCTCCATAAATGGCTCCAGAGGGAAGGCCATCGGTCCCAGGTGTGGTGTAGAGAGAGCTGATGCACTATCAGATTGAAGGGGTGAGGGCGGAGAAGATGAAGTTTCGGAATTGCTCCCAGCTTCCTTGCTTTTTGAGAGAAGTTCCACATCCAGTTCCTTCATTTTCAGGGCATGTTGTCGTTCCTTCTCCTTCTCTTCTGCCGCTCTTATTTCACGATCCTTCTCCGCTTCTGCCGCTCTGATTTCACGATCTTTCTCCGCTTCTGCCGCTCTGATTTCCCTGTCCCTCTCCGCTTCTGCCTCTCTGATGCTCTTCATCTCTGAGGATACATAGTCTGCAAGCTCTTTTCCTGCAAGCCCCACCTCTTTTCCACTCTCAATTAACAAAGCTCTTACTTTTGCTGTCTCTGCCATTGCAATATTGGATCAAGTCGAATGAGCTTGAATAAACCTACTCACAAACCAATACAGGTAAAAGTAATACTGTCTAATATTAATAATATAGTGTATTACTGCCACAACAATAAAACAAAAATTTTGCAACAACAACAATTTCAACCAATAGGATATCTCTTAGTTAAGTAGCTCAGTTAAATCTTGTATACAACTTAACTAAAAAATTGGACCATACACTAGAAGATCAGTCACCAGTTATATTTTGTGTACTATTCTATCTGTGCAATATACTGCATATAAGATCAAACCAGTTACATGCAAAGTGTACTGGGAAGCTGTATAAGATTACTTGATAACCAAACTATTAACCCAAGTTTGTTACCCAAAAGTAAAATGTATATTAGCAATAAATTACTTGTAGTCTAGGGAACATACAGATGCTATGAGTTCATCCGGGACGAGCAGTCCAGTTTTAGCGACAGGGTAGAAGAAAGGATAGACAGACGAAATAAAAAAAGAGTACCAATCTCTTCCACAGTGTCTTTTGGCTCGCTGTAAGTGATAGTCCGACACTTGTAAGAAGAAATATATCAGGAGACTGAAATTTAAACTCTTCTCAGTTAAGCAAAGAAGCAAATCCCATCAAGGATCCTGAGAGTATGTTAGGTCTTCAGCCACACTTCCCCTGAGGTACTGATATGGCTCATGAGACCCCCAGCTGGTAATTAAGATAATAATTCACATAAACAGTTAACTACCAAGCAATACAAAACATATAGTGAAAAGAAAGAAACAACAGTGAAATTCGTTTCTATGAATTTATATATATTAGACCAAGTTAAATTGGTTACAGATAAACGAAAGAGAAAAAATACAAATATTTATATATATGGTTCTATGTATACAGCACTGGGTAAATGGAGATAAAATAGTCTACACAAAAGTTATGTTTATTATTAGGGTACCCTTTCACGATGGCTGAGGTTTATGTCCTAATTTTAATCATTGACTGGTATGACCTAAGATCGTTTAGTGTTTGGTCCGTTTTAAAATGCACTTATCCTGGGTGGTGTTGCTGCTGTATGACGTCACAATGTTACTGCAAGTTTTCTTCCCCCGGCCAAGTTGCTGGAATAGTTCGTAGCAAGTACTGCAAGGTTTCACTACACAACTGCGAGTTCACCTGCCTTTTGTCACCACCAGGGAGCTAGGAGATAATACAAAGGAACATTCTATTTAGCTCTCTGGTTAGAGGCATTAATTTGTCCTGAGTGTGGTCCATAAACCAGGCTCAGATATCATTCATATTATTACGTAAATGACAAGGACCAATGTTGAGCGCCATTCTTCGAGCTGCAAACATATGATATTAATAGGGTAGGGGCATAGGCATACATATATTATCAACTGTTGTAAAGGCATTACAAAATCATACATTAAATACATGAATGCGATAATGGTTACAACCATTAACTAAAAGAAGCGGGCAGGGTAGCGCAAATGCTTTCTGTAAAACAACCTGAAGGACATCAAAGGCGTACAAAAATCATACAAAAAAAATCATATAACAGTAAACATATGGATTCCATAATGTATATACAACCATTACATGAAAGTATGAAATTGACTGAAAAGCAGTGCAAACATTAACTAATGTTAATTGCATATAATGAAATAATAATGAAAAGCAGTTCAAACATTCAATACAAATACTTGCATATAAGAAGATAATGCATTTCGCTCACCCGCATTGATTCCAAGATTGAATTTGGCTCAAAAACGGCATATACTATATATATAGCTAATTCTTTGGTCTTCTGGTTTCTGACAGATTATATGCTTAGAAGTTTCTGCCGGGGCTTGCAAAATGTGAGTAAACTATATCCGATATATTCTTCCATATATACAGGTAACAGTGGTCGCTGACCTCAGCTAAGTCGGGAATCCCTAAACTCCTGGTCACCCGGAAATCCCCGGCTACTGTGGTCTTCACCCGGTCACTGGAGATCCCCAACTATTTGGGTCATTGGGCGGAGTTCACCCCGGTCACTTGCCGGTATTCCCCGCTGATGGGCCATTCGTTGGGCGGGGTTCACCCCGGTCACTTGCCGGTATTCCCCGCTGATGGGCCATCGACAATGAACTGGAAAATCCCCGGTATCTTGGGTCATTCCTGGAGCATTAGAAAACAAGAGAGAGAGAGAGAGAGAGAGAGAGAGAGAGAGAGAGAGAGAGAGAGAGAAAGAAGAGGTCGGGCGAGGGATTTCGCGACACTTGTGTTCATATCACGCGTTAAAAACGATAGGATAAGCTAGACATTTGTGTTTTAAATCTAATTTATAACAGAATGGTGAAGAGGTCTTACCATAACACGTGTTAGATCTATTATTGTTATTATGGTTAAATGTTTATATTTCTTTCCTAAAATATAGGCTGGTCAAAACCTGCGAACTAGCGGTCTAACTGTCTTATGGTCATATGAACTTACGTTCTTAGAGTCTTATAATCTATAAGCATCCAGGGATATTTAATATTGATGAGCTTCTTGCTATGGTCTGTGAGGTCCATTTTTTCTCATTTCATGAGATAAACCAGAATAGAACCATTAAATTATAATATTAACTGGACCAGAACTATTACCAGATTTCATTTATATCATTCTCATCAGCCAGCTGTGTGGCAACATATATTGTCAGCAACATTTGTGTAACTTAACATAGTGTATCAGCAACCAGAGGTTAGACAACCCAGAATATATACGAGTATGTATTATTGATCCTATGTCGGCGATCACCACGTATGAACCTTACTCCAACCAATTGAAGGCAGAGATACCGTATTTTATACAGGAAAAATTAAATCATTAACTCCAGCGACTCCCGTGCAATTTGCAGTCCGCAACTACGGCGAGTCTGGGGCTGGATTTGGCAAAACTTAATATGACACTGAGTAGTCTTATTACTTATTAGTGTTTATTTCCACGGAATGCCTGTGACAACTATTTGGGTAAGCGAATATGAATGTGGTCACAAGTATGAAGGATTGAATGAACTGTAAGAGAGTAACATAATTTTCTGTTGTTACCACTATCATACACATCTTTTCTTTTTTGTTCTCATTAACCTGAGTATTTACAGGATAGATTAATTAGGAACTTGTTCTTTGTTTCTTTAATGACTATTCCATACGCTTATCGTTAACTTTTGATCTTTCGGGTTAATTAACTTCTGTTGGGATCTTCTTTTTCTTTTCCTTTACCAGAGGGGAAAACCTGTTTGATTAATTTTCATTTTTGTCTGTAAACCATGATCTATTGATGTATATGATTTATGTTGTAAAGTTCTAGTGATAAATAAACTTTATAAACCTTAAGTTATTGTGTTGGTCAACCCCTGTCCATATATGTTATGCATAGTTTGTTTTCACGATTGTGCGTATTTGTCACAGAATTGTGTGCAGGTGGGTGCAGTGTAACTTGTATTTTGTACAAGGAGAGAAAGTGCGTCTGATTTAAATTTAGTCGTCCAGATAGGCTGGATTAGAGAAATTACTCAACCCAGAGACTGTCCTTTCTCTTACACGACCACCTCGTGAGAAAAAAACTATTTCTTCTACCTTACTCTCACATAGTTATCACTATCACCTCTGCTCAGACAGGACTATAAACATCTATTACCTATCTGATAAAATCTACGACAGTCAGACAATGTTGTCTTCTTTCATCTTACGCACAATACAAGCTTGTGTCAACACGATCAACAGCTTTTCACTGGGGTCAAATGTTGGACCGACACGTTTCCAAAGGTGGTCAGACGGATTCAAAGAGATAAGCTGGTGACCGGTCTGATGATTGGTTTTGTTACGATAATACCACAGTTCACCTGGCGTAACGTAAATAGGTCTGAGGAGTGGTAAACAAGATAAAGACAGTCCTATAGCAAATACTTCCATAGGGGAGTGGGTTGTTAGAGACTTTCCTATACTAGTTTCAGCATAGAGAGTAAAAAATGGTGCATAAAATATGCCACATAATAATGAATGAAAGGGCAAAATATATGCCAAATAAAAGCGATGAGTGAAAAGAAGAGATAAATGAAGAAAAAAGTTATACTGACGGAGTGGACGTGAGATCGCACAACCGTATCGTCACAGTCAAGAGAGATCGAATTATTCAAAATACAGAGATGTGTGTCTTATCAAAAGCCAGCGTCTTCTTCTCATCTCTTGTTCCACTGGCCCTTTTTTGGTTCTTACCATCTGTTCCGTATTGGTGACCTTTCCTTCCTTAATATGATGCATACAATTTCTTCTCATCCTTATTTTTTTTTAATTTTTTATTTTATTTCGATGGCTATGATCTCGTAATATTGTTTTCCACTAATATTTACTCATTTATAGTCTTACCTCTTAAATGAGAGCGAAACATTCTGCATAGAAACCATATTCCAGTCGTTGCAATTGATTGTTTTCCTTAAAAAATTCACTATCCAGAATTCATATCCATAGAACAGTATTGGTTCTACATAGCAATAAGAGAGTATCTTGTTCGAATCATTGCTAGATATTTGTTTGTTCGTACTTTTTCGTTCCGCCTTAGCCGTGAGAGGTCGTGGAAAGCTGTTCCAAGATTAACATTCTTTTTTTTTTTTTTTTTTTTGTTTACTCTCTAGACTAAATTACTTATCTCTTAAACCTGACTAAAAACAGATTTGCACACTTTCGTTCCTTCTTTCGTACTCTTTCAGCTAAACGGCGTGCACCATTATCGACGTCGAATATTTCTTCTTCTTCTTCTTCTTACACTCTCAGACGTCCACTTGAATGTTTTCAAAGAAAGCATTAGTCAGTTTGAGGCTATTTGAATCTCCGTAGAGCTTTTCCACGAATGGTACTGGTGTGGGTCATATGCGCTTTCTTTGTTCCGTATATGTTCCAGTTGGAATTCGACGTCGAATTTGATTTTATTCAGATTTTATAGACATTCGGTTTCTTCCTTACATCTTTTTTTTTTAACCCCCCTTCGTTGTTTCATCAAGCAGGATATTTCTTTTTCCTCTCTTCTATTTTTCTAGCCTCATACTTGTTTATTGATGTCTCCTGCATTGCTGTCTGTAGAAAGTTTCACACTGCCTTGACACTTCCATACTTGGCAGAGTTTTGTAAGCCAGTGTATTTTCTTGGCATAGTTATTTTTTCTCTGCTTCTTCGTTTGATATTTTCTTTACCTTTTTTCCGTCAAGTAAATTCCAGTTTAGGTGACTGCAGAGCTACTATAAAAATGTAGAATACAGTAGTTAGAAATTACAAACTCAAAACTTTATCTGAGCTCGACAGCAACGGAAAGAGGTAATTGTGTAAACTGTTTGACGAGATTTTTTTAAAAAAAAGGTAAAGTTAGTCCCATAGCAGATACCGCCGTAGGGGAGTGAAGTGTTAGAGACATCAGCATTCTAGGTCCATCATCGCGAGGTGGGGTGACCAGTTCCCTTCCTGGCTGCCTTTTCCTTCCTTAACTCAAGGGCCAAGTCAGGTACCCATTTCTAGCTGGTGAGACTGAAGCGTGATGATACCGTGAATAGAACCTGACACCTTTGCCCCGAGAGACCAGCGATATGAGTATTGAGAATGTCTTGAAAGAGGCTAAAGCACAAAGGAAGCTTATTTGTCAGTTTAGAAGGAAACAATGCACTCTCTTTGGTCATGTTATGAGAAGGAAACTGGACTATATCGTGAGAAAAGGGAAAGATAGGGCGAAAAAGAGATAGAGAATGACACAGAGAGAAGATTCTGGACAGCATGACATCAAGGCCCGGAAAGAAGTCAACAACTGAATTGAACAATAGTGTACTACAGGAAATTGTTGAAAGACAGTATCACCTACGCCAGCAGGCATTGTACTTGAAGAAGATAGAAGACAAATGGCAAGAGCACATGTACGTTTTGTTACAGGCTTCACGAAAGGAACCAGTAGCAGTTGTTCGCCCATGCTCCATAAGGAGTAACAAGACAAAAAGGAGAAATACACAATAAATATCTCCGACGGATCTTCCGTATAAGATGGCCAAATGTAATAACAAATGTAGAGCTAAGGAAAGGATGCGGGCAACAGCCAATACAAATGGAAATTAAGGTAAGAAGGTGGGGATGGATAGAACATACACTCAGAAGAGAATAATCAAGCATGGCCAGAGGTGCCCTTGACTGGAACCCACCGGGGAAAAGAAGAGTGGGGACGCCAAGGAGAACTTGGAGTCGAACAGGAGGCTAGGGAAATTGGAATGACTTGGGAACAGCTGAAAAAGACAGCCCAGAATAGAAATCGACGGAGAGCAACTTTTTCAGCCCTATGTTCCACGGGGAACGAAAACGAATGATGATGTTACATAATATAAAATGTGTTATAGTAATTGGTAGAACAAGTTGCGAATATGAAAGGTTGTGATATACATTGACATGCTGATGTATTTCCCCGTCTGGGACCTTTGCTAAAGACACAGTTTAAACTCTTTGAAGCAGTTATTAATCTGCATTCACTTTAGTATTTATATCAGGATCTGTAAAATTAACACTCGATGAGCCAAACGTTTCAGGAAATCTGGCAGTCTGAAATGCGTTGCCCGGAAATCTAAACCCTGAAGCAAACCTACGGCTTCCCTTGAGATCTTATTGCTCCCGAGGTAATATTTTCTTTTGCTCTGTTTACACAACACAAAGTTAGAAGCTGCTTCAATGCAAGCACATGTTCGCCCGCGGATTGACACTCTAACTGAAAAGCTGGACTAACTCCTTCCTCCTCACCACAGATTGCGCGCTAAAAACTCAAGTTTTACGTTTTCTCCTGGCAAGAAGAGGAACGGATAAACAACGTCTGTTGGAGTAGACTGGAATATAGCGCCCAGTTTGCTGTTTTCTCACTGCTAATGAGAGAGGAACTCTTCTGAGTTTTTTAAACATTCTTTGACACCCGATCCTAATATTGGCCTGATTCCAAGATCATATTTTTCCAGGGATTTCTTTACGCTTTCTGCTGCTCCCCAGTTGCCTTCACTGCCTGCCTCCTGTAACGCGTCTGGCATTCCGTATGCAAAAATATTGTTGTTTGATTAGTAATTATGGGATTCTTGTGTGGTTATAGCACATCTACTTACGCTATTCGGATTTTCGGCTTCGTCTCGTGTGAAACTACTAAGAATAAAGAGCCTGAAGGTGCAATTTAAAAGCTTACGTAAACTGAGTTGCTAACTTTGTGAATGAAACTTCGAGAAGATATTATATTAGAATTCCCAGCCAGAAAATTATATATATATATATATATATATATATATATATATATATATATATATATATATATATATATATATATATATATATATATATATATATTTTTTTTTTTTTTTTTTTTTTTTTTTTTTTTTTAACCAGCGGCACTTAGGCTTTTAGCCCTTCGGCCCAATGACATGTCATTGCGAGGCTGGGGAACCTGAGGACTTTCCTTCCAACCCGGTCAGGAGCTTCGCTCCTTCCCATCCACAGAGGGTTTATCACAGGAGCCGTTCAGGCTGTTCAGTCAAATTTCCGGCCGTAAACATTTCTTCAAACGCCGACGCCCGGGTTTGAACCATGAACACCTGGTCGCCAGTACAACGCCGAAGCCATTACACCAGCGCGGCTCCCATATATATATATATATATATATATATATATATATATATATATATATATATATATATATATATATATATATATATATATATATATATATATATATATACAGTACTTTGCAAAAAAAATGGCAGTCATATTTTCGCAACGCAGCACACTCATAGAAGCAAATAATAATAAAAACTGTATGTCCAGAGGAAGATTGGTATCTCCCCTATCTATTAACAGTGGTTTCAGTACAATATAATGTTGCCTTCTCCAGCAAGGCAAGCCTGGATGCGGCGAGGCATACTTCCCACAAATGTTTGTAGGTAATTGAGAGTCAGACTGTCCCAGTATTTTTCAGCTACCTTCTTCAATTGTTCAACGTCTCTGAGTCCACTCTTTTTAAAATGATTCTTGAGTAGTGCCCAAACGTTTTCAATTGGGTTTAGATCGGGACTGTTGCTGGGCCACTTCAGCACTATCACATTCTTCTCTTGCAGCCATGCTTTGGGGGTATGAGCTGTATGATTTGGGTCATTGTCATGTTGAAATGTGCACCCATCGGGGTACATGACCTGCATAAATGGCAGAAGGTGTCCCTCTAGTATGTCGATGTACCTTTCTTTCGTGAGAATTCCTGTGAAAACACACAGTGGGGTGGCACCTCTTGCTGACACCCCTCCCCAAAGATGGAATTTCTAGGTATGTTTCGGTCGCTGGTACACAGGCGTTACAGAGCCTTTCGTCCAAATATTTATTTGAGCAGGATAAGACCAAACAGAACATTCATCTGAAAAAATCACATTGTCCCATGACAAATTTTGGTGTTCGTGGCACCAGTTCAAGCGCATCTGTTTGTGAGTCTCTGTGAGCAATGGTGACGAAATTACCCGCTTTTTTGTGTAATTCATCCTGTGTAGCTCCCGGTTGACAGTAGCATTAGATACCTCTGGGCTTCCCAACTCGATCATGCGCTGCCGTATGTTTTCTACACTCTTCATTGGCCCAGCCCGAACGATTTGGGCGAGACACCGATGGTCCTTTGTGACCAAAATTCTTGGCCTCCCACTACCTTCTTTTCGCTCGATTCCATTACCTGCTTTTAATTTACTCACAACTCTGTAGACAGTCCGCTCAGGAATGTTCAAGGTTTTAGAAATGTTGGAACATGTTTGATTTCCTTCATTCCAAAGCTGTGAAATTAACATACACTTTGACTTTGTATCCATTTTCTGCCACTAGCATTAGAAATTGTCGTCTGCTCTATTATCAAGGGACGTTACTCTACGCTAATTTTTTTTTTTACTTTTGGTAGTGTTTGCTCACTTTATTGGAGTGCAAATTTGGGGCAGAACATGCATATTTAATTAGATTTCAGCTTATTTAGCTGAGCAATATGACTGCAATTTTTTTTGCAAAGTACTGTATATATATATATATATATATATATATATATATATATATATATATATATATATATATATATATATATATATATATATATATATATATATATATATATAAAACTGTCGTACAGATAGGTTGTGAGTTATTTTTGGCCCGTCTGAGTAGAGTGGATGGTGATAGATACGCGAGAAAGGTGTGAGAAAAAGATTTCACGGGTGGTAGTTTGAGGAAAAAGAGTAAAATTCTCTATTCCAGCCTATCTATACGACTATAATTTAGTACAAGACAACCTTGCCCTCCTCATACATATAAATATAAGTTTAACTACACACACACACAGCTATGTGACAACAAGACACACAAAACGTGAAAAAAAACTACGGTTAATTTAGTATGGGTCTGACCAACACACAAAGTTAAGTTTCTTTGTTGTTTATTATCATTTAAACTTGACAACACCAATATCTAAAGTAAGATCAAATAAAATCAGATGTACATACATATGAAATAACAGAATAAATGCGCCCTCCCCCTATGGAAAAAAGAACCCAAAAGTTAATAACCCAAAGGTCGAAGGTTAGCACTATGTTACAGAGTAGACAGTAAAGAAACCAAGTTCCTACTATATGCTACCCAGTAAAGTAAATAAGTTTAAGCAAATCCAATGTTGGTAAATTCCCTGAAACAAAGAAAAATACTCCCTCACTTTTAAACAGTGGCCACTCACTCACTCTTACCTACTCTTGGTGATATCCCTTGGATATACTACAATTGTCCCTGAATATATATATATATATATATATATATATATATATATATATATATATATATATATATATATATATATATATATATATATATAATCAGGTCCACTTCCTAAATTGGTCACAGTTCATCCTCTAACAAACAAAGACTAGTGAGGTGAACGGCGAATCCGGTGTATTATTTTACCATGGATGAACACAATGTCACCGCGAATAGTTGGCTTAGGAACGTGCTCTTGGGGTTCACAGTTAAAAAAGAAAAATACTTCCATTATTGGGAAACATCTGGTTGCAAAAAAAAAATGTTACAAATGATGATGATATAATCCTATCGGACAACTCTATGTTAGAGCTCCGATTCTGCACTGCGTAAAATCTGGATAAATCCGCTTGAATACGACTGTCATAAGTCGGGAACAATAATGTTATATTGTACACCCCAGTGGGCTGGAAAAATTGGAAACAATATTGCTGGGTTTGGTAAGTCCAGTTAAATTTATAAGTTAAAATGTTTCTCATGTATCTTTGGCGAATACTTGCTCACAAATGAAATTGGTGACGCACAAGCCAAGAAAAAGAGACAACATTAACCAATCAGTAAAAAGAAAAGACCGCTGGACGCTCTTGATCAGGTCTGCTAGGAATATAAGAAAACATTTATGGAAAAATGCTACTATTCTATATAGCTACATATTTGCACACAGACGGAAACAAGACGATCTCTTATCCACTCCGTCATTCCTGATTACATTTAAAAGGCACACGGTGTTTTCCTTTACGCCTACACGGTCAGCCTTCGCTAGCGCTGAGTTTTTAGGCCGGAGGAAGTTATGCAACTCTCCCGCCCCTTGCACGCCCCGGCAGTCAGCGTTCAATGTTAATTATTATTTAATGATTTATGTGCGCACTTACACAAAGTATCGCCTGTCTTTAACAGCTATTAAATTGTCGGCGTCTGTTAGTCATCGTTTGGTATTAAAATAATAAGCACTCATAATAAATACGCACAATGAAATAAAGCGTGAATTCTTTTCTGTCACTATCAGTCGCGCCTAGCATATAAACTATTCAGCTAAAACCGTCTCTTCTTGTGTGAGAAACCGTGTGGTGAAAATTAACAGTATAACTGAACATCTGGTATGAAATAGCTACGCGTTATTTTATTTCACTAGTTTTAACAGCTAGAAAATCTAAGTGAATTATAATGGTAAAAGCTAACACTTTTAATTGGTAAAAGCTAACACTTTTAAACACGTAAGCACTAATTTCTATTACCAGAAAATCAGAATGAAAAATCCCCACGAATGCTAATAAAACATTTTTCAAAAAAATGGTTCTAGAACTGCGTGCTTAGAGTATTCAAAAATTCTGAGTGACAATTGATTTCAGGTTTAAGAAAACACAGTTTATATATCATTATATTTCTCTGATCTATAGATGTTATTAATTTTTTCGCTACAGTGTGTAACAGAGAATCAGAAACAGAGTTAAAAGATAAAGGCTTTCGGCCAGTCTTTCGTCGGCGTTTTTCGACCGTCATCAAAAGACTTATACGTGTAACGGGCTTCTCGAAGATTTTGCCCGCGACTCGACATCAAAGCGTTAACTCCCCTTTCCGGAGACTTCAAAAGGCCGTTACGTCTGTTTCACGTGTTTTTCGCGTGCGGTCTGTCAGGTATCGTATGATTGGCAGATGAGCTCGCGTGAGAAGACGAGGTAAACAAACCTGATTCGCTACCTGTTATGATGGGCCTGTCACGAAAGTTGTAAACACTTCGTTTGCTTATGTTCAAAGAAAAGAGGCGGGACGAAAAAGTACGCTTGTGTAAGTAAACACAGGCAGTAAATGCATGGTTTTAGCTAGCAAATCATAGAGCGCTACGAGATTACAAAACTGTCAGATTACTGTAGGCTCTTTTTCCATTATACGTCACAGTAACACCAAGTGCATTGATAACGGGTACTGTTAACCACATCAAGTTTACTGTTATAGCATACTAAATGGTATCGTTACATGATACAAAGGGTATTTTACATTAAATTTACAATGCTATAAGATAACATAAAGGGGAGTGCTACATCACACGAAAGGTATTCCTACAACATGTCAAGGGATTTCCTTTATTACATCAAGGTGGATGTTTCAATACATGAAGGCTTTCATACTCACACTTCTTCCTTACAGTGGAAAACTTCTATTTTTTTAACACTCCAGTGAGGAACTAGCATTTTGCATGCACAGGCGCTCGCACACACACACAAACTCATTGATGTATCAATGTTCGTTCGACTTTTCTTCTGACCAGGTAGATATAAGGATAATGATGCTTCTACCTCAAGGGAATGTTCACGAGATATTCAGAAAAGCGCGAACAATGCTTCTTTGGCTGAGCACGTTAACTCTAGGATCTGCCGACCACTTTTGTGAAGGATTATGTAATCTTATAATAGCTCGTTCAAGCCCCCAGCTGAGTTAATTCAGCGAATTTCCTCTTATTATTATTTAGTAGCTCTGATTGAGTGTATTTAAGAAATAGTCTGAGACATACGGATACAACACATTCAAAATGATTAAATGAACTTTAAATTTGGATATACATACATAACAAATTTAATAATCACTTAGATTTTAACAGTTATTAAAAATTGAATATTTTTTAACAAAAATTGGTCATCATCATATGATGTTAATGGGGAATTATATAAGAGGAAGTTTCACTTGGCAGCTTTTATTTGACTACTTAGCTGCCAATGAGGTTTCTGCTCCCGTTGGTGTTTTGGTTCTTTGCAGATAGGTGGCTGTATTGCTCACGTTCCTGTTCAAGATTAAGAGTTGCAGCACGTTCCAAGTAGAATCAGGGAGTAACTGCAAAGCTGGTTCCGCATCTATAAGACCCGTTTGATGATGGTGTGTAGCGTCGACTTCAGGCCATTTATACCATCACTTGTTCCAGAAATAGTACCCTCAACTGGTACCACCAACTAGTATGGTAACAGAAGAAAAACAAATACCCTCTGAGTATTGAGTTTCCCGACACATACTTATGTGTCCCCATCTCCCTATTCCACCATCCCATCTATCTTCAGAATTTTTTCCCTCTCTGAGAATTGACCTTAATCCCAGTGGGCAAAAACTATTTTTACGTTTAAAATGAAAAGTGTTTTATTTAACTTTAGTTGAAAATGTTAACAATATAGTTTGAATATGTTTACATTAACATCAGTTGAAAAAGTTGTAAACTTTCATTGCAGTTAGAGTGAACTTGTTTTACATTTACACTGGTTGAAAAGGTTGAAACTTTCATTACATTTAGAGTGAATATGTTTTACATTTACCCTGGTTGAAAAGGTTAATAATACAACAAGTATGTATTTCCTTTCTTTCATCATTCCCTCCCTGCTCCATGAACTTGGGACTACCTATGCTTATGGTTCTTTATAAGAAACGCGCAATAAAGCAGTCACCAGCGCTGGCAGTGGTGGTTCATGAAATAATCTCTCTATATGCTGAGGTTGCCAGCCTCAAATGGACATCCACTAGCAATTTTCACATATTAATCTTCACATGTCAATCTATACATATTAGTTCAAATGTTAATAATGAAAAGATATAAAACTCAAAATGTACAACTTACGCCAATCTTTAGGCTCACATACTGCTGGCTCAGGGAAATAAAGGCACCTGTAAAGGCCTCTTACACTTGGTCTGGGGTGTTATTAATTTAGTAATAAGTTCCCACTTTGACTTGTGTTTCAGTGCCCTCAGATTCCGGTTTTCCGTGTTAAAATGGTAAAGTTTTTCCCTGGGCTTTTAGTCCCGAGAATGCTCAAACAAGGTCCGGTCTGATAAATTAAAGCTGATTTTAGTCTTTACTCTGGCACGGTCTGGTTGTCTTCTTGGTGCAAGTGAATTTTCACAGGGTTCTACTCTGGCTGAAGTGTCAGGTTACATTGCCCATCTTCCTCCGCATTTGTTTGCTACGATGTTAAGCAGAGCTCCAATCGGAAGGGGTGTTGTGCCTTCATTCTGAGTGTCTGCCAATCGTTTCAAACATGTGTATTTTGGGGGGTAATTCAAATTATTTCGTCATGGAAATTTCTGCCTATTACTGCAGCGGTCATGTCTCCCAAAATATGGAATGAAAACATCCGATCCTCTCTCGGCAATGTTTACAAATAACTTCTTACATCTGCCCGTATTATAACAACATTTCCGTTCAGGTGTATCCGACTGATAAGTGCGTGTCTGTAATATGTCCACAGACGGGTAATTTATCGCCCGGCACGCCTTAGGTAAACCCAACACACGGTCGCTGACAGGCCCATCTGGGTTCATGACGAATTATCCCTGAGAGGAGTGTAAGATGATATGAACGTACTAAATATCTGCTTGATAGTAGAGAAAGAAAAGGGCGACCACAGAAATTTAGTACACACAAACAAAATGTAACTAAATACTGCCGGAGAGGAAAAGAGATCGACCCAATATTTCTGTGACACCAGTTCACGGTAGTTTTCGAGACTGTAAAGATAAGCTGATCCCTAGCACGAAGCCTGCTCCAAGCACTGACATGCTCCTGCAATGGTGGTTTCTCTAACAATTTCGTTTACACGATGAGGTTGCCAGCCCCATAAAAACGGTATATTAGTAGCCTTGTACGAGATGCCTGATGGTGCAGTAGTCCTATTCTCTGTCTCATCAGAGACAAACGGGAACTACCATTAGGCTAACTAGACAGCCACCTAGAGCGCAGACTTCAGAGGGGCGCAGTACTGACCTTTGAGGGGCGTAGTTTTATACAAATTAGTTTTTTTAACCCATGTAAAAATGCAACTGACAACCACGGGCCTTTTTGTGTGTGTGTGTGTCCTGTAATACACACTCTTTAAGCTTGGTTGTCAACGATGCCGCTAAATGTTGTCTGGAAGCAGCTGGTTTCTTCAATTTGGTTCCATAGATCTATAATTATTTTTCTGCATCGACTCAGCGTTGGCAAGTTCTAATTAACCATGTACCAGACGTAGACATAACTGTTAAGCCATTGAGTGAAACAAGATGAGAGAGTCGGATCGATGGTGGTGAAGCCAGTGAAATATCATCTTGGTAATATATATGATGCTTTAATAGAGATCTTTGATAACACAAGCCTAAAAGTTGCATCTGGAAATACTTCTCGAATAGAAGCTAAGGTCCTTGCTGATGCAATTTGTAATTTCAAGTTTTTGACATCCCTTGTTACATGGTACAATATCCTTTTTGAAGTCAATCTTACAAGCAAGCTACTACAAAATAAGGAAGCTGATTTAAATTCAGCTACAATCCAGTTGCGAGACCAAGAATTACATTGTGGGCTGCAGGGGTGATAAGAGTTTTCAACAAGTTTTGATAGATGTTACTGAGATTGCAAAAGAACTAGAGATACTACCGAACTTTAACACAGGACAAGTTAGAAAAAGGAGAAAGAAACGACGGTTTGCGTATGTGGCCCAAAAAGAAGCACAGCAAGATCCAAAACATAAATTCAAAGTAGGTTTCTAGTATTCTGTCTTAGACATGGCCATACAATCTGCTGAAGAGAGATTCCAACAGCTACAACAATATAAGTACTTATTTGGCTTCCTGTATGATATATACAGTATCGACTAACATTCTGCTGAGGATGTACTTAAGGCCTGCAAGAATTTGGAAAAATCATTAATGCACAATGGAAACAAAGATATTGATGCTGAAGATCTGAGCGGTGAACTTATAGCTATAGCTCGAAGACTTCCAAATTCTATGCCGCCACAAGGAGAAGTTATCTTAATACTACAATATTCCAACTGAAAATGTATATCACCGAACAAGGCGTAAAACTACAATCCTATTATATGGCTGTGGAACGTGGAGAATTTTAAAAAAATACGAGGACCAAGTTGTTATAGACCATAAATGGGTACTTGTGTAGAACAAAAGCTTTGGAATAGTACGAGAAAGTCATAGTATGTGGAACTGATGACGAGAACGAGATAAGTGCACATGGAATAAAAGGTAAATAGAAGACGCTGGAGTTAGATAGGACACACAATGACGAAACGAGATAAGTGCACATGGAATAAAAGGTAAATAGAAGTCGCTGGAGTTAGATAGGGCACACAATGACGAAACCATTTGAAAGCTTTACATAGCAGTCCTTGTTCTTGAATTAGCAGGTTAAGATAAGTACGGGGAGACCCGGGGGGGGGGGGGGGGAGGAGAGAGAGAGAATGCATGGAAAAGAGATTTAGAGACAGGCATGAAAGTTGGGAAGAAGACATGGAAATATTTTAAACAGATGGCACGGGACAGGAACAACTGACATGACTTTGCTAACGGCTATGCTCCTTAGGGAGGTGAAAGGAGATGATGATGAAGAGAGCTGCAGCTTTCATTTCTTTATGCTTAGATTACCATATGATAAATTCCGAGTACTTTAATTTAGAAAAGGGTGAATTATATAAATGTGGAGGTGATTTTGAAGAGTAAGACAGATTGGATGAATGAAAGAAAAAAAGATAAATATTGTATCTGTATGATGTATGCTAGTCTACGAGTTCGAAGGAACTGCCTTTCCTCGGGAAATAGTCTACTAGAAATTCTTAATGATAAGAGAATTCTGGCAACTAAACAGGATATTTTCTGGACGTTAAATTCCTTCTCAGGAATCCTACAAAAGGACTATGTGAAGTACATAAGGTTGAGAAAGGAGATTTGGTGTCCAGCCACATTAAATAAAATATCCCGACACACTGTAAGACTCAGGTTAGAGTCACCTGGTATGATAGCCTAGAGTTGTACTCTGGTATGGGATGGTTAGTATGGTATGGGTGACCTGGTTGGTAGGGTAACTTGGTTGATAGGGTATGGCTGATAGGGGTAACCTTTGGTACCGTGGACTCGTAACCTGGTTTGAACCCTAGACTCGTAACCTGGTTGGATTGGAGGATGAAACAATTGAAGTCCCATTAGTAGTGTTTCAAGAGTAATCATCTCCCATGTCTGATAGGCGATAAGCGTCCATCAGAAATCAAATTAAAACAATCATAGCTAACATTCAATAACAAAGAATTATATAGTACCGGTATCTATGAAATACTCCTACTTAACTGACTTTATAAGCGAATCTGGAGTTCTCAACCTCTATCTGGCTGTCTGCTTATTTACGGCAGTGGTTTTCCCCATGTGGGCAGTGAGTTTCACAAACTGTGTTGTTAGGAACTGTGGTCATCAAATGTTTGAGAACCACTGGTTCACATTGTGCCCGTGGTGCAGTATATCAATTTTGGGGTCATTGTCACCACTGGTTTGAGAACCACTGGGTTATAGTTTCCCATGCTGATGTAAAACCTTTTTTTGGGGGGTCATGGCTGCCAAGGTCTGAGAACCACTGATTTACCTTTTTGCCACTTGAGCAGTAAATCATTTTGAGGGTAGTCATGACCTAAGGGCTTGAGAACCGCTGGCTTACATTTTGTCAGTCAAGTGGTAAATTCATTAAATAGCTAAATAATTGTAAACATTCTTAAAGTTCTGGTTCCTGTCAAAAATAGCATTTATATAACTGATTATAGAATAGTTCTTCAATCATCAAACGTGGTATATGCATATAAGTGCATTAAAAACATATAAAGAATATTCCATGATGAAAACACTGATGTCCAATATGAGACAAAGAGATAAGAAATGTAATTGAGAACACACTTATCACGTTTGTAGTCTTGACAAAGAACAAAATGTAACATATAAGAAATAGAAAGTACAAGGAGCACTACTAAGTTCAGTAATACAAATCCTAAAGTAACAATACATGAACTATTTTTCATCTCCGGGGGTTGGCATGTATCATCATCATCATAACCCTCCACTCCCAAAGGAGCATAGGCCTTCAACAAACACATGCCAAGTCCTCCTGTCACGTGCCATCATCTCAAGTTCTTTCCACGTTCTCCTCATCATTTTCACGTCTGTTTCCAGCTCTCTTCTCCATGTGCTTCTTGGTCTACCTCTGCCTCTCTTGCCCTGGGGATTCTAGAACAAGGACTGCCTTGTAATGCTATCAACAGGTTTCCTCAGTGTGTGTCCTATCCATCGCCATCGTCTTAACTATTTAACCCTGTCTTATTTCTGCAATGATGTGAGAAAAAGAGCAGAGATTAATTGTGACTTCAGTGAAATGGTTGAGTAACATGTAAATATGCAAATAACAATTATTGACACTGACGTGAAAATTCATTTAAAATATCTATATAGATCACTTACTCGCTCAAGGATTCACTACGGATTTGGCAACCATAAGCTAGCCTCGGTTGAGGCCCATAGCATGTAACTTGCTGGACAGATACCGATTGAATGCCTTAAAACTTCCCAACAATTTGTTGATGGGGACTGCCCCTTTGACCTCTTGGTGGCATCATAGCAAATTCTTCTTGAGTCCCATGGGAATCAGGTTCTCTTCATTTTAAACTTGTCCGAGTGTTAAAGTTTTCCACACAAAAGGGACGAGTCCAGGTGAATTATCCAGTTCCATTATGGTGTCTCCCCCACTCTTGATTTACACGCGTCCAGTCAAGAGTTACAAAAGGGTTCACTTCCGGGCTGGCCGATTCTCGGCTGGAAATGTAATCCAAAGAAATATCACTCCCGTGACTAAGGGGATAGTTTATATGCCTTGGCCGTGAGAAATCGCAGGTAGCAAGAACAATTTAACAGAAACTTGCAGAGGAGAGTTTTCTCATTATAAGAAAATGATAAAGCTCTGAAGAGAAATCATAAGAATTACTAGCTTTAGGGAGAAGTTTGGAAAGGAATAAAATAATAGACAAAAGAAATGGTCGGTGAGAAAGTGGAACACTACAATAACTGATGTTTATAAAGCTATTTCGACAGAGATATTTTCGGAAGGGGGATCGGGGAGGGGGCGGAGACCAGGAAGTAGAAGAGGCTGACCACCGTTTCTTGGATTCATGAAGAGTTTCCCGGCTGTTGTTTTGTTTACTCAGATGGAGTTTTCCTTCGAGGCTTCTGCCGAGCACGTGATGCACTCTGAGAATAAACGTCATCGCAAGTTTGTACACCTTAATTTGTTTTCAGAGAGTGGAAAAAAATTAGTTCAATAAAGATTAATCGCTAGAAAGCTGGTGGCGATGTCTTTGCCACATCCTTCCGACGTTTCCTGATATTCCACAATGAAATGAAGTATTTGTGTATGCTCTTACAGGCTTCCTGCGAGGGAACTATCCGCAGGGATGGATCCATATGCCATATGGAGCGAAAAGGAAAATAAGAACAAAATATGAAAACCACACAGAACCCCAATACTTGTGCAAGAAGTTTGAGAGGGTGTCAAGATCGGAACTAATAATAAAAACTGTCGGAATCGATTACATAACAGCGGAAGCAATGAAGGTCATGTGAGAAAGCCCAGACGAAACGGTTATTACATAAATTTAATAAGACATACAAGGGAAGAGCATTACCATAAAACTGGTAAAGAAGTGCTGTCTTATGCATACGGAAGACCAAAGGAAACAAACAGATGTGTCGTAATGTGTTGAGGCTGTGATGATGTCCAAATGATACAACGTTAAAATATCTCCAAAATTAACGATAAAATGTAGGGTTGAAAATAATGCGTAAGATACTAGGAGACATGATCGCCCACGCCAGACTTTCCCACCACCATTTAAAACTAACGAGTTAGAAGTGCAGACGGAACGTTTACCCTTGTAGACGGGAGAGAACGGAGGACACAAAAAAGGAAAATATGACTGAACCGTGTTTGAAGTTCGAACGGCAAAAAGACGCAAGGAGGGGGGTGAAAGGAAAAAAATTCACGTCCCGAGTTGACATAAAGTAAGGAAATGGACAAGAAATGGACATTAGCGCTGGATCGAGACAGTCATTTCTTGGACGATTTTTCGATACTTGGTCTTTATTTGAATGCCGCGGCAAAACACATGATGGAAGGATCTCGAACAAAATTCAAAATTTAAACTTGAGAAAAAAATACGTTTTTCTTAATAATAGAGTTATGAAAATAAAACCTAGCTAGTTTGATAGCCCATCTTGAGCAGAGAAATAATATGCTTTCAATTATACAGACGGATAGATAATAAGGAAGATATTGACAAAAGACTGTATTGATCATAACAGACAAGCGACTGCACTGTTAACCCATGTCACTAAAAGTAACCAAAATCTTGGCCTTGAGTCTGCAACGTAAATTCAAACTGTAATTAAAGAGAGGGAATGTGGTGGAGCATTGTAGCAAAAAATAACTTAGACAGCAGATTCGTGTAGGAAATGCATGTAAAATCAAGTGTTTTTTTATGAAAAAAACATGTAGAGGCAGACGGACTAACAGACCGTAATACATACTTGACTGAGATTTGACTGAAGTGACTTTTGGTTGCCAATTTGAAAGTTGGGGGGGGGGGGTAAGCGATTGGTCAACGCAATTAATAGTAGTGTGATAGAGAGGTGAAAGTTTGCCATTTGCCATAGTCTGTTCAGAGAAGCAGTTCGTATCTAAAGTGGTGTTGATTCCCGAAGAATATAATTTTTATAAATGGAACGCCATCATACAGCCAGCAGCTCAGCTGAGTTTTGCTAGCAAATGTAACTGTGTTCTCAAATCAAGTGTGTTTTTATGAAAAAAACAAGTAGAGGCAGACGGACTAACAGACCGTAATACATACTTGACTGAGATTTGACTGAAGTGACTTTTGGTTGCCAATTTGAAAGTTAGGGGGGGGGAGGTTCTCAATTCTGAATTCTGGTAAGAATGAATAATACTTATTCTGTATATTTTAATAATTCGAGTGATTGATACTGCCATATCATAAAAATGATTACGACAAGTAAGTGTTCGCTCTAGATCCCCAGCCCTAGATCAGGGTCTAGAGACATACATACAACGAAAACATATAGGCACGCCTAAATAAAACTATGAAAAAAAGATCTAGTGTTGAGATCAGTGGAACATATCACGTATCTTATTTAATAGCAGGAAGCTATTGAACATATCTCAGATGTAAGGTAGTCTTGGGAACTGATACTATGTGAAACCAACTTGGTAAGATGTGCTGTGTGGTCAGAGAGATCTGACATAGTCTATGTGGTGTTGTTGTGTGTAGTGTTGTGTGCAGAAATGGTTTAGAGGATAAAATTCTGACACATGACCAATACTTTTATTTCAGAACTGTGAGTTTATATTTGGCACCAAAGCGGTGTCAAATGCTGTGTTAACATATATACAAGTGTGGACCAGAGCAGTCCGTCATTGTGTCCGAGCAGCCGTATATTGCCCCCTGCACGGAGAGGTGGGGCCACCAGACTTCTGTACCGGATCGATGCAGGCAGATAAGTCAGATCTGGCCTGCTGGACGTTCACCAACGACATTTTCACAAAATTATTCCTAATTCAACCTTAACTAACACCATGACAGTGGGGAAATTAAATTATATATATTTATCCCTTAAGTCAACGAACAATGTTGGGCATTCATAGACTAGGAGTGATGACACCATCCCAACAGCATATCTAGTAAAACGTTCTCCAGTGACTATCTTAATATATTTATTATTAACCAGTTATTTGAATAAGTAATTACACATTTTCCAACTATTATGTAACATGATTTTGCATTCAATTTATGACTCCATAATATTTCTCATGTTCTGACCAACTAAACATTTGGTTCAGAACAAAATAAATTTATCAAAAAGATTAATTTGTAAAAAACTAAAACAGCCTGAGTTAGTTCAGTGTGTCATAAATTTTATTAATATTATTAGACTTCTTAACTATCTGTGTGTGTGTGTGTGTGTAAACTACCACAACACATTGCATATCAGTACCCTAGACGTTTAACGTAGCCACATTCATTAGAAAAAAAGATATGTGTGAGGTCGTAAGTGGTAGCAAGAAGGGCCTTCTGTAATTCACATCTACATTTATCTCAGGTGTTAGGAGCTAGGAAGCCAGTGCACTAACCACTATGCTACCGCGGCTCCCTAAACACACAATACATAGCGAAAATTTACATGCACACGCAATAAAAAAGCAAACAAAAGAAAGAAACAACCAATAAGATCAAAATTTTAGAGCTTATTTAAAATTAATCGAAAACCGAATAAGATCAATATTATAGAACTTAGTTAAAATTACAGACAAACGAATACAACTAATAGTATAACCGATACTTAGTTAAAATTACTGACATACGAATACGACCCATTGGAAAGGAAATTGGGCTAGTCGCCATTAAAAACGCATCGCATTAGTTTATGAATCACAACTAGTTGTGCTAAATTTAAAATACATGAAACCACTGATTTTACATTTCTGATCCATTTACTAATCCAAATTTGCTGTATTATTAAACATGAGACAATTCAGAACCGGCTCCTAAGCAGTTGTCAACCCTAGGTGTAAAAACAAAAGTCGCACTCACTGTCATTCAGTCACAGCCATCATTAATACCGTGTGCCAGGTGTATGAGCTGCTAAGTTGCTGTTTGGAAGCGATTGCGCAGATGTAACAATAGAATTTGGCGATCTTGAGCTAGTGTTGTTACACGAGGTTGACCAAGCCTGGGACGGTCATAGGTGGTACCTGTCGCCCGAAATCGCTGGTTCAGCCTCACTATAGTGGACTGGTCACAATTGAAATGTCTGGAAACTTCTCTGGTCGTCATTCCACTGCTGAGCATACCAACAGCTTGCCATCGCTCTTGTGACGACAGTCAAGCATGACAAAAACATTAACAGACTTTCTTTCGATGAAAACAGATAATGGCTTTTTACTCGCTGAAACTTGACTAATGCGTGTGCCAAATTTCAATGTGATTCGACTTTTAATAAAGCCAGAATTTATCAAAAACCTTGTTTTGCACGTGAAGCACGCAAGATTTGAAGTAAACATCACATCGACAGTAAAACGGGAAAACATGAACTTCATCACTTGCACACTTTCGGGGTTTGAAAATCGCTCACTTGCATAAACATTTCAACAGTAAAAACATGTCACGATTTCGATGCGTTTTTAATGGCGGCTAGTATACATTGAAGGATTAAAGAGACGGAAATATGGGAGGTTGAATAATGGTTGCTGAATTCTCCTTCTTCTTCTTCGTACGCTCTCAAATAACCACGTCTATCTCTCTTTGAAAATTTGGCAGCCCTTAAGAAGATACAATTTCAGGCTTCTCTCGTCAGCATACAGTTTCTCCCTCAAATGGGTAGGAGAAGATCATGCTATTATATCAATCTGCTCCTCGCATAAAGTGGACAGTCTTGGAGAACATGTTCTACTGTTTGTCCTCCCCACATGGGCACATATAGGTCTGTTCCATTTTTAATTTGTTGAACAGCTGGTATTTCAGTCTGCAGTGGCCATTCCTCAGTCTGAAAATTATCACATGATCTTGAGTAAGATTTGAAGGTTGATGGTTTAGGGCGAAAAGGTTAAAGGATAAAAGGGGAGAAACGTGAGACCTCAGAGCAAAAAAGTTTTTAATGTGTTAAAATAATGCTAAATAAATAAGGTACCGCACAGTTAATAATAGGTCATGTTCGAGAGCTAAACGACTTCTGTCGTCGATGAAACAAGATATCACCGTTGTCACTTTCATATCAAGCACACCTGGGTGACCAAGACTGCGGAGTGGGTTATAACCCTCTCCGAAGGATATGGTTGAGATTATAGCATAAATGGTCACTAAGTGGCATGCAAGTTTTGTCTATGTAGGTTTTATTGCATAATTTGTACATTATGGCACAATACTACCATGCGATACCCCCCCCCCCCCCCCTCCCCCAAAAAAGAAAAGATTTAAACTATGTCATAAGAAAAAAATTACATACGGAGCGACACCACCGTATGTGTTTGAATAACATAAGGGCACGTTTCACATAGTTGCATGGGTTTTGGCCTAGATAACTGCTCTTGGTGGTGTTCTAACCAAGAAATCTCTTTAGGTCTTATTACATTTGCAAGCTACCCAGGGAGCGCCCTTGAAAACACTTCACTGGCTAGCGACCAAATTGGATCAGGAAAGTACTGAGACGGTTTTGCCACGTACAAAGAGGGAGAGAGATAAAGTATGTACAGACCAGACGGGCAATGCCAGACCAAGATGGTGATCACGAAGAAGATCGAGAGACAGAGTTGAGGTGGACAAGAGAGAATATGAGAGGTTGTCACTGATTGCCTCCCCTGCTTTGCAGTGGTGGTCCAACAGTGGCCAAAACTCAAGAATATCTAAATGGGTCGTCAAAGGTGTCTACCTTCGCACAAGATTACTCTCGGCAGAGATCTAGATAGAAGGGTAATGACGCTTCTACCTTATGGGAGCATTCACAAGATAATTCAGAAGTCAAGAACAATGCTGTTTAGCGCTGAACATTTGTTAACGTATATCTGTCCGTTGCCTTTTATGAAGGATTTATGCAATGGTTTTTACCCCGTTCAAGCCCCAGCTGAGTTAATTCAGCGAATTTCCTTTTATAGCTCTGTCTAGATATATATATCAAAAAAAAAGAAACGCAACATTATTTGGTAAGCCCCGTTCAAGCCCCAGCTGAGTTAATTCAGCGAATTTCCTTTTATAGCTCTGTTAAGAGGTAAAAAATATGTCTAGATATATATATATATATATACTGTTCAAAAAAAAAGAAACGCAACATTATTGCAGTGGTAACGGACACCAGATTTCAAACTTGTACCAAAATTTTATTTTACGGAATTAATGTTTCAATCTTGGCATGAAGAAACTTTCAGACTTTAACAATGAAAGGATGTTCATTAAATTTGGTTTGGACTTTTATTCTTTGCGACTGAGGCCTCCGTTTCAGTAAGGTGTATGGCCTCCTCTGGCCTCTATCAGAGAACGACATCTCCTTGACATGGATCCGATTAGCCGTTGGATCTGTTGTTGTGGGATGGCTGCCCATTCTTCCCGCAGTGCAAGAGACAACTGTCGGAGATTGGCTGGAGCCACGTCTCGCTGGCGGAGTCGTCTGTCGAGTTCATCCCATAAGTGTTCTATGGGGTTCATGTCTGATGATATGGCTGGCCACGGAATGGTCTGGACGTTGTTGTCAGCGAGGAACTGGGTGGTGAGTTGTGCCACATTTGGTCGAGCGTTATCCTGCTGAAAAATCGACCCTCGTGCAGCCAGAAGTGGAAGGACGTGAGGACGAAGAATTTCAGCGACGTATCGTTGGACATTCAGGCGTCCTTCAATTTGCACCAGGTCACTTCTTCCCACGAAGTTGATCGCCCCCACATCAGTACACCTCCACCACCATGTGGAGGAGCCTCATCAACGCTGTTCTGGGCGTACGCTCATGGACTCTGCGGTAAACTCTTCTCCGTCTATCGTGTCGCTGGAGCACAAAAAATGATTCATCACTAAACCAAACCCGTCTCCAGTCATTCCCAACGGTCCATTGACGATGCTGGTTCGCCCACTGCAGTCGGTTCTGGCGATGCCGGTCCGTAAGAACAGGACCTCTGTAGGGTCTTCTAGCCCAAAGACCAGAGTCGTGCAGCCGGTTCCTGACCGTTTGATCTGAAATTCGACGAGCTGCTGACATTGACTGGACTGTGGAGGACGCAGATGCAAGTCGATTCCTGAGGTGACGCAGCCGTATGAAGCGGTCTTCGGCAGGAGTTGTGACTCTGGGTCTTCCACTGCGCGGCCGGTCTGCCACTGAGCCAGTTTCTTGAAATCGCCTCCAAAGTCGACTAATGGTGCTTCTAACCACATTAAATTGTCTGGCCACTACACTTTGTGACTGTCCAGTCTGTAAACGTCCAATGATGATGAGTCGTTGTTCTGTAGTGAGATGAGCCATACTTGTGCATTGAATGTTCAACTGAATTTATTCGAGGAGCGTCAATCTTTTATAGGCATTCAATAATATGGTCAGAGAGTTTTGTGTTCAGTAAGTTTCACGGGATTCGCATGAACCTGTCACGAGTTATTGTCAAAAATGTTGTTTTGACCTTGACCTCTTTCATGACCTCACGAATCATGAGGTGAGTACAATTCAGGTAACCACGAGAAGTTAATGACCAGGTGGATACAGTCGATAGGTTGACTGATGTCCAATCAGCGAATATCTTTTATAAAAGTAACACCAAAAAAGTTGCGTTTCTTTTTTTGAACAGTATATGTATATTAAATATTCTGGCTCATACGTTTGCTTTCATACATCTAATAACTGAATAAACAACGATTGTTTAGTTTTAAAAGAAAAGATAACAAATTTAATAATCAATTAGTATGAAAAGTTTAAAATAAATGAAATGCTGGTGAATTTTATATTGGAATCAAATTTTCTCTTCACTGAGTTTTAGGGTGAGGATATAGTTCAGAAAACTATGTCCGGTTGCTGGTACCTTTTATAACCACAACTGATATAAGGGAGTCATGCAGCCGTTTTTTCGTCAGTTCTTCGGTGGTGAGGGCTCTTCTCTATACAACTTGTCCAATTTAGGCGCTAGGTGTTGATTCCCTGCTTATCATTTACAACTAGCTTCGTTCCACGAAGTTTTTAGACAAAATAGAAAAACAAATGCCTCTGCTAAGTACATTTGTGGGCTGCCAATTAACCGGCGCATTCTCATTGTCCACCCACCAAAGTTAATCTCTCAGAAGAATTAAATTCCCGAGTACACAGCGTAGCTCAGGGAAGATGATTAAAAATCACCAATATTCTTCCGGGTATTAAACTGGGAAAATGTGTCTGGACGGCGCGAATAATGAGTTGTATGAGTTACAATTAACAAAGTGCATATATCTCACAAAATATTATACACTTTAGGCACATGTGATGTAATCATCAGTCATCACTGCTCCATTCGGAGTCTGGGGTCACCTCTGCTGTCGGTTTTCCTCACGACTAGCCAGAAGAAATTACCAGCGCTTGCTGTAGTGGTTTATGAATATTGTAGTGAAATTGACAGAGATACAACGGTAAAATACCTCCAAAGATAACATTTAAGGATAAAAACATAATGCGTAGGCTGCTGATGTACATGATCGCCCAGACCGCGGGTCATCACCCTCCATAAAATTGACTCGCTAGATAGGAGGGGAACGGCGGATAAAAGGAAAAAATATGACTGGAAAGATTGCGTGAGACTAGAAAGGCTAAGGAGACGCAATTGGGGGGGGGGGGAAACGGAGAAAAGTCACGTTTCCCAAGTTGACATAAAAAGTAAGCAACTCGACAGAAGGGACCATAGATATGTTACGCCACAGTCATTTATTGGACGCTTTTGCAATACCAAGCCCTTGATTTGAATTCAGCGGCTAAAACGCAGATGTTTGGAATATTACAAAATTTAAAAAGTACTTTTTTCTTAATATTAATGTTAGGAATATAAAAATTAGCTGGCCGGATGGCCCATTCGGAGCAGTGAACTAATATGGTCTTAATTTTACAGACGGATAGATAATATTGAAGATAATGACAAAAGACAGTGTTGTTCACATCATCGACAGACTGTATTGAATCTAAAAGTGTCGCTATTTGCAAAAAAAAAAAACACGACCTCGAGACGCAGGTGTTCAAATCTACTTAGTATGGAAGAGACGGGATATTGTGGTGGCTGTGTCTAAAAATAACTTTTAACGACAAAATTTTGGAGGGGAGAGAAAGGTTGGTTCAAAAATCAAGTACATTTTTGTAGAAACACAAGTAGAGACGGACAGACTAACAGATAACCATCCATACTTGACTGAAGCATGACTGAAATGACTTTAGTGTAGGAAATTTGAAATTCAAATAAACCTAGGCAGTGATTGGCCACAGACAATCATATCATTAGCGCTCAGACGCGAAAGTGGGGCCATTCTTCAATAGTTGTTCAGTGATAGACACAGATTTTAAAGTGTGGTGATTTCCATATGAAAGAAAGTGAAAGAAAGTTAGGGACGCCATACTATAGCCAGCAGCTCAGCTGAGTTTTGCTAGCAATTCTGTGTTATTTATTCATAATCTGGTAAGATTGAAATTATTTCCTTATATATTTTGAATATTGTTTCATGTTTGAGTGATTTGATACTGCCATATCGAAATCTAGCCTTACAAACAAGTAGGGATTTGCTCTAGACCCCCCGCCCAGTTCAGGGTCTAGGGACCAACAATATATATAAACTCCAACAAGGGTTAGGCAAGACAGATCAAGTGTTGAGAATAATGAAACATATTACCTATCCTCTTTTAGGGCAGAAAACTAATAAATATTTTTTCAGAATCTATAGTCTGGGAGGATCTATCTGATGTAAAACCACCATGGTAAATGTGCTGTTTGGTCAGAGAGATCTGACCTGTCTGTATGATGTGGTTGTTGTGTCAGTGTTGTGTCCAGACGTGGGTAGAGAATAGATTTTGACACATGGCCCATACTTTGATTGCAGAGCTGTGAGTTTCTGGTGTCAACCAAGCAGTGTCTATTCAGTTGGTGACTTTACTCGAGTGTATCTGTGCAGTACTTGTGACAGAGACCACCATTATTGCCCGCCAGCACGGAGAGGTGGGACCACAAGATTTCAGCACCAGAGCTACAACTACAAGATGAGTGAGCCTCTGGTCTGCTGGACATTCACCAACGCTTTGGAGTTACTAATATCCCCATAAAAATTCCCACCATTTTCTGGACACTGTGTAGTCAATATAGACAGGTGTGATGAGGCCACCCCAACAGCACAAACATTAACTATCCTCCCAAGTAGATGACTACTAGAACATTTTAATAAAACTAACTAGTATAGTACATATATATGTACACTATTGCATTTATGATATAATATTCCATGCATTTCTTTCATAATCTCTAAATCCTTTTAAGTTCTGGTCAACCTAAAAAATTGATCCAGAACAAAATAAATGTAATATAATTCTATCAAAAAATTTTACACACGTGAGTTAGTTCAGTGTATTTTAACCTTTATTAATATTATTAGTCTTGTTAAATATCTGTGGGTATATCTATAACCTATTACACCACACTACATATCATAACCCTAGACACTTTACGTAGCCACATTCATAAAAAAAAAATTAAGTGTGAGGTCGTAGTGGTAGCAAGAAAGGCCTTCTGACAATTCACAACTACATTGCTGTCTGTTCTGTGTCGTTGTTGTTGTTGTTTTGATGAGTAGATGGGTGGAGAGCGGGCACTTAACAGCTGACCGTTATTGCCTCTTCTCGTTCCATCTTGGTCTACCCCGTTCAACCTGAAAATTGGTTATAATTGGGGTATTTAGTGTCATTTTATTTTCTAATTTTGTATTCAATGTAAATAACTATTGTCTTTTGCAGTTGCTGATTTTAATTTATATTAGTATTTGTCATTTTATTTTCTCTTTTGTACTGTTTATAGATAACTATGGTCCTTTACACTTGGTTTTAATTTGTATTAGTATTTGTTCTTTTTGAGTTGTTTTTTTTTTTAAACCTCGTTGTCTTTCCTTGTCATATGAGTAGTTAGTAAGTTTTTTTTTCCGGTGTTGTTGTTTTTTTTAAATTGGTTTGTTAGTTCTTGCTGCTTAATTTCTATTTGGTTGAATGTCTTTTATGAAGTACTAACCTTATATGTTTTTCTTTGTTTTATGTATACATTTTTTAAGTATTGATTGGGCATCTCCTGGGGCATCTATACTTAAAACTTTATCGCCTGTCATATCTATATTGTGATTTCTATAGTAAGTTTTTAATTCAAGCCTTTTTTGTTCGTACTTTTTACAGTGGATCAGGTAGAGGTCTATGTCATTTTCTTCCTGAAATTCTTGGCAGTGTGGTTCCTCTATCATAAAGTATGCTGCACCGAGACGGAGATGCCACAGTTTTTTGTTCGATGGTATCTTTAATTCTTCTCTGACCTGGCATGTCTTTGTTGGTTCTTTCAGCAGTTTGAACGCGTGTCTGCCTTAGTTCTTCCATGTTGTCTTCCATTCATCGTTTATATTTAGCTTAACTTGGCTCTTGATCTCCGACTTTCCCAGTCCTGCTCTTATATTGTTTTTACTTATTCTTCCATTCTTGGCGTTCTGGTCTGTCAACTCGTTACCAGCAATACCTATGTGTGTTGGAACCCACACTAGCCTCACACTGCATCCTCTGTTCTCTAGTGATGTATTAATTGCTAGAATTTCTTCTTTTTTATCTGGCAAGCTAAATTTACCTGGGTGTTCTAGTGCTTGTAGTGATGATAGTGAGTCTGTAAATATCGTAACTGTTTCTGGTGGGTTATCTTCGATTATTTCTAAACTTTTTATAATTGCTACCATCTCTGCGGTAAAAATCGAAGCCCCTTCATTTACACTGTAGCACTTCTTAATTCCCCACTGTGGTATTACGACTCCTGCGCCTAGTTGCCCACTATCACCCTGTCGTAAATTTTGATAGGTATTATAGATAGGTTTGGTCCTTCTGAATAGAACAGGCAAAGTGGGAAATAATGAGATTTAAAGTATGAGAAATAGAGTTCACGAGTGAATAGTTTAAGTATAGAATCTGTCACTGTATTGAGAAGATACCCTAGTCCAGGCTATCTTTACGACTGTAATTTTTTTAACAGACCATTCTACGCTCCATACATTTAACATATATGTTTAACTAAACACACACACACACACATTCATGTGACAACAAGACACACAAACGTGAAAACTATGGTAAATGGATTATGGGTTTTGGGCTGAGCTGACCAACACAAGTGTAATTAAGTTTTGTTAAGTTTATTATCATTTAAACTGTTCACAACATCCAACATCTATAAATCAATAAAATCATAGGTTACAGCATTTGAAAAAAATACCCAATAAATGTCATCCCCTCTGTTGAGAAAAGTTCCCGCAGAAGTTAGCAGCCCCAAAAGGTCAGAAGATTAACACTAGGGTTAAGGAATAGACGATAAAGTAAAGAACAAAGTTCCTAGTTAATCTATCCTGTTAAAAAAAAAAAAATAACAGTATTAGCGAACAAGAAAAGAAAAGAAGTGAGTACAATGATTATACAAAATAAGAAATATTCATTCTTCTTTCTTTCACTCTGTCAAATCTGTGGCCACATTCAATCTCGCTTACCTACTACTCTTGAACGTAACTTCAGTGTATATTTAACATAGTCCAGTGTGGTGCTTCTCCAAGTGAGCCCCAGTTCCCCCAAGAATGATTAATTTTCCTAATGGGGAACGCCCGCTTTGATAGTGCTTATTGGATATGATAAGGTTCTTCTTCTTCTTCTTCCTCGTTCGCCTTGAAAAGGACGGTAGTTGCGTTGTGTCTGTTTACGCCATAGGTGTGATATCTGCACCTTTCGGTCGACACATCCGACTTCAGCACGGCATTTTTTAGGGACCGGGTTTGCCTTCCCATTTCGATCCGTACTCGCTCAGCCAGACTGCACTGCTGCAGACTGTTTCCAGGACCACCACGTGGAGGTGGAGTACGGTCTGGACCAGCTCTGGTTTGCTGGTCCTGATGCAAGCAGTCAAGCTATGGGTCGCTGACTGCATTCACTATTGTTGCATCTTTGGGTCCCATAAGGTTCACGTCAGGTAGTTCATGTAGAAAAATATAAACTGCGATCAAGTGTTAACAATGGACAGTACACAGTACTCCCGATATTTAAAGGAAATGTCTGGTGGGTAAACTGTTAGAAACCAATAATGAGACTGCAGGTATCTTCTTTCGGCTTTTCTCTCTCTCTCTCTCTCTGGGGTTTGAGTTATATTCCGTCAAAAATCAGTTAAAACATCTCTTTCTGTATGAAAACGGGTGATTAAGTTTACTTAACACTGGAAAGATTTAGCTGTGCGCCATTTACTACGCTAGTCAAGTAACACATAGAAATCCCAGTGAATTATAACGAGGAACTTAACACATTAAATCACTTAAATGCTAACATATATATTACCGCAAACAGAAAAATGAAACACTCTCCACGAAATCTAATAATCCACTTTTTACAATGGCTGAAGAATAGCGAGCTAGATATTTCAAAAATTTCCTGAAGCGACTGATACTGACTTTTGGAGTACGAATTATTTATACTGAAATGGCGTTATTTCGCTCACTGGTGCCAGAAATCGCGCCTTCGGCTGTATCAGGGCAAATCTACGGTTCGTTTCCCGAATCAGAGATTTTCTTCTCACCGATGCCGCCCCAACAACCTAGATGTTTGCTAGCGAGCAGACCGTCCTCGATCTCGTCTCTCTCTCTGTAGATAATTACGTCCCCTGGGATCACGAACAAACGGATGTGGTCGGTAACTGTGGTTATCGCTCCTTTTTGCATTCGCTTAAGTCCCCCTGAGAAATGTAACCATAAAAGGTACGTCTTTTGTCTTATCGCCCTTGATTCTTCAAACAAACAACTCGTTCTCTTTCTACGCGCGTTCTTGTCTGATCTGTCACTATTCAACGATTTCCTAATCGCTCGCGTGATAATTCAGATAAACGGCTCTTACTCGCTGGCTGTTACCTGTCCGGTCGTGGACTAGCTAATAGGTCTGTTTGTAAACATTCATTAGTGCCTGTAAGACAGAGAAGAAAAAAATAAGCGTGGCTTCACGACATGCGTTGCAAAACCCTACATGCTAATGAGGAAACGAGGTAGGTGGATTTCTGAGGATCTATTTACGTTTTCCACGTCACACACCCTTGGATCCATCAGTGTAGACGGCCAGACTTTGTTTTGTTAGTTGATCTATGAACTTTCTACTTATCACTTTGGCTTCCTTATCTTCTATGTTTTGTTTGATCTTTTCAGTAAGTGAGTAGTCTATGATTGGTGTTTTTAGTTCCCAGGGTGGTATTTTACTTCTATATTTATTACTATTTTTAATTGTGTTTGACAGTCTTTTGAATTGCGTTAGATCTTCTATAGTTCTCCACGCTGTTGGATATTTATCTTTATTTAAGGGGATGTCCCATACACTTGGTTGGTTTTTGACAAATGCTTTATGTGCTGGGTGGGTCACTTCTTGTGCTACTTTACTCCAATAATTTAATCTTAGTTCTTTCCGTTTTAGACCAAGGGGTGGTATGCCAAGAGCTACTTCTAGCGCTTCTACTGGTGTTGATATAAATGTACCTGTAATGGTTCTCATTGCTGCATTTTGAATTCTGTCTAGTTTTGCTTTGTTAGAAGCTGCAGCTTAGTCATAGACTATGCTGGCATAATCCAGTTTCCGCCTGATGAAAGGCTTGTAGAACATAAGCATTACTTTATTGCTGGCCCCCCATCCATTACCTTTTACTATCCTTAGTATATTTAGGGGTCCCCTAAAGCTTTCTACTAAAGTGTCTATATGTTTATTCCAATTTAGTTGTTTATCTAAAGTTATGCCCAGAAATCTTGTTGTTGAGGAGGTACATATTTTCTGTCCTTTAATGGTTATATTGATTTTGTTATTTGTTTAAAATTTCCTTTGCTGAATATCATACCTACTGTTTTGTTTACATTAATTTGGAAGCCCCAACTTTTCATTCACTCTGAAACTTTGTCTATTTGTTGTTGAAGTTTTTGGTAAACATAGTCCAAGTTTTTTCCAGATCGCCAAATGGCACAGTCATCTGCAAATTGTGATACTGCATTCTTAATGTCGTTAAATTCATCTGCTAAATCATTTACAGCTATAGTGAAAATTGAAGTAGAGATCACTTATCCTTGAGGAATCCCATTCAGTTGTTCATATATTTCTGACTTATCATTGTTCACCTGTACAGCAAAATACCATGTCCTTTAAAAAGTTTTCTAGATACCTATAGGTTTTACCAGTAATGCCAATCTTTTTCATTTTGTAAAGAGCTCCATCTCTCCAGCATTCATCACAAGCTCTAGCGACATCCAAAAAGACCGCCACTGTTTTCTCTTTCCTCTTGAACCCTAGCTTTACATCGTGTTCTAATCTTACAAGCTTGTCTACTGTACTTCTGTCTGCTCTAAACCCTGACTGGTTTGAGCGATATAACTGATTTTTTTCCAGGAAGAATTTAACTCTTTTGTTAACAACAGTTTTCAATATTTTACCTAGTTGTGATGTTAAGGAGATAGGCCTGTATGAACTTACATCATGGGCTTCCTTATTGGGTTTTAGGATGGGTACTATCATAGCTACTTTCCATGCTTTTGGTATCTTTCCTAAGCTCCAGATTTTGTTATAAAGGGAAGTTATTATGTTTATTGTTTTTTGGGTACTTTCTTAAGGATTTCATAACTAAGTATATCATGCCCTGAGGCAGAATTAGATTTCTCTTTTATTGCACTAGTTACTTCTTCCTCTGTTATATCAGCATCTAAATAGTTTGTTTCATCTATCTGGTCTGGTAGTTCCTTTGAAAACTGTATCCTAAGTCTTTCTCTTCTCTCATTTTCTTCCTGTCCGAGACTACTTTTTGCACTGACTTTATGGAAATACTCAGCAAGGGCATTAGCTTTTTCTTTATCTGTTTCTGCTCTCTTTGGTAGTTTGATTGTTGGCATTATTATTTTCTTATTGTTCCCTTTGATTGCCTTAAGCTTTTTCCATACTTCTTTAATTTGAGTGCTAGGTTTAAGTGACTGACAAAACTCCTTCCAGTTAGTTTCTTTGGCTTTAAATATTATTCTGTTAGATTCATTCCTAAAATGTTTATACTCATCATAGTTTTCTTCTGTTCTGCTATTTCTATATTTTTGTAAGGCCCCTTTCATTCTCTCATGAATTTTTGCACAGCTTTTATTCCAACTGGCAACTGGTTCTTTATTCCACTGAGCTTTTCTTTTCTTATTAATGTTATTTATTGGTTTTAGGTGCTGTGGCATATTTTTATTTGGTATATATTTTATTGCTATTTTCAGAATTTCATTGGTCAGTGTTTCTGCCCACAAGTCGGTATCATCTGATTCCATGTCTTTATATTCCATCACCTCCAGCTCTGATTGGAAAGCTTCCCAGTTTGTTTTTTTATAGTTGAAAGTCGGTTTCTCTGGTTCTGGGTTTGGAATGACTTTTTCATGCATGGTTATTATAATGGGCAGATGATCTGAGTTTGTGTCTTGTAACACTTTCCAATTTACATTCGCTAGGTTGTTAGTTGCTATACTTATGTCTATTGCTGAGTCTGCCCTGTTAGCTTGTGGATTAATTCTAGTTGCAGTTCCATCATTTAGTATTAGAAGGCCATTGTTTTCTATAAAGTCAAGTAGGCGCTTTCCTGCATTGTCTGCATGTTGTCCACCCCAAGCATAATGATGAGAATTAAAATCGCCTACTATGACAGTTTGGGGCCTAGTCTAGTGCTTATGGCTAGTATTTCTTCATCTTTAATTATGCCATTTTTAGCGTATACATTTAAGATTGTTAGATTGTTTGGTTCAGCTGCTATAGTAACCTGGATACCTTCTATGTTGGTTGTATCAAATACTTCCCAGTCTATAGTTTTAAATGTTTCGTTAACTAAGACTGCAACACCCCCTCCTCTATTAAAGTCTTTACAACTATATCTACTATTTGGGTTTAAATGTGTCTTTTGAAGAGCATATATAGTGTTAGTTCCTACTGTCTCTGCTAGTAGGGGTGCAAAATTCTTTTTGATACCCCTACAATTCCACTGTATAATTCTAAATCCTTCTAAGTTGAACTTTAACATCATCTAGTATCCCTTTTATTTTTGGTTAAACTATCAAATTTGCTCTTATTCTGTATTTCCTGTACTCGTGGGCCCATTATCAACCATGTTCTCAAGAAATTCCTCATTCAGACTTGTCATTTTGTACCTAATTGTTTCCACTAAGTATGGTAAAAGTACCTCAACTTGTTCTTTGATAGATTCTTCTAGGTTGCTTTTGTTTTCCTGTTGTATTATGTTCTTTTTGACCACTTTCCTATTTTCATCCAATACTACATTCGCTTCTCTCCCTAGGTTTATCTCCTGTCTTTCACTTTCAATTCTTTTTAGTATTATTTCATTTTCCTCTTTTAGTTCAGACAGTTTGACTAGTATTATTTCATTTTCTTCTTTCAATACAGTCAGTTTAGCTACATCCTGGGCATTTGATGCTGTATGGCTTTCACTTCTTGATGCACTGCCTTTGCACTTTTCAGAGCATTCACATTTTCCAATGTTGTAGCTGAACTGTCCGGCTGACTGTTTTCTTTTGTTTTGTTACTTACTTTCTGGTCTTTTTCTTTTGACAGCTGCGTTTTAATAGTTTTAATTTCTTCTTTTACAGACTTGATTTCTTCTACAACTTTACTGTTTGTGTTTGTGGTGTTTTCTTTTATTTCTTTAATTACTGTTTGAAATGGAGTTCTTGTTAAGATGGATTCTTTTAGTGCTTGTTTTGTTTGCTGGTACACCGGACAGCCCTGAAACCTGGCACTGTGGTTCACTTTGCAATTGATACACTTTCTGTTCCCATTCGCCTTTTTGTAGTCGGTATCTGCCTTTGCTTCTTCACACTGTGTAGAGGGGTGATTACTGGAGCAGTATCTACAAACTGTTTTGCCCTTACAGTTGTTCCTTCCGTGGCCAAATTTCAAACAGTTGGAGCATTGCAGCACAGGGGAATGTTAACTTCTGTATTCTTCTTAGTTTTCCCTAATAGTAGTGTTTTAGGGGTTTCCCTCCCTTCCGTCGTTATTACAACCACTGGGGTTACAATACTCCCTTTCACTGTTATTCTGTCCACGTGTACCAGCTTTATGTCTGGGTTTTGTTTTGCGAGTGTTTTAGGTCACTGTTTTTGCTTCTACTTTTAGTTCCTCTCCTCTGATTTAGTCGTTAAAGATTATGCCAAAACTGGGGTTTTGACAATTTTGGCTTCGCCTTTTCTGCCTAACCAGGTTTATGTCTGGGTTTTAATTTTGTCGATTGTTTTAGTGCCTTGATCTTGACAGCCTCATCAGCTACTTGCGTTAACTTTAAACGACATATGTTTACTACATGCTCATCTTTATTTATGAAAACTGCCTGGGTTGCTTTATGTCTTGAGTTTTCTTTGGTCCTTTTTGTGCTTTCAATGCTATTTTTTTGGTTAGTATTTTCTTCAATGGGGTCCTGAATATTCTCTTCTAGTTTATCGTGCCTGGTGTCCCTACCTTTGGTTTTAACTGCTTCTGCCCACGTTTTGCCTTCCTTTGTTGTTTTTACTTCTGAGCCTCCTTCCAGTTTTTCCCTTATTGTCTCTATCCTGTCCTTTATTTCTGTGTCTCTGACTTCAGATTTCGTGGTCCTGTTTTTTTCTGTCAGGTTTGGTATTTTGTCTTTTTCAGGTGTCTTGGCCCACGCTTTTCCTTCCCCGAACTGTGCCCTGGTTATCGGTAGCAATGTCCCTGTCTTTTAATTTGCTACTACTCTTTTATTATGTGCTTGGTTTTGTATGAATTTTAATGTTTATCCCTAGTCTCACTGCTTTAATCTTAAGTTGTGTATATCCTTGCTTTCTCCTTTCATTGTTTTTAAATTCTTATAATCTTATTATTATTTAAGACACACTTTTAAACCTGTCCAGTAGACCTTGTTGAACAGTTAAATCTAGTTCGAATTTTGCCAGGTAACTTTAATATATTTGTTTTACTTAAGTTATATTTTGATGGCTGAATATTATTATTAGTAATCTATGGTTTTTTGGTTTATTTTATTTTATTTCTCTCACTACAATTCCTAAATTATGCAAATATTTATAGCAATAGTTAAATAGTCCCCTAATACTTAATATTAATTGCAATAATCTAATACTTACAACAAACTATAAAGGAAATCACCACTTAAATTATGTCTATCATGATGGCTGCCAGATCTCGCACAAGTAAGTGCCCCGTGGCACTTGGATCTATTTAATTTCTATTATTTAATTTTTTTTTTTTTTTTTTTGCCGTAAAATTCGTGAGTTATATTAATAATCCACGCGATACTTAACTAGTCACCAATTACTTGATATTAAATGTAATAAGCTAATACTTAAATCAAACTAAAACTAAATCGTCACTTATATTTAATATGCTTATCAAGCGTATTTAATAGAATTCCTAACTCATAATACTACTTCTAGCTATCAATTACCTAGTCACCTAATCCTAACAGCAATAAGCTAATACTAAAGATAGATACAAAATTTAACAACTTATCTGAAAACTTGAGTAGTTCGATGAATTTCTCCACTGTGTCTCGTCCTGAAAAGAACGTATCAGCCTTGTGTATTTTGAGTTTAGTAAAAATGCGTCTGTCCGCTTCAGAAGTCGGAAGTCGAATCGGTGTTCTGTGTTTCTGAGTTTGATAGATTATATCTCGCATTCTCAGTTCAAATCCCAGATTGTACTTCCCGGCAAACTTGCCAATGAGAACCAAAGCATATTCAGGCTCTCACTTCAATCCAATCGTAAGCTCTTTTGCCCTATGAGGGTAGGTGTGTTTAAATTCAGAATCTCCCCCCGCGTGTTTAATATATTACATTTAATATTCCAACGCATGACCTCTTTCAAATCATGCGGTAATATTTCCGCCAACTCACAACAAATCTGGGAACCTATTTGATGTCCAGATGCTACTTTCAAATATTGACTCGTCAGACAGATTATCTGGGACAATCTTATCACAGGGATGGTCCCGTGAAGCGATTATCTCATTATCGTCTATGATCCTACAGAAAATAAACAAGAAATGGAAGAAGAAGAAGAAGAAAAACATGAACAAGAACAAGAAGAAGAAGAAGGAGACGGTTAAGAAGCACGAGGAGTAGGAAAGGGGACGAGGAGAAGAGGGAACGAACATTATTTTAAAAGGGTTGAGAATTGGACTCGTAGGGCCGTCCAACATTCTATCGCTATATTTTCACTATTTCTTTAAATCAAATCTTTCTATCTTGCCATATAGAACGTCTTAATGGTCGCCATATAAAGTATTCCAAGTGTTGTCATATTGAGTTTCCTTCGTGTTGCTGCTTTTGGTGTCGTTAGTGTAGCCAAATTGAGTGTCCTAAGTGCTGTCATATTGAATGACCTTAGTGTTGCCATATTTAGTGTTCTAAGTGCTGCCATGTTGTTGTTTAACTAAGGCTGCTGAGCTTGTTGCGCTTTTGCAACCAATGCCAAGATGAATAATCCTTGGCGTTATCTTTGCGGTATCTAGACTTTTTTCTGTGAATTTTCTACCATTCAGAAACTTATTGCGATTGAGTCATGAGCTTCAGTATCTTTCCCGGGCACTCTATCCTGGCGCGGCACGCATTTAAAGGATCTTCACATTGTCACAAGATGGATTTTAGGGCGACCTCTTTCCGATCTCTCTTTCACTACGGCTGTAATCAGTTACATTTTTGTACTGATTTTATTGCGATTTTTTCCGAGTCGCACCCTTTTCTTTCTCTGTCCACTGTAGCAGATATCTTGTATTTTCCTTCTTACATTCCTCTCAGAGATAAGTCATCACGTCTGTTTGTTATCCGTCCCTTCCCTAAAGCTTTCCAATGAGCGGCAGAGATAATATTAGCGACAAGCAGGTTGGTAAAACTCCCTTGTAAAATTCCATTGGCCGCTACCGATTAATACTAAAAATCTCCAGCGTATTTGTCTAATTGCTGATAAGGCCAGGGTACGCGACAGAAAAGAGATTAATTGTCTGGGTGACACATTTTGGACAGACAAGGATGACCTAATCGCTTCCTGTCCGACTTGCTATGACAAGATTACTTTAGATAGTAATAATTCGTTATATCTGAAGCACGTTGTCGTATGAGTTTACCGATATATTTGTGAGTTGGTACACAAGGGATCGGATATTTTCATGCCATATATGTGAAAGTTGAACTCTATATCACGCGCAAAATTTTTCCATGTCGGGAATATTTTGAAAATCCCCCCCCCCCTCCCCCCAGCATGTTTGAAATGATTGGAACTTTTACTTAGCTTCATCACAAACAGATGCGAAGGTGGGGGGGGGGGGCAGTGAATATAACCTGAAACGCTTCAGTGTTAAGACACTGTGAAGATCGCTTGCCAAGACGACACAGCCAGACCTTGCCAGAGTGAAGCCTAGAATTCAAAATTCCATTTTATCAGACCGGACCTGTTATTGGAGTATTTATCAGGACTTACGAAGCAGCCCAGAAAATCTCTATCATTTTAAATAAGGAAACCCGGAATATCTGAGGAAACTGAACCCGCGGAGTCAGAGAGGGAATTAAAGTTAGAATTAACGACCCCAAATACACGTGTAAAAAGGCATCGGCTAGTGCCTTAACTTCATTCATCTGAGCAAAAAGTTCATTTTGGCAGCTTATATATGACAAGCCAGGATTGGCTTGTTGGTGGTGGTATCAGTTGAAGGGTACTATCTCTGGAACAAGAACTGAACAGTGGCCTGAGCTTTAAGTCGAGGGACCAACTTTGTAGACTCTCCCTGTCACTCCTGGGAACGAGCTGCACCTTACATCCTTGACCAGCGACGAGCGTTATCAGTGATCAGTCCAAAAGAACCTACCCAGCGGGAGCAGGAACAACCACTGGCAGCTAAGTGCAATATATAAGCTGCCAAAATGAACTTTTTTCATAGGATCTACTATCAATCAATGATAAACCATTTCTTTTAAATGCATGAGGCTGAGCAAATGTTAACTCTAGTATCTGCCTTCAGCTTATGTGAAGGATAGGGTTATCTTACAATTCGTTAGCTCACTCAAGCCCCCAGCTGAGTTAATTCAGCGAAATTTCTCTTATTATATATATATATATATATATATATATATATATATATATATATATATATATATATATATATATATATATATATATTTATATATATATATATATATATATATATATATATAGCTCAGTTTAAGTGTATTTAAGAAAGTACATTCAAAATGATTAAATTAACTTTAGATTTGTTTTATACAAATAACAAATTTAATAATCAATTATGTTTTAACAGTTATAAAAATGAATAATTCCTTATAAAAAAGTTATCATCACTGGGTGATGTTATGGCGTTAAAAATGGGATAGTTAACTTGACTGCTTTTGTGTTTCTACTTAGCTGCCAATGAGTTTTTCTGTTCTGCTCCAGCTGATGTTTGGTTCTTTGTAGATGGATGGCTGATTAACACTCGTCAATGGTCAAGTTTGAAAGTTGTAGCACGTTCCAAGAAGTGTCATGGAGTAACTACCAAGCAGGTCCCGCGTTTCTAAGACCCGTCTGATGATGGTGTCCAGTGTCGACGTCAGGCCACTTATACCTTCACTTGTTGCAGAGATAGTACCCTCAGTTGGTACCATCGAGCCAATCTTTAGGCTCACAGACTGCTGGCTCAGTGAAATAGTTTAAGGCAGCTTGACGATGCCTCTTACACGTGGTCTGTTGTGTTGTTATTTTAGCAGTAAGTTCCCACTTTGACTTTGTGTTACAGCTTCCTCAGATTCCAATTTTCTGTGTGAAAATTGTAGAGTTTTCCTGGGCTCTAAGTCCTCAAGATGCTCAAACAATGTTCTGTCTGGTAAATGGAATCTGCTGCTATTCTTAACTCTGGCAAGGTCTGGTTGTCTTCTTGGCGCGACGTGAATTTTCACAGTGTTCTAAATTGACTAAAGTGTCAGGTTATATTACACTTCGCTATCCCCGCAGTATTTGGTTACGATTTAGGTAGGGTTCAATCAGGAATTTTGTTCTTCCTATGTTTCGAATGCCCTCAATCGTTTCAAAACCTGTGTGTTTTGGTGGGGTAATTCAAAAAAGTTCCACCAGGACATTTCTGTGCGTTAATGAAAATTCATATCTTCCAAATATGGAAGTGAGATTTCCATACTATTCTCGTCAGTGATTACAAATAACGTCTTACTTTTATCGCAAGTAATATCTTCGTAATGATTCTGCCTGAAGCTTATTACAACATTCCGACTGTCAAGTGCGTGTCTGTAATCTATCCGCAAGCGGATGATTTATCGCCTGGCATGCCTTAGGTAAACACAACTCTCGGTCACTATACGAAAACTGACCGGCCCATCTGGGATTTTTACCGGTGCCTAATCTTAGCAAAGCCGAGAAGCTTAAAGCAACATGACGACTTATCACGGAAGGGAGTGTACAATTGATTAGAAAATAGCTAATATCTGCGTACTAGCAGAGAAAGAAATGTGCCGACCAAGGAAATTTCCCGTAATCAGTACACAGAACAAATGTAACTGAATACAACCGGAGAGGACAAGAGATCGACCGAAAAATTATGTGACAGTGCGTGTGAGCTAAAATGTCGCTTATAATCTGCAACATTTTAAGATTACTTCACAGCATTTCCATCTCGCCAAGAAGACATTTCAGACACCATGATAACGAATAGAAACAGGATTCCTACATAATCCTCTGATATTAGATAGAAAGAAAACTCGACTTTTGTCCCTGAAACCACGAGTTCTAGGAAATTACAAACATAATAACATTGGTATTATAATTAAAGTAATACACCGACCACATGTAAGACCGCCTCTTAAAACCAGTGGCCGGACACTATTCTTAATTTTTTTTTCTGTGCAAGAAGTCTGTAAATTACATTCTCGATAATCGGGGTACGTTGTAATATGTACATTTCATCATTTTATATTTTTGCATTTCAATCAATCAATCAAAACCCTTTAGCTCCCCGAGGAGCATAGGCCTTCAACAAACACATGCCAAGTCTTCCTGTCCCGTGCGATCCTCTCAAGTTCTTTCCATGTTTTCCTCATCATTTTCACCTCTGTATCCAGTTCTCTTCTCCATGTGTTTTTGGTCTAATTCTGCCTCTCTTTCCCTGTGGATTCCAGAACAAGGACTGCCTTGTAATGCTATCACCAGGATTCCTCAATGAGTTTTCTATCCATCGCCAGCTTCTTCTCAACTCTTGTTCCACTGGCACTTGTCTGGTTCTTGTCATCAATTCCACATTTTACTTTGTCATACCATTTCAGTCCTTCTATTCTACGCAAGCACCCGTTTATAAAAGTATGTAGCTTTTTTATTGTTGTTTTTGTTGCTCTCCGTGTCTCAGAGCCATACAAAAGTACTGACTTGACATTTGAGTTGAAGATTCTTATTTTCGTGTTGGACTTGATTTCTCTTGTTCTCCATTTGTTTCCCAATGCAATGAAAGCTCCTCTTGCTTTTTGTATTCTTATTTTGATATCATTGTCTGTCCCTCCAACTTTGTCTATATTACTGCCAAGATATGTGTACAATTCTACATCCTTTAGTGGTGTTTCTTCAACCTTGTTATAATTTCTTGCATTTATTCTCATAATCTTTCTCTTTTCCCTGTGTATTTTCAGGCTCACTTGTTGTAACCTCTCATCGAGAATTTTCATTTTCCCTTTCATCTGATTATGGTTATGGGACAGAAGAGCCAAGTCATCTGCAAAATCCAGATCATCAAGCTGTTTAGTCAGATTCCACTGGATTCCATTTCTGTTGTGTGATGTCGATGATTTCATAACCCAATATATTGCTAGTAAGAAAAAGAAATGGAGGCCAGAGGCATCCCTGTCTCACTCCCGTTCTAATCCTAAACGGTTCTGTAAGTTGTCCGTCATGATGAACTCTGCATGTCATGTCTTCATAGGTCTTCCTTATTAAGTTAATGATCTTCATGGGAACTCCATAATGCCTCATCAATTTCCAAAGTGATTCTCTGTCTACACTGTAAAATGCCTTTTCATAGTTCACGAATCCGATGTATAGCGGTGAATCCATTCCAGACTTTGTTCAACTATTATTCTCAATGGGGCTATCTGGTCTGTACAGGATCTGTTTTGTCGAAAACCTGCTTGTTCATCTCCCAGTTGCTTGTCCATGGACTCTTTTAATCTCTCAATGATGATTCTGTTTAATAATACTTTTCCTGGCACTGATAGTAACATTATTCTTCTATAATTTGTGCACTCTTGTAAACTTCCCTTCTTAGGCAACTTGACCAGATAACCTTCCTTCCATTCTGCTGGTATTTCCTTTCTGGTATTTGTTCACAAAATCCTGTCACACAATGCTCCAGCATATCTGTGGCCAATGATCAAATGCAATGAGAGACGCAGTCAACGCTTTAATAGATTGCAAGTGCCCAAGCCTAGGCTTGGCGTATTCAAGAAAAGCTTAGCGTACTCTGCTGCTCATCTTTGGAATTGTCTTTCACATAACCTAAGAAACAACCTCAGCCCCTATTTAAACAATCATAGACTTTTTGAATACTTTCTGAATTCTGATTACAACGACCCAACCCCACCCCCCCCCCCCCCCCCCCCCCCCCCCCCACCCCCCCCCCAATAGGATTATCTTTTCGTATAACATCAACTGTAGGTTCTAATGACGATGTTTGTACTTTTCAACATACGTTATGTCATGCTTATAAGTAACTAATGTTAATATGAGTGTGCTATATTATTATTTTACTTTTCAACGTTGAATTTCTTGAAATTGATATGTACAATGCATATGAGAATAAATGAATTCAGTATGAAAGGTAAGAGAAAGGAAGAGCAGAATGTCGAATTCTCAACCCTTTGAAAATAAAGTTCGTTTGTTCGTTCGTTCGTTCTCTCTCCCAGACTTTGCCTAGTAGTTTGTTATAATATCTCTGTAGAGGCATCAAAATCTGTTTTGATGGCCTCTGCTGGATTGCAATCTGGACCATCTGCTTTTCCATCTTTCAGAAGCTTTATGGCTTTCTTTATTTCTTCTTTACTTGGTCGCTCACAGCTGATTTGTAGCTCCTCTTCTGCTGGCTGGATGTCTGGGGGATTAGTTGGAGCTGGTCTATTGAGAAGTTCCTCAAAATGTTCTGTCCATCTTTTCATTTGTTCTTGTATATTATTAAGCAATTTTCCGTTCTTATCTTTTATGAGGCCATTTGCTTGCTTATATTTCCCTGTTAGCTTCTTTGTGTTGTTGTACTGGTCCGTCATATTTCCTTTGGCTGCAGCTTCCTCTGCTTCCTTTGCCAACTCTTCAATATACTTCCTCTTGTCTCTCTTGATGTTTCTTCTTCTTTGTTTGCTTCTATGTACACTTCATGAACCTTGGCTTTGGAGCTTCTGGTTTTGCTTCTGCTTAAATCTGCTTTCTTGTTTTTCCTGTCTTCTATCTTGCTAATGGTTTCCGTTGTTATCCATGCTTTGTGCTGATGTTCTCTTTTTCTCAGTACTTCTTCACATGTCTCGTTCTATATATTTTTTACTTGTTGCCAGTGGTCTTCCGTATCTGCTTCATCTTTGGATGATTTTTATATTTACTTTCTTTTTGGCTTATTTAACCTTGCTGTTATAATTCGGGGTCCCATTGCTTCCCATTCTATAAGTGCCTTCTGTGCTTCCCTAGACAATTTTTGCATTTAACATGTGTAAATTGCTTGGGGATGTACACGTTCCTGCGGGGCTGGCAACCTCATAATATAAAAGGATTGGATTCATGAACCACCATTACAAGATCCGGTGTCTGCATTTTGCGGGTTTCCTCACAAGGAACCCAAAAGCAGAGGTAGCCCCAGGCTCCATATGGAGCAGGGAGTGGATGTTGGTGACATCATGCTATACATATTTATTATTTTAACATTTTAATAAGTTTAAGTGTATACTCAGACATGTTCAAATTATGCAATTGTCGTTTTCAGGTGTCCAAACGCACTTTCTTCCGACTTACTGGGTCTAACATTAAACTCAGGGAGGGTAAAGTTTCTGAGGAAGATGGAGTTGTGGAATGGAAGCGGATGGCGCCCGATTCTCATGTCAGGAGACCCTAGGCTTAGAAGATACATTTGTTTTTTCTTATTTTTCTGGTACACGTTTGTGGTGCAAGTCCGTGGTTCAAGTTGCCAAATTCCAACAGTATTAACCTTGATTATTTATCTATTGCAGTGTCATTCTCTTACAGGCGAGCATTAATTATTCTCAGCTGCCAAAACGAGTATCTTACATGTTGCCATGTCAAGTATTTTAAGTGCTGCCACATTGAGTGCCCTAAAGATTAACACACTGAGTATTATTAGTGTTGTCATTTTTATTGTCCTGAGTGCTGCCATGGTGAGTGTCCGAAGTGTTGTCATATTTAATGTCTTCAGTGTTGCAACATTGAGTTACTGAGGTTTTGTCATTTTTAGTGTAATAAGTGTTGTCATATTTAGTATCCTAAATACTGTTATATTTAGTGTCCTAAGTGTTGTTATTTTGATTTACTGAAGTGTTGTCATATTTTGTCCATCAGCGGAGAGAAGCTAACCGATAAGGGTAAGCAGATGGAGAGGTGGGTCGAGCACTACTCTGAGCTTTACGCTAGAGACAATACCGTTACGCCTGCAGCCCTTGATGCTGTCAATAGTCTGCCAACTATGGAGGAGCTGGATGCCGAACCAACATTAGAGGAACTCAGTAAGGCCATTGATAGCTTGGCCTCTGGCAAAGCACTAGGCAGTGATGGGATTCCTCCTGATTTAATCAAATGCTGTAAGAGCACGCTATTACATCCCCTGCATAGGATGCTGTGCCAGTGCTGGGAAGAGACAACTATTCCTCAAGACATGCGAGATGCCAAGATTGTAACACTGTATAAAAATAAAGGAGACAGAAGTGATTGCAATAACTACAGAGGCATCTCTCTTCTTAGTATTGTTGGTAAGGTTTTTGCCAAAGTCATCTTAATGCGACTACACAAGTTAGCTGAGCGCATATATCCAGAGGCACAGTGTGGATTCCGAGCTGGTAGATCAACAACAGACATGCTCTTCTCTCTCCGCCAGCTTCAGGAAAAATCAAGAGAGCAGAAAAGACCATTATATATCGCCTTTATAGACCTCACAAAAGCATTCGACCTGGTTAGTAGGGATGGACTCTTCAAAATCCTCCTGAAAATAGGCTGCCCTTCTAAAATGCTGGAAATGATAAAGTCATTCCATGACGACATGAAGGGAACAGTCCAATATGCTGGAAGCACGTCACAGCCCTTTGATATACGAAGTGGCGTTAAACAAGGCTGTGTTCTGGCTCCGACCCTCTTCGGAATCTTCTTTGCCTTACTCTTGAAACATGCATTCAGAGATGCAACTGAAGGAATATGCCTTCACACTAGGTCAGATGGCCGTCTGTTTAATCTTTCAAGGCTGAAGGCAAAAACAAAAATCAGAAGGGTCACTATAAGAGACTTGTTGTTCGCTGATGATGCTGCAGTCGTCACTCAAAGCCAACAGGAGCTTCAGAGCTTGATGAATCGCTTCACTAAAGCATGCAAGGACTTTGGCCTCACAATAAGTCTAAAGAAAACGAATGTGCTGAGTCAGGATGTGGGTGCTGCACCAGTTATCACTATCGATAACTATGAATTGGCAGTGGTGCACCACTTCACATACCTAGGGTCTACCATCAATGACAAACTCTCACTGGATACAGAAATCGACAGCCGCATTGGCAAAGCTGCAGCTACCTTTGCCCGCCTCACATCGCGTGTTTGGGGAAACTCTAAACTCACAATGAAGACCAAAGCTGCGGTATATAATGCCTGCGTCACCAGCACACTCCTATATGGCAGCGAGACCTGGACGACCTATGCTAAGCAAGAAAGAAGGCTCAATACCTTCCATTTGCGGTGTCTACGCCGCATCCTCGGCATCTCGTGGAAAGATAAAGTGACAAATGTCGAGGTGTTGTCACGTGCTGGCCTTCAAAGTATGTATACACTGCTTAGACAGCGCAGACTTCGCTGGCTTGGCCATGTTCGGGGGCTATTATTATTATTATTATGTCATATTTTGTATCTTAAGTGTTGCCATAATGAGTTACCGAAGTGTTGTCATATTGAGTGTCCTTAGTGTTGTCATATTTAGTGTTTTAAGTGTTGCCATATTGAATGTTTTAAGTGTTGTCGTATTTAGTGTCCTAAGTGTTGCCGTATTTAGTGTCCTAAGTGTTGTCATATTTAGTTGCCGAAGTGTTGTCATAATTAGTGTCTTAAGTGTTGTCATATTTAGTGTCTTAAGCGTTGTCATATTTAGTGTCTTAAGTGTTTGTGACTGTGACGGTATTGCCTCCCCTGCTTTGCAGTAGTGGTCGAACAGTGGCCAAAACTTAAGAGTATCTATTATAGGCTTCAATGGAGTCTATCTTTACACAAGATTACTCTTGGCAGAAATGTCGAAAGAAGAGTAGTAAAGCTTCTATCACATGGGAGTCTTCATAAGATATTCAGATAAGCGAAAACAATGCTGGCTGTCGCTGAGCACGTTAATTCTATAATGTGCCGACACTTTTATGAGGAATTTAGCAATGGTTTATTCTAGATCGTTAAGCGCCCACCGCTGAGTTAATCAGTGGAATTATTATACTTACTTACTTACTTACTTACTTAGTCGTTCCCCTTCTACCGTGAGGTGTAGAGGTTTGGAAGAGAGAGCGCCAGACTATTCTATCGGCTGTCTTCCTCCTGGCCTGGTTCCACTCCAGTCCTCGGTCCTTCAAAGATTGTCCAATGTTGTTGTTGCGTGCATATTTTGACGCACATTTTACAAAAATTGATATGGCTATTTGATATGGGAAAATATAGACATGCATTCATTTGTGTATGAAAATGCTGTTTATGGTAAAAGCGAGATAATCCATGTTTGATTCACACTTTTGATTATAGGAGTAATCGTTCTGGATATTGATCCGGCGCAAGGATAGTGCGCTTGCGTTTGTACTTATTTTTTTAGGGCCAGAAAATATATTAATTTGCTTATTGTGTTTATGGCCTGAATTCATATGTATTACATATTATTAGTACAAGTAGAATCAGTCCTATATTGTATATTTTGGATGGGTAGGAGGGACTAGATTCTTGTATTCCGGTCTGGCGGAAGTATGAGTTGTCTTGACAAGTCGTGATGAGTTCCGATGTACTGCTTACAAATGGCGGGGTACGTTTTTCTAGAGCTGGTCCTTTCGTCAGGAAAAAATGTCTTACGAAGTGGTATTTCTTCTGAAGGAGATGGTGTCTCTACGATAGTTTGTGTTCGAGACTCTCCTTATGTCAGTATATAGATGATTCGGACTCCAGGTAAACCCAGCTCCTATTTTGATGATCTCTCGTCGGTTAGGCCTAGCTTGACTTTTGGTGCTTCGTTATGCTAGTGTCGTGTTTGGTATCGACGAAGATGACAGATTTTCCTGCAGCGGTTATGGCTACGTGAAATTAACCTGATCACCGTAGAGCTGTATGGAAGCATTTATGAAATCCTTTATATACCCATTATAAATTAACTCTGGCTTATATTCTCCTCCCTATGCATGAGTGAACGACAACTCAGGGAGGTAGCCATGTTGGATTTCGGTCATCATATGTTTTGATCACTGCCAAGAGAACAGATTATTTATCTTATTATCGGACAGTGACAGGGAGATCTCAATCTTGCTAGAAACCCCCTTTCGTGGTTTCATAATCTATACTACAAACTATGGACGTCAAGTAACTTTAGTTATTTATCGATTCCTTCACTGACGCGTTTAGTCAGATAGGGGAATGCGGCCATAATGTATCATGACATTGAACTTTGATGTACTGCCATTATTTCTGAATGTGTCATGACTTCAGATTTGCTATGTATACCTACAAATTGATATGTCTACGAACCATGATGTACTCGTATGTCCCAGTGTGTACGTCTGAATAAATTGAGTAAACTAAGATTCCAGCAGTCTGCATTGGTGCCTTGTAGACAAGTGTGAGTGGTTATATTGGTCAGCACACGAACAGCACACCATTCGCGGTAATCACACTCTACACTTCTACTTCATACATACACCATCCTGCGTCGGCTGAAGTGACCAAGTTCAGGGCCTGCTTCCCCTGGAGCCTTTGCCTTCCCTAACTCAGGACTAGGGTGAGTTACCCATTTACAGCTGGGTAGACTGGAGCATGCCTGATCTCAACAACACACCACTCTTCCTTACAGAGCAGACAGACTGATACTTTACAGTGGTGTACTACAGGTGTAGTAAGAAATAACGTCTTTACAGTGGCGAGCCAGATTCCTGGGTCCAGCTTACGCAGTTTTGTGTTGAGAATCACAGTTTACAGCTGAAAGAACATTTGTTTGAACACATCAACACCAGTAGGACAGCTATACAGTCGATGTCAGCTTGACCTGTATTACCGATAGGATGCTGTATCTAGGTCAGCGCTTGTTGACAAGTTTTTCGCTGTACAGACAGTATTACACAGGACAGTGGTATCAAGTGTAGAAAATATCTGGAGCAATATTGTTGACATTTCTCAACGTACAGAAGAATCACAGTGTTGTGGAACATAAAGTGCATAGTTCATCGTGGGATCTTCATATGCTCAAAAGAGAAAAAATTGACAGTGTAATAGTTTAGAATTAAATCTATTACTGAATAAAGTGGCAAGTTATTATTATTTAAATAAACTGTGCCTGCTTTACAACACTATACCTGCAACACATTCCATTCATGACATAAATGATATTGTATGCTATATGCTATTTATGCTTACATGTTATTTGTTATGTATTAAATTAGTTTATGTTCTGTGTGACTAGTACAAGGTATGCCGAGTTACATTGGTCTGGTACTAGTATTCGATAGGTACACATTTTCTTAATTGGAAATTTGTTAGCAACAATTTGCTGCTATTTCTGTTAGTTGTGATGAGGTGTTCTTTTCTTCGTTGTTTTTGTTAATAATTTTGTGTTCCTTAGTTTTGTTTGATTTGTTTGTATAATTGTAGGTCTCATCTTTTCTTTCATTTCAGTTTTTACACCCTTATGTTTATACACTGTGGCGTTATTTGTCTTGTCATTTTATTATTGCAGTTATCATCACGGTTTCTGTGATCATTTTTTTCATTTCTTCTATTTAATTTAATTTGATCTCTGCAAATGTTTTCAGATTGTCTTTTCTTGTTTGTCATTTGTAATGTCTTTAGTTGACATATGACGTATAGTGGTATACACTGATAGTATAGTACAGATCAGTACTCTCTGATTGTTATTGTTATAAAACAAAATGTACAAGACCTTTGTAAGGCTTGTCTCCCAAAGTGATTGGTAAAAGGAAATATTTTTTCCACAGGTACTCAAGTGATCTTTGATTACATTGAGTTATACAAGACCTTTGTAAGGCTTGTCTCCCAAAGTGATTGGTAAAAGGAAATATTTTTTCCACAGGTACTCAAGTGATCTTTGATTACATTGAGTTATACAAGACCTTTGTAAGGCTTGTCTCCCAAAGTGATTGGTAAAGGGAAATATTTTTTTCCACAGGTACTCAAGTGATCTTTGATTACAGTGAGGTATACAAGACCTTTGTAAGGCTTGTCCCCACAGTATTTGAGATACAATTATTGTTGTCCACAGGTACTCAAGTTATCATTGGTTATTATAAACCATACAAGTTTGGACTAAGACTAAGTCTAAGGTATAGACTTGTCTCCCATTAACTTGAAAGAGGGTAATTTATTTACTTTTTCAGGTTTCTGATTTAAGAAGACAATATGTCTACATTAGATTATTTCATTATACAAGGAAAATCTCTTGATAAGACTGGAAAAGACTTAGAACAATGGGCTGTTGCTCAATATGACAAAGCATTAGCTGCAGAAGAGAAAAAAATTGCTGCTGCTGTTGAAGAAAGAAAAGCTGCTGCTGAGGAAAAAAAAGCTGCGGCTGAGGAGAGAAAACTTCAAATAGAAGAAAAAAAAGCTGCTGCAGAAGAAAGGAAAGCCTTAGCTGAAGAAAAAAGATTGGAAAAAGAAGCTGATACTGCTGCTGAACTTAAGAAATTGCAGATGCAAGTGGAGGAAAGGAGATTTGAGGCAGAACAGAAGAAATTAGAAGCTGATGCAGAGCAGAAAAAATTAGAAGTTGCTGCTGCTGCAGAACAGAAAAAATTAGAAGTTGCTGCAGAACAGAAAAAATTAGAAGCTGCTGCAGAACAGAAAAAACTAGAAGTTGCTGCTGCTGCAGAACAGAAAAAACTAGAAGTTGCTGCTGCTGCAGAACAGAAAAAATTAGAAGCGGCTGCAGAACAGAAAAGATTAGATAGAGAAGCTGAAGAGAGAAAAGCAATAAGAGAACATGAGTTTGAATTAGAGAAATTAAAATTGACATGTATGAGTAATGTTAATCAGGCATCTGGTGGTAATGGTAAACCCTTAGGTTATCGTCTTTTGTTTAAAACAATGAGACCTGAGGTAGGTGTAGAATTCTCAGATTTCATCTCAAAAGCACGAATTACACTTTCACGATGGATTGAATTATCCAAAACGGAGAAAACATTTGATGGTCTTACAGATTTATTGCTAAGAGACAAGGTCATGTCTTCTGTAAATAAATCATTCCTAGAGTTCTTACATGAGCGTAAACCTAGTACAATAAAGCAAATGGAAGAATATTGTGACCAGTATGCCACGGCACACCCTGACATGATTCTTAGTAACTCTAACATTAAAGAGAGTATGCCAGTTGCTTCGGCAACAGAATATAATCAGAATTACTCACACAAATTCCAAGGAGCTAAAAATAAATTTGATAAAAAGGTTAATTGGGATAAGTATCAAAACCAAGATAACCGCTCAAATCAGAGTTCTTCTTCGAAGAACTGGAATCGGGCTGATAGTCCTCGACACGCGAGGGGTTCCCATAATGTTAGAAATTCTCGGAAAGGGAGTAGCTATAGGAACTACCCAAGTGCTTCATGGAGACAAAAGAAACAATATTACAGGGATACTCAATATAATGAGCATGATGATTATGATCATGAATATTATGATTCAAACCCAAATAGGGGTTATAACAGAGGCAATAATAATTATAGAGACAATTATAACCGAGGTAGATCACAACACAAAAGACATGGTAAATCGTATTACCAGGCAAACTCTGCACAACAGGAGTTCCACGACACCGATAATCAGAATAATGATAAAAAAGACTCCAATAGTGTAGCGAATTCCGCTTTTGATTTTGCTAGAGCATCTGAGTGTTCGCAATGCAAAACATTATTCGATCCAACCACAGTGTCTACTTTAAGCTGCGGTCACCCACTTCCCGCTCTCCATGCGTCAATTGCGCATAATGGAAGGGGTGCTCTTGTCTTTAATAGAGGCCTAATAGATGGTACTCCGGTATCAATTCTTTTCGACTCGGGGTGCACTACCATTGGAGTGAGGCAATCACTCGTAAATCCTTCTCGAGCTACAGGCAATATAGTCAAATGTGTAACATTTGGTGGCACATTGGAGAAGTACTCCACTGCCATTATCAATATTGCTACGCCTTTCTTTACAGGAGAGGTGCAAGCATGTCTCTTGCCGAATCCGATCGCTGATCTTATCATCGGTCGCATTCATGGAGTGAAAGAATGCACTCCACAGCAAATTTCTAATTGGGAAAATGTTAATATGCAATCTGCTAATGCAGTAATCACTAGGGCTCAAGCTCTCAATATGCCACAATCTTCACATTCTGAAGATGATGATGCGCAGATCCAAGATGATCCCTTGGAGATTTCCCACGATTCCTTTATCAAACAGCAGGAAGATGATCCTACTCTAAAGAAATTCTTTACTCTGGCAACAAAAGGTGATCCGAATAAGGATACAAATCGTAAATCTTGGATTACGATGAAGAATGGCGTACTTGTACGTATGGTACAAGACTCCGCTAAGTCCATTCATTCTCAAATCCTTGTGCCTAAAAATATGAGAGTTAAAATCTTACAGCACGCTCATGATTCGCAGTGTGCTGGACATATGGGTTTTTCCCGTACTAAAGCTAGAGTTCTTCAATCTTTCTTTTGGCCTGCTGTGAATAAGGACATACGAATCTATTGTCGATCTTGTAAAGTATGTCAAGAGATTAAATCCAGAGGTCCACGCCATGATGCACCTATTCAGGCTGCAGACATTCCCATTCGGCCATTTCAAAAAATGGCGATAGACATCATTGGTCCATTTAAGATAAAGTCTGCTAGAGGACACCAATTTATTTTGACGTGTGTTGATATGTGCACACGTTGGCCGGAGGCTGTTCCTCTAAAGAGCATAACTACTGCTGATATCGCAGATGCTCTTTGGTTAATATTTTCTCGTCTGGGGTTTCCAGCAGAAATATTATCCGACCATGGTACCCAACTCATATCGGATACCATGTCTCAAGTAATGTCGACTCTGAAGATAGAGAGATCGCTGAGTAGTATTTATCATCCTATGTCTAATGGAATGGTGGAACGTTTGAATAGAACTCTGAAAAACCTACTAGGTAAGATAACAGAAGATCATCCTCAGGATTGGGATAGGGTTTTACCCGCGGCTCTCTTTGCATATAGAGAGGTCGCCAACGAACATACAGGATTTTCTCCCTTTGAACTTGTCTTTGGCGCGAAACCGCGAGGTCCTATGTCCTTACTTCATGATCTTATAACTGCTGATAATATTGTCGATGACACAAAATCCTCTTATGAATATGTCATCGCATTTAGACACAAGATTATTGAAGCATGCAAATTGGCAACTGCTTCTTCTGAATTTGCGAAACAGAAGGCAAGGGAATTTGCCAATAAAAAGAGATGTTTGCGTCAACTTTGTCCAGGTGACAAAGCATTTGTCTTGCTACCTTGTAGGGAAAATAGACTTCTCATTTCTTGGAAAGGTCCGTACGATATAATATCAAAGGTTTCCGATGTTGACTATATCGTCGATATTGACGGGAAGCGTAAAACCTTCCACATCAACATGCTCACGGAATTCCATGAACGTCCTGATTATTTACAACCTGTTTTCCAGGCAACGGACGATTTTCCAGTCCAACATGGACAGTACTCATCTCTGTCAGTAATACAGGATGAGGAAACGAGTTTCTCGGATGTAAATTTACCTTTTCCAATGATTCCTCTTCACTCTAATGAATCATGGAAAGATGTTGTAATTTCTCCAGAATTATCTCCAGGAGAGCAGAAACAAGTTTCTACTATGTTAGAACAATTTCAGGATGTCCTTACTGACATTCCTGGTCAAACTGATGTCATTCAACATGACATTATTCTTACTGACCATAGTCCTATAAGAGTCAGACCGTATCCTATTCCGATATATTTTCAAGCACAGGTAGAGAAAGAGTTAGATGAGATGATAGAGTTAAAAATTATAGAACCATCCACATCAGCATATTCTTCGCCGATGGTTATAGTACGGAAAAAAGACAATAACATACGTCTTTGCGTGGATTATCGCAAATTGAATCAAGTGACTAAATTCGATGCTGAGCCTATGCCTTTACTAGAAGAGCTACTTACGAGACTATCGAATTCTCACTTCTTTACTAAACTCGATTTGTCTAAGGGATATTGGCAAGTTCCACTATCCGAACACGCCAAACCGTTTACTGCTTTTTCGACGCCTAGGGGTCTATTCCAATGGAATTTCATGCCTTTCGGTCTTATGAACGCCCCTGCTACATTTGTACGCATGATGCGTCGAATCCTATCTCATCGCTCAGATGTCATTGCGTATCTTGATGACATCTGTCTTTTCAGTGATACTTGGAACGATCACTATAATGGTATAAATGAACTATTGTCTATCTTACGCGAGCATAACCTGACAGCGAAACCATCGAAAGCATGTATTGGTTTTAGCGAAATATCTTTCTTAGGACACCGTGTTGGTCATGGGTTCCTAAAAACAGAAGACCATAATACAAGTAAGATACTTAACATTTCTATTCCTAAGACTAAAAAGCAAGTACGAAGTCTCTTAGGTCTAATACAATTTTATGGACGATTCATCCCGAATCTGTCCTCCATTATGTCACCTCTTTCTTCCTTGCTAAAGAAAGGGTCTCCTAATGTAGTCCATTGGACTCGAGAATGTCAATCCTCTTTGGATAAGGTTAAAACTATGTTTTCTACTTCACCTATCCTAGTATTGCCTTCTAAGGATAAGACATTTATTCTTCGTAGTGACGCTTCATCCACCGGGATTGGAGCTGCACTAATGCAAGAGTACTCTGGAACTCTGCATCCGGTGATGTATATTTCTCAGAAATTAAATGCCGCAGAGAAGAATTACTCGGTCCTAGACCGTGAATTATTGGCTATGGTTTGGTCAATCCTTAAACTGCAAAGATTTCTTCTGGGCGCGCATTTCATTGTGGAAACTGACCAGAAGGCTCTTACGGCTATTCAGAGTAAAAATCTGAAGAGCGCGAGATCAACGCGATACGCGATTGCTCTACAGCCATTTCATTTTTCGGTGCGAGCTATCCGTGGGTCAGAAAATGTGATGGCAGATATTTTGTCTAGATGCCCACATGATTCATAACTGTTATACAACTTTGATACAGTTGTTTCTATCTTGAAATGTGTACACATATGTAATATATCATATATTGATTGTAACACTACTTAGCGGTTCATTGATATGTATTCACCGCTGATTTTTCAATGGTTTTCGTCTTTGATGATCATGATGTTAAGATATCTTAGATGAAATTTACGTATAAACTAATGTGGAAATTGTGTCATTGCTAATATTGTAGTATGCGTTGGTGACACCTCTCTGGAAATATTTATACTTAGAGAAGTACTTTCTCTAAGGTCATAAAACTTATGCTTATCATCTGCGCATTGTTATTGGTGCGTTGTGAGCCTATTGTATGTTGCTCCTAGATGTATTTCAAAAAAAAAATGTACCATTTTTTTTCCCGAGGGGTGTGGTAATCTGTTGCGTGCATATTTTGACGCACATTTTACAAAAATTGATATGGCTATTTGATATGGGAAAATATAGACATGCATTCATTTGTGTATGAAAATGCTGTTTATGGTAAAAGCGAGATAATCCATGTTTGATTCACACTTTTGATTATAGGAGTAATCGTTCTGGATATTGATCCGGCGCAAGGATAGTGCGCTTGCGTTTGTACTTATTTTTTAGGGCCAGAAAATATATTAATTTGCTTATTGTGTTTATGGCCTGAATTCATATGTATTACATATTATTAGTACAAGTAGAATCAGTCCTATATTGTATATTTTGGATGGGTAGGAGGGACTAGATTCTTGTATTCCGGTCTGGCGGAAGTATGAGTTGTCTTGACAAGTCGTGATGAGTTCCGATGTACTGCTTACAAATGGCGGGGTACGTTTTTTCTAGAGCTGGTCCTTTCGTCAGGAAAAAATGTCTTACGAAGTGGTATTTCTTCTGAAGGAGATGGTGTCTCTACGATAGTTTGTGTTCGAGACTCTCCTTATGTCAGTATATAGATGATTCGGACTCCAGGTAAACCCAGCTCCTATTTTGATGATCTCTCGTCGGTTAGGCCTAGCTTGACTTTTGGTGCTTCGTTATGCTAGTGTCGTGTTTGGTATCGACGAAGATGACAGATTTTCCTGCAGCGGTTATGGCTACGTGAAATTAACCTGATCACCGTAGAGCTGTATGGAAGCATTTATGAAATCCTTTATATACCCATTATAAATTAACTCTGGCTTATATTCTCCTCCCTATGCATGAGTGAACGACAACTCAGGGAGGTAGCCATGTTGGATTTCGGTCATCATATGTTTTGATCACTGCCAAGAGAACAGATTATTTATCTTATTATCGGACAGTGACAGGGAGATCTCAATCTTGCTAGAAACCCCCTTTCGTGGTTTCATAATCTATACTACAAACTATGGACGTCAAGTAACTTTAGTTATTTATCGATTCCTTCACTGACGCATTTAGTCAGATAGGGGAATGCGGCCATAATGTATCATGACATTGAACTTTGATGTACTGCCATTATTTCTGAATGTGTCATGACTTCAGATTTGCTATGTATACCTACAAATTGATATGTCAACGAACCATGATGTACTCGTATGTCCCAGTGTGTACGTCTGAATAAATTGAGTAAACTAAGATTCCAGCAGTCTGCATTGGTGCCTTGTAGACAAGTGTGAGTGGTTATATTGGTCAGCACACGAACAGCACACCATTCGCGGTAATCACACTCTACACTTCTACTTCATACATACACCATCCTGCGTCGGCTGAAGTGACCAAGTTCAGGGCCTGCTTCCCCTGGAGCCTTTGCCTTCCCTAACTCAGGACTAGGGTGAGTTACCCATTTACAGCTGGGTAGACTGGAGCAAGCCTGATCTCAACAACACACCACTCTTCCTTACAGAGCAGACAGACTGATACTTTACAGTGGTGTACTACAGGTGTAGTAAGAAATAACGTCTTTACAGTTGTCCTCCCAGCGGACTCTGGGTCGTCCTCGGGGTCTGGATCCTTGGCTCTTTGTTTCCCATGCTTGTCGTGGTAGCCGATCTTCTCCCATTCTGCAGACATGGCCAAACCATCTTAGTTGAGACTGTTCTACTTGGGTCTTTTTTGGAATTATTATAATAATGTATATATAGCTCTGTTTAGAGTGTGTGTTTAGTCATTTTGACTGAGACAAACATGTAAGACATTAAAAGGATTGAATCGAAGTTAAATTTGTAACATTACAAATAACAAAATTTAATAGTCACTTTAAGTTTAACAGTTTAAAAGAAATAATTTGAATAGTTATGAACTGGATTTCATCACTTGAATGGGATTTAACTGAATAAAGGAGGTCACTTTTGGCAGCGGATATTTTCACTTCGCTGCCAATGGTAGTTTTTTCTCCCGCTGGGTTAGTTCCTTTCACTCTGCTCTCACTCGTCTCTGGTCAAAGTTCAGGCGCCGCACGTTCCCAGAGCGTCAAGGAGTAACGGCCAAGTTGGTTCTGCGTCTGTCTATAAGACCCTTTTATGAAGGCGTCTCGCAAAACGTCAGTCCACTTCTACCTTCACTTGGTTCCAGAGATAGTATAGTACTTTCTAGCGTTTTAAGCCCATGGTTGTATGGGCCCTACCCATTCTACCATCCCGTTTATAAGAATTTACCCTCGATGAGTAAAATAATCCCTAGGGATCTTCTGAGCATTTAAATTGAACAGCTTTAGTTTTACATTACAATTATATGAAAAGGTTAATAATACAGATATCTTCCCATTCATTTTCCATGATTGAAAAGTTTATCTCAGAATGAAACCCTCGTTGAGATTACATTTACACCTGATTTGAAAAGTTCTACATCCCGATTCTCAGAATTTACCCTCGATGAGAATTAAATGTAATCCCTTGGGATAAAGCTTTCTTTACATTTAAATTGAACAGCTTTAGTTTTACATTACAATTATATGAAAAGGTTAATAATACAGATAGAGTATGTTTACATTTACATTTCCACTGATTGAAAAGTGTTCACAATTAAAAATTCACAAGGCAATAAATTGAATATGTTTTCCCAACAAAATTACATTTATGTTTACGCTGAATTGTTAGACAGTAAACAGGGGTGAAAAGGCTGTATTATGTGCACCAAGATTTTTTGGATAGACTTTTGATGAAAACTTCCACATGAACGACATTTCCACTGTGTCATAAAATTGGTCTCCAAATAAATGCCTCTAAAACTAAAGCTATGAACTTTTCTAACGAGACCTTTGATATCATCTTGAACGGGGAAAAAACTACAGAAAGTTGAAAGTTTCAATTATTTAGGCAGTAAAATGACTCAGGATGGTGACACAACAAGAGAAATCCATACTAGAATTGCTTTGGCAGCTAGCGCCTTCAATAGATTATCTAACATTTGGAATTACGATCATTGAATATACATACCAAGCTTCGTCTGTTTAATTCAAATGTTATCTCAGTGTTAACATACGGCTGTGAGAGTTGGAAAATAACAAAATCATTGGAGAACAAGCTGAATACATTCGAGAACAAATGTCTTAGAAAACTCATGAACATCAGTTGGAAAGAATTCAAGACTAATCGACAAATAAGAGAAGACTCTAGGCAGAAATATGTCTCCGACTATATAAGGAAAAGACGATGGTCATATATCGGTCATGTCCTACGAATGCAAAACAACAGAATACCACTACAGGCGCTCACTTGGGTTCCTGAGGGTAAGCGGAAAAAAAGGAAGACCAAGTTACAGGCACTAGCCGAAGCCTGTGTACACGTGCTTTTTGGGTCTTTAGATTAATAAGTATAAGTCCCTCTCTGACTCCGTGTTTTTTCAGTTTCCGCAGTCCTGATTTCCTTGTAAATATTGATAGAGAGTTTCTGGGCTATTTTGTAAATCCGTCCAGATTCTCCAATAAAAGGTCCAAGCTGATAAAAGGAAATTCTGAATTCTAGGCTTCACTCTAGCAAGATCTAGTATCTTGGCAAGCGATCTTCACAGTGGAATAACACTGAAACGTGTCAAATTATATTCCCGGTCTCCCACGCATCTGTTTGTTATAGAGTTAAGTAAAAGCTCCAATCATTTTCAAACAGGCGGAGGTAGGGTGTGATACTTTCAAAATATTCCACATGAAATAAGGTGCGTAAAGCAAAAGGTCACTTATTACCGTATATGCCAATAAGACATTCGATGCCTCGCGTACAGACTCGCGAACATGTAGTTAACCTCATATGACAACGTGTTCCAAAAGTAACAATTCATTACTTTATCAGAAAGTTATCTCTTATCGGTGTTTGTCCATAAGTTGTCTCCCCGTATTCCCAGCTTTGGTGATGCGCGCACCCGTCTTATCTGTGATTAGGCAGATAGCGCTGGGCGATGTACGTGTTAATCTGCCACGGCCAAGCTTGGTACAAGGGAATTTTACCAACCTGTCTCTCGTAATATTATCTCTACCTCTCCTTGCAAATGTGAGGTGTTTATCGTCAACAAGGAGTGTCAGATAACAGACAAGACACAATATACTGAAAGTAGTGAACGAATACTTGAAAATATAAACTATCTGCTACATAGTATAGAAAGAAAGAAAATGCGACAATTGAAAGCATGCAATTAAATCAGTACCACAAATGCACCGATTACTGCCGGAGTGAAACAGAGATCGAGAGGGGCGCCCCATTCTGTCACAGTGTTGTTATATTGAGTGTCCTAAGTGATGTCATATTTAGTGTTTTAAGTGATGTCGTATTTAGTATCTTAAGTGTTGTCATATTTAGTGTTCTAAATGTTGTCATATTTAGTGTCCGAAGTGTTGTCATATTTAGTGTCTTAAGTGTTGCCTTATTGAGTGTCCGAAGTGTCGTCATATTTAGCGTCTTAAGTGTTGTCATATTTAGTGTCTTCAGTGTTGCCATATTTAGTGTCTTAAGTGTTGCCATATATAGTGTCTTAAGTGATGTCATATTGAGTGTCCGAAATGTTGTCATTAAAAGCTCGAAATGTTGTTATATTTAATGTCTTAAGTGTTGCCAAATTGAGTGTCTTAAGTGTTGTCATATTGAGTGTCCTAAGTGTTATCATATTTAGTGTTCGACGTGTTGTCATATTTGGTGTCTTAAGTGTTGTCCTATTGAATGTCCGGAGTATTGTCATATTTAGTGTCTCAAGTGTTGCCATATTTAGTGTATTAAGAATTATCATAGTTATTGTTCTAAAGGTTGTCATATTTAGTGTCCGAAGTGTTGTCATATTTGGTGTCTTAAGTGTTGCCTTATTGAGTGTCAGAAGTGTTGTCGTATTGAATGTCCGAAGTGTTGTCTTAATTCTGCCATTTTTAGTGTTTTAAATGTTGTCATATTACGTGTCCAAAGATTTGTCATATATTTTAAGTGATGTCATGGGAGCCGCGCTGGTGTAATGGTTACCACATTGCGCTGGCGATCAGGTGTTCAAGGTTCAAGCCCGGGCGTGTGCATTTGAAGCAGTGTCATCGGCCGGGATTTTGACTGAATAATCTGAACGGCTCCTGAGATAAACCCTCTGTGGATGGGAAGGGGCGAAGCTGCTGACCGGGTTGGAAGGAAAGTCCACTGGCTCCCCAGCCTAACAATGACATGTCATTGGGTCGAAGGGCTGAAAGCCCAAGTGCCGCTGGTTAAGAAAAAAAAAAAGTGATGTCATATTGAGTGTTGTGACGGTATTGCCTCCCCTGCTTTGCAGTAGTGGTCCACCAGTGGTCAAAACTCAAGAGTATCTAATATTAGCTTCAAAGGTATCTACCTTCGCACAAGATTACTCTTGGCAGAGATGTAGATAGAAGGGTGATGACACTTCTATTACAAAGGGAGTCTTCACAAGATATTCAGAATAAGCGAGAACAATCCTGCTTTGGCTGAGTGTGTTAACCCTCTAATTCTGCCGACGCTTTTGTGAAGGATTTAAGCACTTCTTAAGTTCAGCTCGTTTAAGCCCCCACCCCTGATTTACTCAGTGGAATTCTATTATTTGAGTATAGCTCTGTTTAGTAGTAATTTGACTGAGACAAACAAGCAGTAACTTTAAAATGATTAAATCGAAGTTAAATTTATAAAATTACAAATAACAAAATTTAATAATCACTTTAGGTTTTAACAGTTGGAAATAATTTGAATAGTTATGGATCAAGAAAAGGTATTCTCACAGTCTTTAGGGAATGTGAGATATTACAAGAAGTTCTAGTGGCAGCTTATATTTAAACTTAGCTGCCAATGACGGTTCTGCTCCTTCTTATGGGTTAGTTCTTTTCACTCTGCTCGCGCTCGTCTCTGATCAAGGTTGTCGGAGGTAGCTCGTTTCCCAGAAACGTCAAGGAGAGTCTACCACGTGGGTCCTTCGTCTTAAAGCTTAGGCCACGGTTCCCTTCTTGTTCCAGAGGTAGTACTTTCTGCTGATACCACCAATATCTATGGTAAAGAATAGAACGAAACGCTGTTCTGAGTATGGCGTTTTCCACCCCATAGTTATGGGTTCCTATCTTCCCATACCACCATCCCAATTACTCAGACTTTACCCTCGATGAGAATTAAATTTAACCCCTCGTGATAAAACTTTCTTTACATTTAAATAGAATAGCTTTCATAGTCAGTTTAGGCACTCTTCCGAATACCGGTCCCAAATTAAACAATACGGTTTGTGTTAGAAAATATCCCTTACAGGGCCTCATTTTGACATTTAATAAAAATTTAAAAAATATACGAGTAGTGTTGAAAACATTTTACCGTCTAGAGTTCCATAGCCAGTTACGTGTATTTAGTACCTGACTGTACGGGTTAGATGGTAATGTCTGAATCGATAAATAGTCATTTGCTTCAGTGGGAGAGTAAAAAGGTAGTCCCATAGCAGATACTACCGTAGGGGAGTGAAGTGTTAGAGATCTCACTATACTAGGTCATGCATAGAGAGGTGGGGTGACCAGTACCTTTCCTCGCTGCCTTTTCCTTCCCTAACTCAAGTGAGAAGTCAGGTACCCATTTATAGCTGGGTAGACTGAATCGTGTCGATATCGTGAATCTTTTTACTTTCCAAATGCTGTATAATACTAAGTATGGGAGTTCTGGAGTGAAATGGCAGATTTTACTATAATATTGTAACATGTCAAATGATGTATAGCTCTAGGGAGGGAAGTCTGGAGTAATGTTTACTATATTGTTGTAAATTGTCAAATGTTGCTTATCAATAACGATGGGAATAAGGAGTAAAATTGTTGCCTTTACTATAATATTGTAACTCGTGAATTATTGTATGGCACTAGAGAGAGAAGTCTGGAGTAACGTTTCTGCTGTTACTACTGTATATTGTAATTTGTTAAATGTTGTATATCATTGGGGATTGGAATTCTTAGGTGAAATTACTTTCTCTGTTAGAACATTGTTATTTATTAAATTTTGTTTAGCACATAGAAAAAGGAAAGCTCTGGAGTGAAATTGCTGCCTTTCTCAGAATATTGAAACTTGTCAAAATTGGCATTGCGGGGGATGGGGGGGGGGGGAGAGGGGGCTTGTGCAATGAAATGAACATTTATCCTAGTAAGCGGAGTACATAGTGGTGATGTTGACGAATATAAAACTGATACAATTTTGCTGCCGAACTCCGCCTAGGAGGGCGGCCTGCATGGAGGCCGTAAGGAGGCAGCCCCTCCACTGTGCAAAGGCACAACAGCGAATCACCTGGTAGCTTTAAACTTTTGATTACGAGAACTACAAGAGAGAAAACCGGACTGATTCTAAAGGCGACAAACTGGAACGGACTACGGACTAAGCCGATAGGATAGTCTGGCGCTCTCTCTCCCAAACATCTACACCTCACGGTAGAAGGGGAACAACTAAATAAGTAAGAACTTATCTCGTTCACATCGTAAGAGTACCGTAATATGACGTTTATGCATGGGACTGGCAACCTTATCATGCACAATAATGTATTACAATAACTATCACCACTGGAGCACATTCATGCTGTAGTGTAAACTTGCTATAAGGTCCTGCTGCAACTTTTGCTCTGTGTTACTAAGTGAGCGAAAATGGAAATTGTGATAATACTGAGAATATAATTTTATGTCAGATTCCTGTCCAATTTAAGCTGGTAAAAACAGATTAGTCAAACTTTCCTCTTATCTCGATAGATTTCTCCAAGATATTTATCATGCTAATGTGTGAACCAGAAACTGTGGCGCAATCTGCAGAATCATCATTTTCATCTTCGATTTCATTCCGTATAGAGCATAGAACCATCACTACAGCTGATCACCTTATGAAGCACAGAGCTTTTTAGGTCGCCCCTGAACCGGCATTTTTAGATTTATTTTTTTCCCATTTCATGTCGCCCCTGAACCGGCATTACCAAATGAGGCCCTGTAAGGGATATTTTCTAACACAAACCGTATTGTTTAATTTGGGACGGTATTCGGAAGAGTGCCTCACTTTATATTTAAATGAAAATGTTTATAATACAGATAGAGTCTGTTTACATATACATCTCCACTGATTGAAAAGTGTTCACAATATAAATTGAATATGTTTTAATTTATGTTTACACTGATTGAAAAGTTGGAAACTTCCATCACTTTAAAATGAATATTTTCACATAGACAATTACACTAGTTTAAGCTTGAAAACTTACATTAATTTTAAAGTGACTATGTTTATAGGGACTTTTCCACTGCTTTGAAAATGTAAGTATTATATTTAGAATGTACATCATTTCTTTCATCTTTCCCTCCCTGGGAACCTGGAACTACTTTATGATTTTAGTTCTCTTTGCGAAACTATCAATAAAGCAATCACCAGCCCGTGCAGTGATGGTTCATGAATCATCATTCTATACGCTGAGGTTGCCAGCCTCAAATGACTTTGACATAGAATAGCGAGTTTCACATATTAAAATTCACATGGTTATAATATATATATATATATATATATATATATATATATATATATATATATATATATATATATATATATATATATATATATATATATATATATATATATATATATATGTATGTTAGTTCACATGTTAGTAATAAAATATGAAATGTAAATCACAACTTACGCCAATCCTGGCTACAGACTTGTTGCTCAGATGAATAAAAGAGACGAGTCGGTCTCTTACACGCGTCTGGTGTGCCTTTAATGAGACAATAGATTCTCTCTCTGACTCCGTGTGTTTCTTCAGTTTCCCAGTCCCGGTGTTCCCTATTAAACTGTAAAGATTGCCTGTGCTTTGTAAGTCTTATTTGGTTCTCCAATAAAAGGACCGGTTAAAAAAAGGAATTATGAATCTAGTCTTCACTCTGGCGAGGTCTGGTGTTGTCTTGGCGAGCGTGAAATTCACAGTAAAATAAAACTGCGAAATGGTCAGACTATATTCCTATCTTCCCAAGCATTGTTGTTATGAATCTAATCAGAAAGATCCAATCATTTAAAATCATGCGGATAGGGTGTGATGATTTCAAAAATATTTCGAAATCCGATAATTTTGAACTTAAGGCAAAGGTCAACTCTCCCATATATGGTAATATGATGGTCGATTCAATTGTGTACAAACTTACAGACAAATCGGGGAACTCACATGACAACATGTGTAAGCTGTAATGCTTATTACTTTATTAGAAAGTAATGTTGTCATAACAAGTTGGCCCGGAAGCGATTATGTGACACTTGTATGCCCACATGTGCCACACAATCAGTAATCTCGTTATCTGTCGTATGAGTACGCAAAAACTCCGTGTTTGCACATCTGGGTTACCAAACGAGTCGTCTTATCAGCGGTTCAATCTAAACACACCGGTGACTATCTTACCTCAGTTGCTCACCGCAAGCTAGGATGACCGGGTAACAAACAGGTGACATTACAGAGAGGAGTGTCGAATGATTTGATAAAATCAAATATCTGCTACTTAGAAGAAAAAATAAAGAAGAAAGAAAGAAAGAAAAGTGCGATAACTGACCGCACATAATAAAAATTAGTACCACAAATGTAACGATACTGCCGGAGAGAAACAAAGATCTTTAGGCGCCGCCGCCCCGTTTTGTCACATACCCCCTCTCCTAAAAGATTTGTTGAAAATCTAGCTATTGGGCGGTCACTTCTCGATGGGTTCTCGATGGTCTACCGGTTTCTCTCTCTTGTAGAGTTGTCCTCTCTTCCTTTATTTCGGTGACGAGTGACTGAGTTTCTCGCTTGGCAGAGTGTGCAGTTTTCAATGTACTCACGCACATCTGCCCTCCGTCTAGGCCAAAAGTAATCCTCCTTAAGGTTACTCATGGTATTTCCTACTGACTGAAACATGTTCTCCTGATGATGAAATGTGAGCCGCGTTCATGACGGAGGCACCACGAGTTGTTTCCCTTGCCTCGTCCGTCGAAAAATAATTCCATCTTTGGTGTGGAACGTTCCAGCTGAAGCATGATTTATTCTGAGCTGACTCTGTTCAGAGTATGGCGCTAAAGTAATGTCTTCCATCTGCGCTCGTCGTAACTCTGCTTTACTGCATAGAAATATCGAGTTGAGGTACGAGTTATCCCATACTGGTTGTTGGGTACTCTGCTCAAACTGTTTCTTCGTAGTTTCATCCTTCTGGTTGTCCGGGCTATGGCTAACAGACCAATCTCGCACAAACTGTCGAACATCATGTCGTAAACCTGGCCAGAAGTAATTCAAGGTGACCTGTTTTGCCAGGGCATTTGAACTTTTAATGGGATGGGGCATGGTTAAATGCATTTCTTGCATGAGGCGAGTGCGATAGGGTAATGGGACAACTAGCTGTCTCCTATTCCCCACCCGTCTATATACCAAATCTTTCTCCCTGTAATATGCTCCCTGTGAAGTATGGGTGTAATTACTATACAAATTGGAAAAGCAATGCTTTAAGGTTTGATCGGCTCTTTGTTCTGCTTCAGCTCTGAAATATTCAAGCTATGTAAAGATGACAACTCAGAGGCCGCTGAGGCATGTCCTTGGTTCTCCATTTTTTGTGTCGGCCTGGAGTCACCTGAGGGATCTCCAAGGAACACATATTTCCTCCCTAAAATGAGAGGATAGACTAAATCTTCTACCACTGCGGCATTGATTTTCCCTCGGACATTTCGGGTTGAGACATCAATTTCCGCGACCGGAAGTAGCATAGGTTTTATACTTTTCCGAGGCCCCTGTATTTCTACAGTTTTACCAGTATATTGGTGGGCCTTCACCAAAGATGGAGAAACTAAAGCCGAGTATTCGAGGCCCGAATCATACAAGCACCGCATGGTGTGATTACCAACGGTTACTTGTTCAGTAATAGAAGGGTAACTATGATTTTGTTCATATGCCTGGGGGTCATGTTTCCCTATTGGCCCCCTGATCAGGCAAGCGACACTATAAGGGCCGGATTTCGGCCTCTTACAGTCCGATGTGAAATGCGTGTCAGTTTTCCACGATTTACAATATCGTCTTCCAGTTCTTTGGGCTGAATTGCTCTGTTTCTGCCTCTGGTGATCTTGTGGTTGTGGTTGCTGTTGGTGGGCTGTTGTGTGTGTTGTGTTGTCCTTACTTTTGGAGTTATCATGTGGGTGATTCTTTTGCTTGGGGTGACTATAGTGGTGGCGCCTTTTAGACGGATTCATTTCCGACTGGGCGCTCTGATACCTATCGGCAAACAGTACCAGACAGATCGGGGAACTCACTTGACAAAATGTGTAAGCTGTAATGCGTATTACTTTATTAGAAAGTAATGTTGTCATAACAAGTTGGCCCGGAAGCGATTATGTGACACTTGGCTACCTATATGTGTCACACAAACAGTAATCTCGTTATCTGTCGTATGAGTATGCAAAAACTCCGTGTCTGCACATCTGGGTTACCAAACGAGTCGTCTTATCACCGGTTCAATCTAAACACGCCGGCGACTATCTTATCTCAGTTGCTCACCGCAAGCTAGGATGACCGGGTAACAAGCAGGTGACATCACAGAGAGGAGTGTCGAATGATTTGATAAAATCAGATATCTGCTACTTAGCAGAACAAATAACGAAGAAAGAAAGAAAGAAAGAAAGAAAGAAAGAAAGAAAGAAAGAGAGAAAGAAAGAAAGAAAAGTGCGATAATTGTCATATTTAGTGTCTTAAGTGTTGGCATATATAGTGTCTTAAGTGTTGTCATATTGAGTGTCGTACGTGTTGCCATATTTAATATCTTAAGTGTTGTCATCTTTAGTGTCTTAAGGGTTGTCATATTTAATGTCTTAAGTGTTGTCTTATTTAGTGTCCAAATTGTTGTCATATTTAGTGTCCGAAGTGTTATAGCACTTAGTGTCCGAAGTGTTGTCATAAGTAGTGTCTTAAGTGCTGTCGTGTTTAGTGTCCTAGGTGTTTTTTAGTGTCTTAAGCGTTGTCATATTTAGTGTATTAAGTATTGCCTTATTGAATGCCCGAAGTGTTGTCATATTTAATGTCTTACGTGTTCACATATTTAGTGTCGTAAGTGTTGCCACATTGAGTCTTTAAGTGTTGTCATATTTAATTTCTTAAGTGTTGTCATATTTCGTGTCTTAAGTGTTGTCATTTTTAGTGTCTTGAGTGTTGCCATATTTAGTGTCTTAAGTGTTGCCATTTAGTGTCTTAAGTGTTATCATATTTGGTGTGTGAAGTGTTGTCATATTTAGTGTCCTAAGTGTTGTCATATTTAGTGTCTTAATTGTTGTCTTATTGAGTGTCCTAAGTGTTGTCATATGTAGTGTCCTAAGTGTTGCCGTATTTAGTGTCCGAAGTGTCATCATATTTAATGTCTTAAGTGTTGTCGTATTTAGTGTCTTAAGTGTTGCCATATTTAGTGTCCGAAGTGTTGTCATATTTAGTGTCCAAAGTGTTGTCATATTTAGTGTCATAACTCTTGCCACGTCGAATGTCCTAATTGTACGTGAACCCATGCCTATCTCTGAGCGCTCATTATCCTTTCTACATCAGTTCCTTCGTCTGCCAAATTATATTTTCTATCTCGTATACCCCAGAGTAAAGAGAAAGCTGATCTCTCACGATTACACTCTTCCTCTTTCCCCTCCTCTCTCTCTCTTCTTCATGTTCTTCATCCTAGTGTGTTATTAATATATTTGTATGTTCAGACATGTTGCCCCGACCCTCTGACAGGGCATTTCTAATAATCAGATCTTCAGGAGGAGGAGGCGTAATTACAATGTAAGAGGCTCCAGGGCACAAATTAAATGAGGCCATCCAAATATAATGGGCTCGGAAGGTCCTGGGTTCGATTCTCCGGTAAGTCTCACTTCTCTTGTCTGATTTTCTATTTCTCACGAGTGCCTGAAACATACCTTAATGTGTGTATTATTTATGAACAAATATAAGCAATATAAGGCGGATCTGTATCAAAAAATTTAACTACTTGCTTCATCGCTATCAGGGCTCTTCAGTTCCTTAATGAGCATATGCCTTCAACAAATGTGCACCAACTACTTTTGTCCTGTGCCATCTTCTTATTATCTTTGTCTCTTTCGTTCCTGTCTCCAGAATCATGACAAGAACAATGGAAATTGTTGCCATATTTAGTGTCCGAAGTGTTGTCATATTTAGTGTCCAAAGTGTTGTCATATTTAGTTGGAAATTGAAAAGACATATATATATATATATATATATATATATATATATATATATATATATATATATATATATATATATATATATATATATATATATATATATATAAATATAAATATATATATATATATATATATATATATATATATATATATATATATATATATATTTATATTTATATAATCGTGAGGTTACTACTTTCCGGGTTCCTTTCTGTAGTAAGGCCCCCGACATGTGCTCGGTGCACCCAAGCGGTAGTTACGCCACTGGGCGTTTGTTTCAGTATTCTTTATGGAAACGTGGATTCTGCTGTCATCGTGCGACGAGTCGAGATCAATGGAAGCAAGCGATTCCGGCCCTTTGCACTCTTGGGGACGAAGGGTATAGATGCATCGACGTGTGATCGATCGCAGAATTGTACATCAACCACAGCTTGAAAACAAGTTTTTTTATTTTGTTTTAAATTATATAAAACATTTATTCATATCAGTGTGTGCAGTGTGTAGTGTTTATTGCTACTACAAGGATAGGGTCACATTTAGAAGATAAGCCTGGCCTCTTCCAGAACTGCGTGTTTTAACGGTGCAACTTTCTTCCTTTGTGTCAAACCTTATTTGTTTTATATCCACCCATCCATCAATCAATCAATCAATCAATCAATCAATCAATCAATCAATCCATCATTCAATCCATCAAACACTTGCTAAATCTTCCTGTCCTGTGCAATCAGTCCAAGCTGTTTCCGTGTCTTGTTTATCCCTTTCAAATCTGTATCCAGTCCTGTTCTCTGTGCGTGAGTCTGTGTGTCTGTTTGTTGTTGTTCTTTCTCTATTTATCTTACTCGGGAAATTCTAGAACATTGTACTGCCTTGTAAAGCTACCAGCTCATTTTCTTAATATCTGTCCGATCCAATGCCAGCGTTTCACTTCCTGCTCAAATGGCGTTTGTCTGGTTCTCTCCATCTGTTTCACATTAGTGGTCTTGTCATACCATTTCAGTCCTGCTAATCTGCTTCAGCACCAATCGAACCCATCGATTAGATTACTTTATATACATGAGTAAAGATACTCCAGCGCGAGAGAGAGAGACAGAGAGAGAGAGACATAGAGACAGACAGACAGACACAGAGAGAAAGAGAGAGAAGAACTGGAGAAAAACAAGAAAAATGAGAGAGATCAGGCAATGATTCTCAGATGAGGTCTGATTAATAGCTACATTTCCGGCAGAAGCCCATGTGGTGCTCTGAGCTTTCATTTTCCCTCCAAAAAAACGGGGGAGGGCCCGCACACAACGTAGGAATCCTCTGTTGATGGGCGGGCCCCCTGAGAATGGATTATATTTAGCAATTTGATCAAATGAGTGTGCGATACATGCGATATCGAGACATGCTATAACGTCAAAGCTGGTTTGTCCTTCTTCGCCTCTCACTTTACGTGCCCTCATTTCATCTATTACCCCACCCCATCCATGTAAGAGCTTTCTTTCCCTTTCAAGCTAATTTAAAAAAAAAATAAAACCTTGAGAGAAGGATAAATCCGAGACGATCAGCTAGCTGTAGAAGATAGGCATAGACCTCTTCCAAAACTGCATCTTTTCACATTTCAGCTTACTTCCCTCGTGTCAAACCCCTGCGTGTTTCTCCGATGGCGCTTGAGCTTTCGAGCCCATTAATGTCGCTTCTAGTGCTGAGGGAGGTAAAGAGTCCTACTCCAAAGGTGTACAAAACACTGACACTTTCAAGTGGGCATATATCACTTGGATTGGTAGGCTGGGCTCTGATGAACGCGCTAGCTGGCTCGGGATATGACAATACAACGGGTTTCTGATCCATCCTATTTACACTCGGGAAGGAGATTCGTGTATTAAAAAATCGTTTTCAGGTCGCATGTTTGACATTATTTCATATCCCTACTGCTTCTCCTGTTCCTTTCAAAAGCTGAAAACAATATCGCATGATAGCTGTCAAGGCTAAAAGAAAAAAAAAATTTTTTTTTTAAAGTGAAACATTAGGAATGAACAGGGTGGAGCAAACATAAAAGAATTTTTTTTTTTTAAATTTGGTTGGGATGTGAGAGAAAACAATTAAACGTTAAATGGTTTTTAAATAATACTTTGAAAAACGAAAAACCGTTTTAGCCTGAGTTATTATTATTATTATTATCATCATCATTATTAATGTGTAAGAACGTAATTTAGAAAGCTAAGCTTACAAAAGGGGCCTGCGGCCTTTAATATAAAACAGACTTATTCTCCAGTAATGTACGTTAATGGGTAAATTGAGCCATGCTACTTATACAGTCATAATGTTTTAAAATATCGATAACAACATCAAAATAAAATATAAATCTTAAGATGGCTGAGGAAACTATTTGAACAAAATTAAAGCTATCATAAAGACAAAGAAAATACGCGTAACGAAGAGGCCACTCAGAAATTGGTGGGAGCAGGCTCAGGAATATGAATGGACATGAAAGGAGTGAATCTGCATCGGCTGAAAAAGTAGTTCGAGACAAGCTGACAAGAACTAGACGTGCACGAGCAGATCTTTTGGTTACATCCTCAGTGCCGTATGGCCAGATTTAATACCCAATATAGACCCGTAAAATACAGCTGAAGATTAAAAAGAGAAAGTGGACGTGGCACAGAACACCCGCAAGAAATAATAAACCAGCGTAACCAAACATGCCCTTGATTCGAATCCACAGGATGAGAGAAAAACGCGAGGATCAAAGAAAACCTGGAATAGAAGAACGGAAATGAATGACAGGATAGTATGGATCTCGTGGACAGAACAGCCCAAAATAGAAATCGATGGCGAGCGATAGTTGTCTCGTGTTTCTTATGGAACAACAAGGAATGGTGATGATGATTATATTGATGATTATAATAATGATGATGATTATACTGATAACTATGATGATGATGATGACAAAAACTAATAAAGATGGGAAAGAACTTTTGTTGCTATTTTTGTTTTTAGGTAAAGAATCTAATGGGCTCTCAGAACTGAAGAAGACGCAGAAGAAAGAGAAGAAGAAGAAAGAGAAGAAGACGAAGAAGAAGAAACAGGTAAACTCAAGATAAACTTCGAGCTGGAACTTAACAAAATAATTACCAAGTACATAATTATGCACTCGTCAAATGAAGAAAGTTCAGCCAATATCGCTAAAGTTGCACCCCTGTTTTTGTACACTTCGCAATGCAAATTGAACGTACACTTTAATAAATGAAAAGAAAAGATTCAACGTGTTTTGTCCAGCTCTCACCCATCCCTGTAAGAGCTGCTTTATCTCTCCTACTTGAGATACGTATAAATTCGAATTCACGTCTGCTTGCGTGTTTTATTATTGTCCTAGGGTGTCGCGGCGATGGGGACACGGAAGAATAGCATAATTTTACCGCGACACCCTAGTAGACAGACCGGAGCCGCCGTCACAACAGATTGTGTTGACTGCAGTCAACGGCTGACTCAAAGAGAACCTCTTTTACCCGTGGAGAGTAAAAGAAGTATTATGTCTTTGAATTTAGATTTTTGAAGAAGTTTGGGGCCGTGGAAGAAGTGCAGTACACGAGGCTGAAACTTTCGAAATATCGGTACGCCGAAAGGATTCAACAGATTCAAAGAACAAACTGGAAGTCTATCATGCTGAATCATTATTTCAGTTCAGCCTGTCTTGAGCAAATAACGCAGCAGAGCGGGGACAAAAAGGAGTAGACCTTGGGTATGTTTGAACAATGGGTAACTGATGTTTGCTGAGCAAATAGCTCAGGTTCGGGAATGGTAATGAATTACCTATTCTAGAGCATCGAAAGGATTTGCTCAAGCCTCGGGGTGCTTACTTTTGAATAATTCCTATTTACCCGTAAGTTACCATAAAAATTGATGTCGAAGAAAATCTTCCTGGCGTGTTTGCTTTCGACCAGAACACATCTCTCGGTTTCACACTTCTGTCTTTGAGATTTGTTGGCAAAGCGAATCTAGTTATATGATGATTAGGTCTAAGGTCATCACGGTGTGTGAATGTATGGATGTGTGAATATATACGCTCTTTTTTAAGGGACGAATAAATAAAACCGCACCTAGGAAACGTTAAAATCCAAAATAATATGACATTCTTTGCTTATAATTTCCTTCTCATAAACATTGTTTTAAAAAGTTTCTCTTCCCTTATCCCCATTAACAGAATAAAATTACCGCTAATCTGCTTCTTATCGTTAAAAACATACACATTACCAGCAGCGTTGTTGTCGCATCGTTCACAAAAAGGACACAAAATTGGCAAGTACTGTCTGCATATTAATGGATAGCTGCTAATGACATCTGATAAAAGCCATGTAAATGCCACCACTGATAATATCTGGAATGCGGGTGTTATGTTTTAAGTCGTGTACTGGTCATCACTGACGAAGGTCTGCTTTAGATTACCTCTGCACCATTAAATCAACCTGTCATGTTGACATTGAGTGGGAGTGTCAAGTAACGCGAATGGTGTACTGGTTCGGTGTAATAGACCACTTGATAATATTTCTCACCCACTCTCATGCAAGGCAATGACGACTTGAACTGCAGCGGGCATTTTACACCGTTTAATAGGGACGCACACATCAGGACAGCACGGAACATAGTCATAGGAACATGTTGACATATATATCATTAGGCATTTGAACAGTAGATCATATTTCATGCAGCATTCAAATATGATGGAAGATATAAGGAATCATTCAATGTTCTGGCAGCCTATGGCCACATCCCCTAACTGACTGAACGAATCAGTGGGTGTGGGTGTGTAAACATACAAAGAGTTCACTGGCCGAACCTTTTCCTTGGCTAAGTTCTCCAGCGACATATATCAAATATTTATGTAATAAAGTTAAACCACGATAGGGGTTTCATATTAGTGAGATCTCCATATCACTGTCCGATAATAAGTTTGGTATACTGTTCTCAGGACAGCGATCCATAACGATGACAAGAAAACAATATGGCTGCCTTCCTGAGTTGTGCTCACTCACCCAGCAGAAGGATAATGATAAGCCAAAGTTAATTCACAATTTGAATATCAATAATTTCCTAGAGTTTCCCTACAGTTCCACATTACTAAGGTTGTTACATGTAGACATCAGCTCTGTTGGGAAACCTGTCATCTTCAATGGTATATCAACGACCAACGATGTTCGAAACACGACTCCATCTAGGCCTAACCACGTAGAGATCATCAAAAGAAAGGGTCTGGTATTACCTGGAGTCCGAATTAATAACAAAGTGCATGAGGAGAATCTCTGACAAATAGACTCTTGCAGAGATTCCAACTCCTCCTGAAAAAACATGCACAAATCACTTTTCAACCTTGAAAAGGACCAGCCCAAGAAAAAACACACACAGCCATATCAGGCGGCATTATCGAGACTCACCACGCATGCCTCGAAACACGAATACCTGCCCCAGTATTCGGCACAAAGAATATAGTCCGACCTAAACATACAAAGATATACAATATAAGACTGAATCTTCTTGTACTAGACAAGTAATACACATAAATTCAGGCCATAAACATATTGAACAAGATCAATCTATTTTCTGGCCCTAACATATGAGAAATTACATAAATTCGGTATTCATCCGCGAAATCAATATTCAAGGGGAGATCATCCACATAATCAAAAGTATAAATCAAATCATGGGTGATATAACTTTGACTGTAACAAAAGTAATCTCTTTTTCATATCAGTTAGTTATGTCGTAATCTGTGCGTCAAAAATATGTGCGCAACAGATTACCACACCCCCCCACCCTCCCCCAGTAAAAAAAAATGGTACATTTTTTTGGGAAATACATCTAGGAGCATCATACAACAGGCTCACAACGCACGAATAACAATGCGCAGATGATAAGCATTCCAAACAAATGTAACGCCTAATGTGAGGCTATGTCGTCATATGGCACGACAAGTGAGAATATATCTCAGGATCTTAGAGAAAGTATTTCTCTAAGTATAAATATTTCCAGAGAGGTGTCACCAACGCATACTACAATACTGGCAATGCCACACTTTCTACAATAGTTTATCCAAAAATTTCATCTTAGGTATCTTAACATCATGATTATCAAAGACGAAAAACATCAAAAGACCAGCGGTGAATATACAATAATGAACCGCTAAGTAGTGATACAATCAATATATTATATATTACATATGTGTACATATTTTAGTATAGAAAAAAGTGTAGTAGAGGTAGATCTGTAAAAATATCAGGATCTAACGGTTAGGTGGAATCATGTGGGCATCTAGATAAGATATCTGCCATCACGTTTTCTGAACCACGGATAGCTCGCACCGAAAAATGAAAAGGCTGAAGAGCAATCGCGTATCGCGGTGATCTTGCGCTCTTCAGATTTTTACTCTGAATAGCCGTAAGAGCTTTCTGGTCAGTTTCCACAATGAAATGCGCGCCAAGAAGAAATCTTTGAAGTTTCAGGATTGACCAAACCATAGCCAATAACTCACGGTCTAGGACCGAGTAATTCTTCTCTGCGGCATTTAGTTTCCGAGAAATATACATCACAGGATGCAGAGTTCCGGAGTACTCTTGCATTAGTGCTGCTCCAATCTCTGTGGATGAAGCGTCACTACGAAGAATAAATGTCTTATCTTTAGTAGGTAACACTAAAATAGGTGAAGTAGAAAACATAGTTTTAACCTTATCCAAAGAGGATTGACATTCTTGAGTCCAATGGACTATATTAGGAGACCCTTTCTTTAGCAAGGAAGAAAGAGGTGACATGATTGAGGACAGATTCGGAATGAATCGTCCATAAAATTGTATGAGACCCAAGAGACTTCGCACTTGCTTTTTAGTCTTAGGAATAGAAATGTTAAGTATCTTACTTGTATTATGGTCCTCTGTTTTTAAGAAACCATGACCAACACGGTGACCTAAGAAAGATATTTCGCTAAAACCAATACAAGCTTTAGATGGTTTTGCTGTCAGGTTATGCTTGCTTAAGATAGACAATAGTTCATTTAACCCGTTATAGTGATCTTCCCAAGTATCACTGAAAAGACAGATGTCATCAAGATATGGAATGACATCTGAGCGATGAGATAGGATTCGACGCATCCTGCGTACGAATGTTGCAGGGGCGTTCATAAGGCCGAAAGGCATGAAATTCCATTGGAACAGACCCCTTGGTGTCGAAAAAGCAGTAAATGGTTTGGCGTGTTCGGATAGAGGAACTTGCCAATATCCCTTAGACAAATCAAGTTTAGTGAAGAAATGAGAATTCGATAGTCTAGTAAGTAGCTCTTCTAGTAAAGGCATAGGTTCAGCATCAAATTTCGTCACTTGGTTCAATTTGCGATAATCAACGCACAGACGTATGTTATTGTCTTTTTTCCGTACAATAACCATCGGCGAAGAATATGCTGATGTGATGGTTCAGTTATTTTCAGATCTATCATCTCATCCAACTCTTTCTCAACCTGAGCTTGAAAATGTATCGGGATAGGATACGGTCTGACTCTTATAGGATTATGGTCAGTAAGAATAATGTCATGTTCAATGACATCAGTTTGACCAGGGATGTCAGTAAGGACATCCTGAAATTGTTGTAACATAGTAGAAACTTGTCTCTGTTCTCTTAGAGATAACTCGGGAGAAACCGTAACATCTTTCCATGACTCATTAGAATGAAGTGGAATCATCGGAAAAGGGAGATTCACATCCAAGAAACTCGTTTCCTCATCCTGTATTACTGACAGCGATGAGTAATGTCCATGTGGGACTGGAGAATCGTCCGTTGCCTGGAAAACAGGTTGTAAATAATCCGGACGTTCATGGAATTCCATGAGCATGTTGATGTGGAAGGTTTTATGCTTCCCGTCAATATCGACGATATAGTCAACATCGGAAACTTTTGATATTACATCGTACGGACCTTTCCAAGAAATAAGAAGTCTGTTTTCCCTACAAGGTAGCAAGACAAATGCTTTGTCACCCGGACAAAGTTGTCGCAAGCATCTCTTCTTATTGGCAAATTGCCTTGCCTTCTGTTTCGCAAATTCAGAAGAAGCAGTTGCCAATTTGCATGCTTCGATAATCTTGTGTCTAAGTGCAATGACATATTCGTAAGAGGATTTTGTGTCATCGACAATATTATCAGCAGTTATAAGGTCATGAAGTAATGACATAGGACCTCGCGGTTTCGCACTAAAAACAAGTTCAAAGGGAGAAAATCCTGTTTGTTCGTTGGCGACCTCTCTGTATGCAAAGAGAGCCGCGGGTAAAACCCTGTCCCAATCCTGAGGATGATCTTCAGTTATCTTACCTAACAAGTTTTTCAGCGTTCTATTCAGACGTTCTACCATTCCATTAGACATAGGATGATAAATACTACTCAGAGATCTCTCTATCTTAAGAGTCGACATCACTTGAGACATGGTATCCGATATGAGTTGGGTACCATGGTCTGATAATATTTCTCCTGGGAATCCCAGACGAGAAAATATGAGCCAAAGAGCATCCGCAATATCGGTAGTAGTTATGCTCTTCAGAGGAATAGCCTCTGGCCAACGTGTGCACATATCCACACACGTTAAGATAAATTGGTGTCCTCTAGCAGACTTTGTCTTAAATGGACCGATGATGTCCATCGCCATTTTTTGAAATGGTCGAATTGGAATATCTGCAGTCTGAATAGGTGCAGCATGGCGTGGACCTTTGGATTTAACTTCTTGACATACCTTACAAGATCGACAATAGATTCGTATGTCCTTGTTCACAAAAGGCCAAAAGAAAGATTCAAGAACTCTAGATTTAGTACGGGAAAAACCAATATGCCCAGCACACTGTGAATCATGAGCGTGCTGTAAGATTTTAACTCTCATATTTTTGGGCACCAGAAGTTGAGAATGACTGGACTTAGCGGAGTCTTGTACCATACGTACAAGTACGCCATTCTTCATCGTAATCCAAGATTTACGATTTGTATCTTTATTTGGATCACCTTTTGTTGCTAACGTGAAGAATTTTTTTAAAGTAGGATCATCTTCCTGTTTCTTTATGAATGAGTCACGAGAAATTTCCAAGGGATCACCTTGGTTCTGTGTATCGTTATCTTCAGAAGGTGAAGATTGAGGCACGTTAAGAGCTTGAGCACTAGTAACTACAGCATTAGCAGTTTGCATATTCTTATTTTCCCAATCAACAATTTGTTGCGGAGTGCATTCTTTCACTCCATGAATGCGACCGATTATAAGATCAGCGATCGGATTCGGGAGAAGACATGCGTGTACATCTCCTGTAAAGAAGGGAGTAGCAATGTTGACAATGGCAGTAGAGTACTTCTCCAATGTTCCACCAAATGTTACGCATTTGATTACTTTGCCAGTGGCTCGAGAAGGATCTATGAGTGACTGCCTCACTCCAATGGTTGTGCACCCGGAATCGAAAAGAATTGAGACCGGAGTACCATCTACTAGACCTCTATTCAAGACAAGAGCACCTCTTCCATCATGCGCGACTGACGCAGGGAGAGCGGGAAGAGGATGACCACAGCTTAAAGTAGAAACCGTGGTTGGATCGAATAATGTTTTGCATTAGGAACATTGAGATGCTCTACCAAAATCGAAAGCAGAACATCCCACATTATTAGAGTCTTTCTTATCATTAGCTTGATTACCGGCTTCATGGAACTCTTGCTGTGCAGAGTTAGCCTGGTACTGTGATTTACGTCTTTTATATTGTGATCTACCTCGATTATCATAACCTCTATAGTTATTATTGCCTCCTCTGTTATAACCCCTATTTGGGTTTGAATCATAATATTCATGATCATAATCATCATGCTCATTATAATGAGTGTCTCTGTATTGTTGGTTTTGTTGTTTCCATGAAGGAAAACTTGGGTAGTTCCTATAGTGACTTCCTTTGCGGAAATGTCTATAATTATGGCCACCCCTTGAGTATCGAGGACTGTCAGCCCGATTCCAGTTCTTCGGAGAAGAACCCTGATTTGAGTGGTTACCTTGGTTTTGATACTTATTCCAGCTAACCTTTTTATCAAATTCATTTTGAGCTCCTTGGAACTTGTGTGAGTAATTATTATTGTATTGTGTTGCTGACGCAACTGGCATACCCTCTTTAATCTTAGTGTTGCTAAGAGTTACGTCAGGGTGTGCCGTGACGTATTGGTCACAAAATTCTTGCATTTGTTTTAATGTTTGAGGTTTACGCTCGTGTAAAAATTCAAGGAATTGTTTGCTCACAGAGGACATGATCTTGTCTCTGAGCAACAAATCCATAAGAGCTTCATATGTGTTCTCTATTTTGGATAATTCAATCCATCGTTGAAATGTAAGACGTGCTTTTGCAATGAATTCTGAGAATTCTACCCCTGTCTCAGGTATCATTGTCTTAAACAAAATACGATAACCTTCCTCTGACAGTTGGTACTTCTTTATCAAGGCTGCCCTGATAACTTCATAATTATCCTTGTCAGCCTCTTCAACCAAACATAAACTCGTCAGAGAATCACCTTTTAGATTCTCAGACAACTGATTAGCATATTGTGATTTATCCACATTATGAGCTCGACAAGCGCGTTCAAATCTATCAAGCCAGAATGCTATGTCATCACTGGCAGAGTTGAACGCTGGTATCTTGACCTTGTAAGTAAAGGGCTTACCATTACCACCAGATGATTGATTAACATTACTCATATTTGTCAATTTCATTTTTTCTAACTCAAATGCTAAAAGTTCTTTCTGATGTTCATGTTCTCTTATTTCTTTTCTCTCCTCAGCTTCTAATCTTTTTTGCTCAGTAGCAGCTTCTCTGTCTAATCTCTTTTGTTCAGCCTCAGCTTCTAATCTTTTTTGCTCAGCAGCAGCTTGAAGTTTTCTCTCCTCAGCAGCAGCTTTTCTCTCCTCAGCAGCAGCTTCTAATTTTTTTTCTTCTATTAGAAGTTTTCTCTCCTCAGCAGCAGCTTTTCTCTCCTCAGCAGCAGCTTTTTTCTCCTCAGCAGCAGCCTTTTTCTCCTCAGCTTGCATCTGCAATCTGAAATTCTCAGCATCTATCTTCTTTTGTTCAATTTCTGCTTTCCATATATTCTCATCTTTTTGTTTTTTCTCTTCAGATTTTAATGCAATGGCAAATTGAGCAGATGAATATTCTTCCAATTCTTTACCAGATTTACCAAGGGTTAACCCTTGCTGGATAAAGTAATCTAAATTAGCCATCCTTTCTAATGAAATCAGCAACCTGAAAAAGTAAATAAATTACCTTATCCCTTTTTAATGGGAGACAAGTCTGTACTATAGACTTGTATACTCACTTTATTTTATTTCACTCTCTTAGTCTTAGTCAAAGACCTTATATGGTTATCTTGTTTATAATGAAACAAATGATCACTTGAGTACCTGTGGAAAATAATATCTTCCTATCCCAATCAATGTGGGAGACAAGCCTTAAACAGGTCTTGTATACTTCCTTGTACAGTAATAATAATAATAAAGTACTGGCATGTACTATCGTATAAATGTATTCAAATATACCTCCTATTATTTGTCAACCAAAGACATTAACACAGGACAAGCATAAAAGACAATATGAAAACAATTGCAGAAATCAAATTAAATTAAATTAAATATAAGGAACTGAAGTAAGTAAATAATCACAGAATCTGTGATGACAACTGCAATGGACTAAACAAAACAAATGACGTCACAGAGTATAAACATAAGGGTGTAACGAACTGAATGAAAGGAAAGATAAGACCTACAATTATACAAACAAATCAAACAAAAATAAAGAACAGAGAAAATATTACAAAAACAACAATGGGACAAATCACCACAGCTAACAAAAATAGCAACAGATGTTGCATGCAAATTTCAATTAAGAAATTTGCTCCCTATGGAACACTAGTACAAGACCAATATTACTCGGTATTTCTTGTGCTAGTCACCTCACAACCGCCCACGGACATGTAAAAACAACTATACATATAAGGCCTTCAATGTTAATATGGTGATTTTTTCACTTGTGTAGCAATGTCTACTTGACATAAATAAAGTCTGTACCACAACATGTCACAAAGCGCTGATCTGTGAAAGAATGACTACACAACGCTGGCCTAATTACTGCCTGTACTGCAAAATGTCATCAAGCGCTGACCTAGATTCTGTATTCACTTGATAAGACAGGTCATGCTGACTTCGACTGTGTAGTTGTACTGTCAACCTGTCAATCCGTGTTTGCGTGTCGTATCTGGCGTCAGGAATGGTCTGGTACAATAAACCCAGGGATCTGGCCTACCACTGATAAAAGCCATGTAAATGCCACCACTGATAATATCTGGAATGCGGGTGTTATGTTTTAAGTCGTGTATTGGTCATCACTGACGAAGGTCTGCTTTAGATTACCTCTGCACCATTAAATCAACCTGTCATGTTGACATTGAGTTGGAGTGTCAAGTAACGCAAATGGTGTACTGGTTCGGTGTAATAGACCACTTGATAATATTTCTCACCCACTCTCATGCAAGGCAATGACGACTTGAACTGCAGCGGGCATTTTACACCGTTTAATAGGGACGCACACATCAGGACAGCACGGAACATAGTCATAGGAACATGTTGACATATATATCATTAGGCATTTGAACAGTAGATCATATTTCATGCAGCATTCAAATATGATGAAGATATAAGGAATCATTCAATGTTCTGGCAGCCTATGGCCACATCCCCTAACTGACTGAACGCATCAGTGGGTGTGGGTGTGTAAACATACAAAGAGTTCACTGGCCGAATCTTTTCCTTGGCTAAGTTCTCCAGCGACATATATCAAATATTTATGTAATAAAGTTAAACCACGATAGGGTTTTTTCATATTAGTGTCCGATAATAAGTTTGGTATACTGTTCTCAGGACAGCGATCCATAACGATGACAAGAAAACAATATGGCTGCCTTCCTGAGTTGTGCTCACTCACCCAGCAGAAGGATAATGATAAGCCAAAGTTAATTCCCAATTTGAATATCAATAATTTCCTAGAGTTTCCCTACAGTTCCACATTACTAAGGTTGTTACATGTAGACATCAGCTCTGTTGGGAAACCTGTCATCTTCAATGGTATATCAACGACCAACGATGTTCGAAACACGACTCCATCTAGGCCTAACCACGTAGAGATCATCAAAAGAAAGGGTCTGGTATTACCTGGAGTCCGAATTAATAACAAAGTGCATGAGGAGAATCTCTGACAAATAGACTCTTGCAGAGATTCCAACTCCTCCTGAAAAAACATGCACAAATCACTTTTCAACCTTGAAAAGGACCAGCCCAAGAAAAACACAGTCAGCCCTATCAGGCGGCATTATCGAGACTCACAACGCATGCCTCGAAACACGAATACCTGCCCCAGTATTCGGCACAAAGAATATAGTCCGACCTAAACATACAAAGATATACAATATAAGACTTAATCTTCTTGTACTAGACAAGTAATACATATAAATTCAGGCCATAAACATATTGAACAAGATCAATCTATTTTCTGGCCCTAACATATGAGAAATTACATAAATTCGGTATTCATCCGCGAAATCAATATTCAAGGGGAGATCATCCACATAATCAAAAGTATAAATCAAATCATGGGTGATATAACTTTGACTGTAACAAAAGTAATCTCTTTTTCATATCAATTAGTTATGTTGTAATCTGTGCGTCAAAAATATGTGCGCAACAGATTTAACATTTGTTTGTCTTGAAGGTTCTCTCTGACAGACCACGCTCCGTCCCTCTCTATTGTGTCCCTCCTATCAACAAGTTTAGAGCACACAGTGGCAGAGTAATTAGAGCACGTGCATCTTGAGGCAAAGCTGCCGATTTCGAAATCTTGTAGCGTCACGCTCCAGTCTACCCAGCTGTAAATGGCTCTGCTCTTGAGTTAGTGCAGATAAAGGCAGCGAGGAAGGGAATTGATCACTTGTCCTCGTAATGCTGGACCTAAGAGAATGGAGTCTCTAACACCGCTCCCCTTCGTTAGTATCTGCTATGAGACTACCTTTATTGAAAATTGCAGTCCTCATCGTGTCTGAATTCTTGAAACCTTTCCCTCGCTTACAATATGTTTTTTTTTTTTTTTTTAAGTAAAAGTGAGGATTTCGTAGGGGCAAAAAAACAAAACAAAAAACAAGCATACATAAAAAGTAAAACATTTTATATAAGGACACACGAGATTCATCTAGGATATACCTGAATTATCATTCGGTGGACATACTATAAACATCTTGACATACACGCTGACCAAGCAGTATTAACATGAGGCGAATCAGAGCTACAGGATAGCATACTGCAACATCACAAACACCATACCCACGTACACTGTGCACCTTAAAATCCCAGGCATTGAGAACAGAGCTGTGGAGACTATTCTGAAAACGAAAACACTAGATCACCTCACCAACCAATACCCCAGTCCACAGTGGATTCATGTCTTCACTGACGGATCTTCAGAAGGAGGAGCAGGGATCCAAATACTAATGCCAAACGCTCCAAAAATAGAATAGTCCATTGCTACTGGAGAACTCCCAACAAACTACAGGGCAGAGCTATAGGCAATCCTAGAGGCTACACAGATACTGGAGGAACAAAGATCAAACATAGTCTTCTTATGTGACTGCATGTCAGTTCTCCAGACTATTCAAAAGGAACCTGAAGATTGTCACGGTAGATTAATTGGCATTGTCTGCTAGAGGTTAGCAGCATGCGATTTTAGGGGTTACAACGTTTAATGTAATGTAAAAGTATTATTAGCCTAGTGAACGCTGTGACGTTTCAGCGCTGGTAGTCACGCACGGTGACCAAGAGACGGGACCCTTTCTCAAATGACCGTCAAACGGAGAAGACGTGTCTTTATATTCTTATAGTGTCGGGCATGGAATGCCACACGGTTATATTGTATTTTCTTATGGACATGGGTCAGTCCACTGTTATGATGAAGAAAGATGAAGTTACAGGTTAGTAATCGACTAAACCTTGTCGAGATGAATTAACAGTCCGTTTTAGTTATACTAGTGCCAGATGCATAATCTCACTGTCGGTCGTTGGATTTTCCAACCACGCGTGCATATAGTTATGTCGTTCTGCCTACAGTAATTCAGATGTATGAGACAAGGACTGATTTGTAAAGGAATCATATATGAAGTATGAACTGCAATTATTATGTATAATTCTTCATGATGACCATGTGTGAACTGTTCGTGTATGGAATTGATATATTAAATTTATGTGGACTCAAGGAATGACTTATCAAGTCTCTGAACGTTGGAAGTTGAATATATAATAATGTTGACAAATATTCTATCCCACCTTCGCGTAATTTACCATCAATAGCACGACACCATAACTGACTAAGAAAGACAAGGGATAAAATGGAAGTAATTGTAATCACTGAAGAACCCTTTGGTAACACTGGATTTGTAACACTACTAAATACGACGCCCTTGTAACACTGGTAGGCCATTGTCGGGAACGAAAACAAAAAAAAAATTTTTTTTTTCAAGAGTCACTACGAACTATTTACTTTCAATGAACAATCACGTGATTTCATAAATATGTCGTGGCACACATGACTACGAAGGTTAAATCTGACGTCACAACATCATGCGTACATGCTAACGCTCAAGGGACAAACTCAGCACACTCCAGTTTTGATGAAAAATTCAAGCTCTCAATGAATCTAAAAATGGAAAAGTCGTTATCTGCCAACGAGGAGCAAACAGTCCTAGACTCTGGTCTAGTCCGTTGGTGAAGATTGCATCGGACGACGGGTTAAAAGCTATAACGGTAATCTGTGACTTTTGTCATTGAGATATAACACAATACTGAGTCCATTTCTTATTTTACTGGCATGTCTAAATATTTTTATATATACGTAAAGTTTGTTTGTCCACTGTATGTCTTTATTGTTGATTAGTTGTTTGTCTTCATTTCATCCTTTTATAATTTAATATTAATGCTATAATTTATTCATTAATAAGAATGTAGATTAATATTATTAAATTTTTATGAGTTTAAGGAGGAATTAGGGACTTTGCACCAATTTGCAGTGGTGGTCCAAGAAATGGGCAATGTACTTTATAGCTCATGATTATGACATAATATACAATGATTAATTATTATAACTTTATAACATATTAAGACATATTAAATGTTAATTAGTACACTTTCTAGTACTACATTGTGAACTTAATAACTATTAAGATTAAATAACCTAATTATTTAGGGATAATACCCATAATTATTAAATACTAATATTAAGTGCATGATATAATTTCATCACCTTAGATAACTAACTATCATAACTATTTATGATAGATATTAGTGTATATATATATAATATTTTTACAAAATATTATAGATTTGTGTACCTTATAAAAAACAGTACAGGAATACTACAATTTCTTATATTGATTATTCATACGTTGAGTAATTACAAAGATCTACGTAGCTTCTAGTGGTGATTACTAGACATAAGTAATTGAATACTTAAATAATTCAGCTTCAAGAATGCTTAACTTGGATCATTTCATTAAAATTGGAAAAGATTGTAACAAAAAGGGAGATGCACTCCTGGAATTTGCGGAACAACAACTTGGAAAATATAAAGCAGAGATGGAAGAACTTGAAAGAAAAGAGGCTGAAAAGAAAGCTATTGCTAAGGCAGAGATGGAAGAACTTGAAAGAAAAGAGGCTGAAGAGAAAGCTATTGCTAAGGCAGAGAGAGAAGAATTAAGACAAGAGGAAGAAAGAAAGGTGGCAAGAGATGAAATCCTACGGATTGAAGAAGAGAATAAATTGAAACGACAAGAAATCATATTGCAGCAAGAAATGGAATTGCAACGGCTTAAATTGGAAACAGCAAAACTTAATTCGCAGGGTGCTGCATCAAGCCAAATTGATAATGCTCAATCGGGATCTTCTTCCAACCGACTTAAAGGCAATTATTACTTTAAGCTACCACCATTCAAGTTACACGTGGACAATTTGTCATCATGGCTGGTGCGCTTTGAGGATATATGCAAGGTCAATAACCTTGACAAAACAGCATGGGCACTTAAACTTAAGGAATTTCTGGATGGCGAACCTGCAAGTGCAGCACAAAATATTGATCCGACATTAGCCACAGACTATGAGGCCATTAAGACTTTGTTATTACGTCGGTTCCACTTGAACGAAGAGGCATGTAGATTACGTTTCAAAAGTTTGTTGCCAGATAATAATAAAGACTTTACAGGTTTTATTGCTAACATACGCAATACTTTTAACAGATGGGTTGAACTGGCAGGTGTCAACAAATCTTACGACAAGTTAGTCGATTTGTTATTGAGGGATAAAGTGTTATCTTCTGTCAGCCCACCGTTCTTTGCTTATCTGCAAGAACGGAAACCAGAAACTATTGATGAGTTAGAAAAAATTTCTTTAAATTACTGCACCGCTCATCCGAATGCTAACATTTCTAGCTCGTTGATAAGAGAACCTCTTCCTGTAGCCTCCAATATGGCATATCATAGTAATAACAAACCTAGAACACACAGTGTGGACAGAGGTAGGTTCAAGGGAAACTATGACATTAATTTTCATAAGGGACGTAATAGCTTTAACAATAACTTTAATAGAGGAAGACCACAAAACAGAAATTATTCACCTCAGTCCAGATACAACAGTAATCCACGTAACTCAAGTTATAATCGGTCATATAATTATAATAATGGTAACAATTGGAACAACAGCGATAATTATAGCTCGAGACACCGAGATAACAGTTACAATAGGGGACAACGGGATAATTCAACTGATTATTCTCGTCATCGTTCTCATTCTCGTAGATCGACAAATTATAATCATAATACAGGGGCAGCCGTTACTACTGCTACAACCCCTGGGGTTCAGAGTTCACCTACTAATAACAAAATACAGTCTTCGTCTACTTGTTTTGCAATGAATTATAACGTGGCAAATAGTTGCCCAAAATGTAATCTTATATTTCAGAAGGCAAAAGAGACAGTTCTGAACTGCGGACACATTCTACCAGAAGTCAGTCTAGCAGTCAATGACGGAACAGGCTCGCTGATCTTCAACAGAGGAAAAGTTAATGGATCCGTCGTCTCAGTTTTAAGAGATTCGGGATCGACAACGATCGGAATCCGTCAGTCACTTGTTCATCCAAATTGTGCAACTGGAGAACATGTCAGGTGCATGACCTTTGGTGGAACCATAGAATGTTATCCAACTGCTATTATACATATTGATACACCTTTTTTCACAGGCAACGTTAAAGCATGCATGTTAAGAAACCCAATTGCCGACCTTATGGTGGGATGCATACACGGAAGTAAAGATTGCACACCAGAAGAGATTATTGAATGGGGAAAAAAATAATCTATGCATTCTTTTCTATGCATCGGAAATGCAGTAATAACCAGAGCACATACGAAACAATTAGAGACTATGGACACTGAAAACAAGGAAACAGACAAACATGAAAGTATCGAGGTTCATTCTGCTATTGACCGAGTATCCTTTGCTGCAAAACAGAAGGAAGACAGGTCATTAACAAAATTTTTTGCACTGGTCAACAAAGTTGGCAATCTTGCTATGAACAATAATAATAGTCATTGGTTTATTATTAAAAATGACATTCTACTAAGATGTTTTATGGATAAAACTCATGTAAGACAACAGGTCATGGTACCTTTTGCTTTTAGACGGTACATACTTCAACACGCACATGATTCTAAGTGCGCAGGTCACATGGGATATACTCGGACACGTTCTCGAGTATTATCTTCTTTTTTTTTGGCCGGGAGTGTCACGAGATATTTCACAGTACGTACGCTCCTGTACGATATGCCAAGAAGTGAAAGCACGAGGAGCCTTTCACACGGCGCCTATTCAGGCTTGTGACATATCTGTGAGACCTTTTGACAAGATGGCCATTGATATTATTGGCCCACTTTTACCATCAGCCAGAGGACATAGATTTATTCTCACGTGCATCGATTTATGCACTCGATGGCCAGAAGCCATCCCATTGAAAACAACCACCACCACAGATGTAGCTGATGCACTACACCTGATCTTCTCTAGAGTAGGTTTTCCTAGGAAACTTTTATCAGATCATGGATCTCAATTTATATCTGAGACTATGACTGAAGTAATGAAGACTTGGAATATAGATAGAAATCTCAGTAGCATTTATCACCCAATGAGTAATGGTGCAGTAGAAAGACTTAACCGCACACTCAAACAAATGTTACATAAAGTTACAGTTAACCATCCACAGGACTGGGACAGAGTACTCCCAGCTGTGTTATTCGCTTATCGAGAGGTGCCACATGAACAAACTGGCTTCTCTCCGTTTCAATTAGTCTTTGGCGCTCCACCAAGAGGTCCTATGGGACTAATAAAAGACTTATTGATTGACTCCGAGATGACTCAGGATACCCAGTCATCCTATGAATATGTAATTAATCTCCGGAATAACATTATTGATGCCTGCAAAATGTCAACAGCTTCATCTGAGGCTGCTAAAGCGAAAGCTAGAACTTTCCAAAACAGTAGTAGACGATTACGTCAATTATTTCCAGGAGATCAAGCTTATAGGTTATTGCCACATAACGATAATAAACTTCTCATCTCGTGGAACGGTCCATACCAGGTTATCAATAAGATTTCTGATGTTGATTATGTCCTGGACATTAAGGGACATCATAAAATATTTCACATAAATATGCTCAAACAATTTCATACTCGACCTGAACATCTACAAGCTATTTTTCATGAACTAGATGACACTGTCGTACCTAGATGTCACTATTCTAATTTGTCTGTTATCCAGGAAGAAGAATCTTCTTTTCCTGAGGTACAGTTAGCTTTACCTGTACCTGTAGTACAGCCTAGTGAATCTTGGCGGGACGTAACCATCTCTTCGTCGGTTACACCGCAACAGCATCAACAGATTGCTGAACTTCTGCAATCTTATCCAGATGTGTTGACCGACGTTCCAGGTCGCACATCAGTCATTAGTCATGACATCACTCTTAACGATGATACTCCAATTCGGGTACATCCATATTCTGTTCCTCTACACTTTCTTACTAAAACTACTAAGGAACTTGAACAGATGTTATCTTTAGGGATTATTGAAACTAGTAATTCCCCATTTTCTTCTCCATTAGTTATTGTCCGAAAGAAGGACAATAACATTAGACTATGCGTCGACTATAGAAAATTAAATGCACAAACGATAGTTGATAGCGAACCACATCCACTTCTCGACGACTTACTGCCACGTCTATCGACCGCAACTATATTCACTAAGATAGACTTAACTGAAGGTTATTGGCAGATACCACTAACCGAAAAAGCTAAATACTACACAGCGTTTTCCACTCCGCAAGGTCTATACCAGTGGAATGTTATGCCTTTTGGGCTTGTTAACGCTCCAGCTACCTTTGTTCGCATGATGCGACACATTTTTTCAGGTAGACCAGACATCATTACATACATAGACGACATATGCTTATTTAGTTCATCTTTTGAGGAACATTTTTTGGGTCTTGAAAACGTTTTGGACACATTAAGAAGGAACAATTTAACTGCTAAACCCACAAAATTACAAGTAGCTTTTCATGAAATAACTTTTTTGGGTCACATTATTGGAGCAGGATATATCCGAACACTACCCAGTACGGTTTCTAAAATTTTAAACATTTCCGTTCCTCAAACGAAGAAACAGGTTAGAAGCTTGTTAGGTCTAGTCCAATATTACAGTAGATTCGTACCTAACTTGTCATCTATCACGGCTGTCTTGTCCTCATTATTAAAGAAGGACATGCCAGTGAAGGTGACATGGACTAGTGAGTGTAATAATGTATTCCTTTATATTATTAACATATTTTCAAACCCACCAATTTTGAGACTAACTGATGCTTCCAAAAAGTTTATTCTCCGCACAGATGCGAGTAACTACGGAATTGGCGCATGTTTGCTCCAATATCATGACGACATCCTCCATCCAAACTTGTACGTCTCACGGAAACTGAAACCACCAGAAGTCAAATACTCCACTGTCGACCGCGAACTTTTAGCAGTGGTGTGGGCAATAACGAAATTGGAGAAGTTCCTGCTGGGAGCCCCATTCGTAGTACAGACAGACCAGAAAGCCGTAGCATCACTACGACGGGCGAATCATAAAAGTCAAAGCTCACCAGATTCGCTATTCTCCTTCAACCTTTTGACTTCTCAATCGAGTACATTACAGGAGCAGATAACGTCTTGGCAGATACTCTATCTCGAAATCCTACTGATGTCGAGTCCTGAACTATATCAACGTCGCAGATACTTACTCAAAAGACATAGCACTATAATGGCTGTTCTACATAGACATGAACTATTGCCTACAATACAAGTATCTGCTTACTAAAGACTTTATATACGAAATGAATGAAATCAATTGACTCTATGTTTGTATTTACGCCAGGACTTTGCTTGATATCCATTCATGATAAAACTATTGGACACATTTCCGTGCATCAAGTGAAAATAATAGAAAACACTATCAAAGTAACTCAGTATGCGACATGAACTATTGTCAATAACGTCGATACTTATGAACTGAAACACTTAAACATTTGTTTGTTAATCGGAATTCACAAGGATCAAGCCTACGTATGGATCATCATATCCAACTTTAATTAATTTTAATTAAGTCGTTAAAATAATAGAAATTAAAATGAAAAGTGAGATAAATATGAAAAAAAAATGAAATGAAATTTTAAAAAAAAAATGAAAGAAGAAAAAAAATAAGAACTCACATGATTCTTAGATAATGTTATTGTATGTAACTATTATATTATATAGTTAATAATTAGATTGATACATTACATACTACATTATTGTTTAAATTGGTTAATTTAGATAGGTATTAACAACTTAATACTAAACTTAATTAATGTCCAACACACATAACTAAGTTAAATTTATACATTACTTTCTTTCTCTACTTTATTCTTCATTTATTTATTTCTCTCTTTAACATATCCTTTCATTTTTCTTACATTAGATTTTCAACAACTTTATTCTTATTACACACTCAATATAATTAATTAGTTTAATTTTAACTCTTTAGATTAGTCTGACGTGACATTTCATTGCGACATATTTTAAGTTAATTAATTATTTAATTAGATATCAACATTAGCCATTCTCTTTTAGTTCATATAAAATTTATGTATAACATTTATGTATAATATGATCATTAATATATTAGATGACTGTTAGTTAGTCGACATGACCACGACATTTGTTCTAGACAGAACATCGTAGGCCATATGCCACATTTTTGGTTCAATTTCGTAAAAGCCGTTAGAATTTTTTGATATTGTTAAATTTTTTGATATTCATTCAGATAGGTTTTTGAAAAAAAAAAATCTATCTAATAGATTTTTTTTCCCCGGTGGACAGGGAATTGTTACGGTAGATTAATTGGCATTGTCTGCTAGAGGTTAGCAGCATGCGATTTTAGGGGTTACAACGTTTAATGTAATGTAAAAGTATTATTAGCCTAGTGAACGCTGTGACGTTTCAGCGTTGGTAGTCACGCACGGTGACCAAGAGACGGGACCCTTTCTCAAATGACCGTCAAACGGAGAAGACGTGTTTTTATATTCTTATAGTGTCGGGCATGGAATGCCACACGGTTATATTGTATTTTCTTATGGACATGGGTCAGTCCACTGTTATGATGAAGAAAGATAAAGTTACAGGTTAGTAATCGACTAAACCTTGTCGAGATGAATTAACAGTCCGTTTTAGTTATACTAGTGCCAGACGCATAATCTCACTGTCGGTCGTTGGATTTTCCAACCACGCGTGCATATAGTTATGTCGTTCTGCCTACAGTAATTCAGATGTATGAGACAAAGACTGATTTGTAAAGGAATCATATATGAAGTATGAACTGCAATTATTATGTATAATTCTTCATGATGACCATGTGTGAACTGTTCGTGTATGGAATTGATATATTAAATTTATGTGGACTCAAGGAATGACTTATCAAGTCTCTGAACGTTGGAAGTTGAATATATAATAATGTTGACAAATATTCTATCCCACCTTCGCGTAATTTACCATCAATAGCACGACACCATAACTGACTAAGAAAGACAAGGGATAAAATGGAAGTAATTGTAATCACTGAAGAACCCTTTGGTAACACTGGATTTGTAACACTACTAAATACGACGCCCTTGTAACAAAGATCTCTTAACAAGAACAGCCATAGAACATCTGAACTAGCTGTCCGTCAAAAAAAAAAAAGGTTTCACTACAGTGGATTCCTGCACTGTCACCTTGTCTTTTCATACTCCTCATGGACGATGTCATCAAGGCATGTAAGGAGAGGACAGGAAAGTATTCAGTGGAGTACTGGAAGATGAGACAGGTCTGTATTTCAGAGCTGGCATTTGCTGATAATGTTGCCCTGATTGCTAAATCAGATGCACATCTTCAATCCAACCTGCAAGTCTGGAAGGAAGAGCTGGAGAAGAGAGGGGTGATCATAAGCAGCTCGAAAACAAAAACCATGGTGATATCACGAGAGGAAAAAATTCAGCTGGGAAAACAGGTCCTGGAGCAGGTCGACCACTTTAAATACCTTGGAGCTATTATAGACCGAAATGGAGGTATAAAAGAAGGGTTGGCTACCCGAAGAGCAGCAGCTGGGAGACTTTTTCAAGCCATAAATCGAGGTTTCCTCAGCAAAAGAGAAGTTGGTAAAAAGACGAAGATGGCTGTATACCGCTCCACCTATGTCCCAAACCTGACGTATGGATGAGAGTCATGGGCAATGACTACAACCCACAAAAGCCAGATCCAAACCTCAGAAATGAGATATCTGAGGAAGGTGGTTGAAGTAACAAGAAGAGACATGGTCCGCAACCAGACGATACGTCAAAGCCTAAAAATCCAACCCCTGCAGACCCAAGTAGAACAGTCCCAACTGAGATGGTTTGGCCATGTTTGCAGAATGGCAGAAGATCGGCTACTGTAGTGAAGTTAATCTGTATGACAACACGCTCAAAATTTCCCCCGCTCATAAACTAGCTATCGTATTTTTAAATCTATAAATAACTACAGTATTTGAAATTTGTCTGAGGGCCCAGTCAAATTTGCCGCCAACAATTTATCTAGTGTATTTGAATTTGTCTAGGAAACAAGTCAAAAGTTACCGACCACCCAAAAATTATCTAAGAGCATAGTACAAATTTAACAACCAATCAAATCGTTTCCTTTTCTTGTAGTGATAAGAAAATTTTGGTTGACGGGGAAATAATGCCTATTTTGTGTTTTTGACCGGACGTAGATAATTTATTTCTTAATAACTAAAGATAATTAAAATGAAAGGGATATCTCAAATTATAGCGCTGATATAGCTTAACACATAAACATAAAGATTCCATCATCAAAATATTTTATGGTAGTAGAAAAATTTATTTTAGGGATATTTTCACATCAGGGTAATGCCCAATTTAATTACTTAAAAATTACCCAGATTGAAATGCAAAGGAATAACTAAGGAAAAACTATATAGAACGATAGAGACAAATTGGCCGTTTAATTATCACTTTTGATAATTAAAATCGGTCCACTAATAACTATAATATAATATTTTAAAATTTGGTCAGATTCTACAATCACGCTTAGAACCGCATAAGTACTAGTCTCAAAAATTAACTTTTTGACTTTCCCTCTGATGGGGCGGGTGTAGTGCTATAAATAGTAACAACCTTTTGTGGTTTTCCGCCATTCAATTTTAAAACTTAGCACTTAGCTGACCGAAGTAAAGACAGTATCGACCACGTCTTTTGCCTTCCTGGACTTGAAAGCAGTTCTAGATCCTTATGTGGGCCAGATTCAGCGTGTGTATGTGTGCATAATTACCTGAGGTTCGATCTCAGTATCTTGAAGAGATCTCTGGGCATTGATACAGGAGGCTGCTGGAGACCACAGCTCGGCATAAGTCAGGAGCTCTATCCAGCAGTATTTTCCTCAAGTATATGCAGATTGTTTGGTCATGACGTGGGCAGAGAAATTCAACAGTAGCCACAGATAAGTTACCAGCCAGTGACATAATTTCAGAAGCTCACCCAGGTTGAAAATAGACAGTCTGCTTAACTTACTTTTATATGATGACAAGTAATAGACATATAAACTATCTACAGATTTAAAGCCAACATTCAGGATACAGACAAACTTGACATTTTGTGAAATATAAAGCGAGAATAGCTTCCTGTGAACCTGATACCGCATGGACAGAAATTTACCAGTTATTTATTTTAAAAGTGTAAAAATATTTCATTTCCTTTTTTGAGTATTCCTGACCTGCAAAGATTGAGGTTCAAGAACATTAAGTTGTATATATAATTTCCAACAGTCTTTCTTACAAAGTTTATTACAGTTAAAATTCTGTTTTGAAATTTTGTATTTGTACAATTTTAATTCAACCCATTGACACATATTGAGTCAAATAAAACAAACAATACTATACATTTTAAACTTTGTTGAGATCTTAAGAGGTAGCGGATAGGGACTCAGAGAACTCCATCATCATCATTCCTTACTCTGGGAACTTACATAGCTGGACCTCACCTTGATTATCTATACACCCTTGCTCTTTTCAGAGAAGGGGGTATTACTTATAAGGCCAGTCTCTTATCTGGCACTATCCTGGTATCCTCTGATACACCTATTTGTCCAGGATATTCCACCATTTAGTAACATCTAAACCTCTTGTGACAGCTACCACGGCAAGCATGGGAAACTAAGAGCCAGGGATCCAGACCTCCAGGACGACCCAAAGTCCGCCGGGAGGACAACATTAGACAATCTGAAGGACCGAGGACTAGAATGGAACCAAACCAGGAGGAAGACAGCGATAGAATAGTCTGGCGCTCTCTCTTACAAACCTCTACACCTCACGGTAGAAGGGGAACGACTAAGTAAGTAAGGATTCCTGCACACTGTGGTATTGCAGGAAATGAGGCAGCCGACAGACTGGCAAAAGCAGGCACCCAGAAAGAACAGGTTCACCACAGATTCTCACATAACAGATGAATGGAAAGTAGAGTGGGATGGAAATCTGAAAGGAAGACATGCAAATAAGTTGTTCAATGCTCCAACAAGAAAATGTCAGATATCTAGGGAATTGAAAATTCCCAGTAATAAGAAACTTCTCAGACTACAGCTGGGAAAGGGCTATTTCAGAATAGAAGAACCTTACTGTGCAGTATGTCTTCAAGACAATAATATAGAACATTTCTTGTTAAAATGTAAGAGGTCTCAAAGATAAAGAATACAATAGATCAAGCAAACAAGGCATTTCGTAAATTGAAAAGCATTCAAGGCAACTAATCTGTGTCAATGCAAGTAATAAAGTCGTTGTTACATAAAGACACTGTTATCCTATGGAAACCTATGGATATAGTAGCCTTCTTCTTTTATAACTATGTGGTTGATGCATCTTTGAGGTGATAGCTCTCACCTGCTTTTATTTCCTCCTGGCGTACTTTTTCACGTGTTCTTTTCTCTTGTGCTTGTTGTAAGAGCTTCTTTTCGCCCAATATGAGGTGTCGCCCGTAGGGAGCATCTCCATCTGAGGCGAGTGGCAGCTTCGTCCTCCCAGGTTGTTGGACTTGTGTCCAGTGCCTTCATGTCTCTCTAGCACACATCTTTGAACCTAAGCTGCGGTCGTCTGGCTGTTCTTTTGTCATCTGCCAGTTGCCTGTCGAAAATATCTTAAGGGATACGAGCATCTTCCATGCGGCTCACATGGACAAGCCAGCGTAACCTGCGCTGTTTAAGCAGTGTATATAGGCTTTGCAGGCCAGTCCATGACAGCACCTCGACATTTGTCACTATGTCTTTCCATGAAATAACAAGGATGTGGCGTAAACATCGCAGAAGGAAGATATTGAACCTTTGTTTTTTCCTTGCTTAGTGTAAGTTGTCCATGTCTCTCTACCATATAGAGGCCAGTCATGGACAAGAATACCACGAACAGCTTAAAAGAGTAACAAGGATGACCTGAAAGAGATCAGTGTTCAAAAGCAACTTATAACACACACCAGAAGGAAGCAACCTTGGGGGCATGTTATGAGAAACGGAAAACAGAAATACATGGCGACAACAAGTAGGGTTGCTTGAAAAAATAAAATAGCGCGACAAAGCAAAAAGATGCTGGACAGCTCAACATCATGGCATGGAACAAGTGATCAACAGAACTGGTAATCACCACTAGGGACAGTAATTTGTGGCAGATATAATCACGTACGCAAGTTGGCATGGCACTTGCAGAAGAAGAATTGGTGAAGAAAACGAAGAAGATGAAGAAGGAGAAGAAGAAGAAGAAGATGAAATCTACGAATACACAAATTTAATGAAATCCCAAAGTCATAGGAACTTTGAAAGCTGGGTCAAGAGGAACTAACTCAAGCAATGAGCCTCCACAGTCATTTCCAATCTCTTAAGATGTCTTCATTTCATTGGCCCTGTGTGGTTCCTTTTTTTAAAATGAATATGACAGGAATCTCATCATTCCGTGATACTTTGACATTATAAGAGAGCTCTTAGTGCGGACTACTAATGTTTATTACATTGTCATTTTTTCAATCAGTTTATGAAAGAAGGTCCAAAGAAGTTTGCCCTTTACTACAACGGAGGAAAAATAATCCATTTAATATTTCGTGCCTTTTAGTGTAGAGCTGGAAAGGGTATTGACACATTCTCATGTGATGTTTAATATGCTAATGTGAGTGACAAGACAGAGACGAGCAGAAATGAAAAGAGAAGCTAACTCAATGTAAAAGGACAGAGTGAAAGAGAGGATTAATGTACGTAATAATATATCTCCTGGCATATATGTTTTCATACAGAAGCAAATAAAGAGAAAAGAATATGCACATGATATAACTGTAAAAAAAAAAAAAACAAGCTCGAAAGTTCCTGACATACTGAAGCGAGTCATGGACAACAAGTAAACAAGCAGGAAAAAAGGCCAGAGAGATGTGGTTTTACAAAAGAATGTTAAAACACCATGGACAGCTAGAAAGAGGGATAAGGATGTTGTGAAAAAAAGCCACTGCGCAAAGGAACCTTATTCCTCATGTTGGAATGAAAAGAATCCCGTTACACGCCCTATTGAGGCATCTTGGGAATATGGTGTTAGGCCCATATTTTCTCGACCGTCGGCACACTAGGGGTGATGTGGTCAGCATCACGCCGGCCGCCTTAACCTTCCCAGAGTTGCTCTGGTACCCATTTGGGGCTCGGTCGACCTAGGAGCCGTTTGCGGCCTTAAAAAATCCCACCTCATCTGGGGATCGAACCATAGACCACTGAGCTAGGAAGCCAGTGCACTAACCACTATGCTACCGCGGTTCCATATGTTGGAATGAAGCAGTCTACTTTCTTTGGGGATGTTATGAGAGGAAGACAGGTGGAATATATCGTGACAACAGGAAAGATTTAAGGGAACAGCGACAGAGGACGACAAAGAGAGCAGATACTGGACAGTTTCTTCTTCTTCCTCCTCGTTCGTCCTGAAAAGGACGTTGGTTGCGTTGTGTCCGTTTACAGCGAAGCTGCGATATTTGCACCTTTCCGCCGACACATCCGACTTCAGCATGGCATTTTTGGGACCGGGTTTGCCTTCCCACTTCGATTCCTACTCTCTCAGCCAGACTGCAGTGATGCAGCCTGTTTCCAAGACCACCACTTGGAGGTGGAGTAGGGTCTTGGTCAGCTCTGGTTCGCTGACCCTGACGCAAGCAGTCTAGCTATGGATCGCTGACTGCATTCTGTATTGCTGCATCTTTGGGTCCCATACTGGACAGTTTGACATGATGGCATGGAAAGAAGTCAGCAACAGAATAGATAACTAGTACTGGAGACAGGAAGTTGTGGAGAGACATGATCGACTTCACCACCCAGGCATGGTACTCGTACTTAAAGAAGACGAAGAATCATAAGTTGGATATTTGTTATTAAATTCGTCTTTTTCTTCGTTCATTCTCAGACTTGTACATTAATGACTCTAATAAAGGAAGTAGTCAGCTCACGGTTCCTGCCATCTCCAAACAGTTTTTCGTTGAGATAAGTGGGTTGTTGCCATATGCCGCTCCGTTCACTGCTGTAAGTTGGGCAGGACTGGAGCAGATGTTATTAAATTTAAAGTATTTCTTTATGATCGGCATAATTTACTGCCTTACCTCCAGGAAGTTGCTTTCAACCAGCATTGAACAGCGTAGGAGTGTTTCGTAAAGTAATAATTAGCTCATTAACTATTATTTTCTTGTACAAATTAAATTCTCGTCCGTTAATTTTTTTCTTCCCTTCTCTGGGTTCAAGAATTAGTCATAAGTTTAAATTACGAGTAGTACATGCTGCAGTTTAACTATGGTGTGTGTGCTTGGCTATTTCTCAACTAATACCTAGTCGAAGAATTAGCATGTGTTCCTGAACCGTTGCCGTAATACCGTTTAGAATTTGTAATTGTTGGGGAGCCCGGCAGTAACTTTCTTCTTTCTTTTGGTGAGTTCTGATCATGCGAGAAGCTCATGCTGAACTCTTTGTATAGATTTGTACATTTACTGCGATTTGGATCATTTTAAATCGGACAATCTTTTAAGCAAAAATTTGTTTAATTAATCAGCCTTTTACAAAGATTTTCCCTTTCATGTGCCGCATCCCAGCATAAGCCAAGGCTTAACCTTTGTCGTACCTTTGACCCCCTTCACCCACCACTTCTCTCCTTCCCCTCTTTCTCTCATCTTCCCCCCTCCCCCTACTGCGGAACGTCATATGTGGACGTCCCCATAATTTGAATTATCGGATACATGTGTTCTTGGACTTTACAAATAGATTTGTCTAGAGCAGACACAGCAACAAAAGCGAGACAGCACCCAAGCCAACAGAAAAACGATGCTTAATAACAAGCCAACATAAATAAGTCCACAGTATACCAAAATTATAACCTATATGGGGTTTAGCAAGGTATTCCATGCACGAGAAATACCTGATGGGCATGGGCCAAACAACAGCAACTCAACATAAGGAAACGTAATAATCGTCGGACTCCGCACAGGTCACAACGATTGAGATACCATCTGCTCAATAACTTAGAGACATCCGCTACCGATCAGTGCAACTACTACACTGATAAAATCATGGCTCGGCGATATCTGCTGTTAGATCGCCCAACATATGAGGAACAGAGAAAACGAAGTCGGTCGGCACTGCTACCAGTTCAAGATATGGAGATTCCAGCAACCTCAGGCTAACCATTGCTGTCTTTAAACGTATTCGAATTATGTTAACAGTGTTCGTGGAAGGAGAAAAGACTGAAACATCATTCGAACCATACCTGTCCTTTTCTGTCAATCAGAACTGGAAAACCATTGTCTTCGAAATTAACTAATATTTATCGCTCAAGAAAAACAGAGGTGAAAATGATGAGGAGAACGTGGAAAGAACTTGAGATGATGGCATGTGACAGGAGGACTTGGCATGTATTTGTTGAAGGCCTATGCTCCTTTGGGAGTGGACGGCTATGAATGAATGAATGAATGAATTGCTCAAGAAGTAGTAAAGATTTTAATTAAAACAGTTCATATTTAGCTATAAATTTCGCAAAAAAAAAAAAAAAAGCACAGTGCATGTAATTAGCGTTTACAGTGAAAGCTTATATTTTAGGTCAAGGGTTCTCAACCTTTTTTTTTTTTTTTTTTTTTTTCTCATCACCCCCTTCTGAGCCTCATTTACCTTTGTGACCCCACTCATAGTCACTGTTAATTGGAAAAAAGGTACTTTACCAATTTATTGTGGCCCCCTAGAAATATGGCATGCCCCCCTTGGGGACCATAAGGCCCGCGTTGAGAACCACTGTTTTAGATCACCGGTCGGCATCCCAGAAGCTTTGGAATCTACTTTAGAACCAATGAGCTCTCTAGTGATCTACCTTGATAAAATCATGTAATTTCTCAGGTGTCAGAGTACTTAGAATTTGAATAAGTGCAGCCTTAATGTCACTTTTATCTCTACCAGACTATCTGCTTCCTGCAATTCTATCTTTAGAGCGTTGTAAAATTAAAACTAAATGATATTATACCGAATGTTAAATTCAATTCGAACAAAAGATTGTTTCCTATCTTATGCAGTTCACAAATAAAGTGAATTTTAGTCATCTAGCTTGTGGGCATTCACTGCGAGTTTTAAATGTAGGAAAACGGCACTTTGAAGTGCCGGAAGTAAAGGGCTGGTATGCAACTTATCAACGTGAAAAATTCTTTTTCCCCCTTAGACACTTAGAGATCTACCCACGATCCCCTGGGAACTATCGGTAGATTAAGATCGACCGAACGCCTACCCCTGTTTTAGATGTGTTGTCTTGTTAGCAATATGAAAAGGAAATAGACTGAAAAACACTGACCTAGTCGAATTGTCCATAAAATGTATTGAAACAGATCTTAACGACAGAAGTGAACAGGAGTAAAAAGCAGGGAAAATAAACCATAATGTATGATCAAAAGGTAATTCGGAAGCAAAACACACAGTTCAGATAACTGATACATTTCTTTTTGTAGTGAAGTTGATAAGTTGTCGTTCCTTTTTAAAAAAAAAAATCAGTTGTTATAAGTGTCTTGACCCCTCTTGAAACTTTATTTCAATTTATTTTCATACCCATCCATTAAACTTTATTTAGAATGCTATTCTAAATGTTAGACCTTAAGTGGTTGTACTGGAAGAGCACTGAAGTGTAATATGGAGATAAGGGCATGTCTGTTTTTTTACATTGAACTCAATGCATAGGAAGGCTAACGACAGTCGATATTTGTCTCAACAGATTTTATTTTAGTTTAGATAGCCAAAATGTAGTCTGGGAAAGACAACTGATATCGGAAGAGATGTCTGTAAGCGCTCATGTGTGGTAAGGGATGTAACTCCCGTGAGCAACAGTGTATTACTTCAGGGGCAAGATAGTCGAATTTTATTGATTCACTACAGTGATTCTTATTTATTTGTTTTTAAAAATTATGTCTGGAAGTCTGAATTGTTGCATAATGCAGACATAGTATTACTTTTTAGTAATTGGGTTTGGCTTCAAAACATGGCACCCTCTAATCGGCATTGTGTACTGGGAACTTAAAAAAAAAAAAAAACGGAAAACATTGGAAACTCGACAGAGACTCTTCTGTAACGAAAATTATTTCAATGTTTCGTATGAAAAAAAATGCCACAGGATCTGAAGAACATTAACTGAGCTCGTGAAACTATTACAGATAATCTGATTAAATGGAGCAACGGAAATCGCATGTTTATAAATATCATTAAAACAAAATGCATTTAATATCAACAAGACAAAAATTACAAAATTCAGAGAAAACAACACTTCAGATCTACATTAGTACCTCACTAATTGAAAACGTTAATGGACATAAAACTCTAGGTATAATCGTTGACCAGCATCTAAATTGGAACTCACGTGTACATGCACTGACCAAGCAAACTGCAAAGAAAGTTTACCAGTTAGTCAAAATCAAACATTTCCTAGATGAAGACGCACGAATATTCTATATATCTCTGTTGAGAAGAGAGGGAGAACCAGTTGTTGCAGGGCCGTAGTGTTGTTGCTGGCTAGCTCTTCTGTTTACACTTGCTAAGATCTATCCCTTGTTTTCTTAGTCAATTATGGTATCGTGCTATTGATAGTGAGTTACGCGAAGGTGGGATAGAAGATCTGTCAACATTGTAATATATCAATTCCCAACGTTCATAGACTTGTTAAGTCGTTCCTTGAGTCCGTACAATTTAATACATTAAATCCATACATAAATAGTTCACACATGGTCATCATGAAGAAACCTACATATGAAGTTCTGTTCATACTTCGTATATGATTTATCTGCAAATCAGTCCTTGTCAAATAGCATGAATTATTATAGGCAGAACGTCATAACTATATGTACGCGTGGTTGGTGATCCCAACGACCGACAGTGAGATTATGCGTCTGGCAAAATATAATCAATAAGGACTGTTAATTCCTCCCAACTTAGGTTTAGTCAATTACTGACTTGAAACGTTCATCTCTTTCATAGTAACAGTGGACTGACCCATGTCCATACTTAAATACAATACAACTGTGTGGCACTCCATGCCCGACACTATAAGAATACAAGGACACGTCTTCTCAGTTCGACGGTCATACAAGAAAGGGTCCCGTCTCTATGTCACCGTGCGTGACCTACCAACGCTAACACGTCATACTCCGATCGCGTGTATAGCGTTCAATAGCCTAAAATACTTTATACATTATATTAAATGCTGTAATCCACAAAACTGCACGCTCTAGCAGACGGCGTCTATAAAAATACCGTAACAATTCCCTGTCCACCGGGGGGAAAAAAATCTATTCGATATATATATTTTTTTTTGAAAACCTATCTGAATGAATAATCTCAAAAATTTAACAAAAATGCGACATATGGCCTACGATGTTCCGTCTAGAACAGTGTCGTGGTCATGTCGACTAACTAACAGTCATATAATATACTAACGATCATGTTATATAGAATTGTTAAACAAAAATGTTATATTAACTAAAAGAAAAATGTGTAATGTTGATATATAATTACTCAATTAATTTAAAGTCTGTCGTAATGAAATGTCACGTCAAGACAAATCTAACTAATTAAAATTAAACTAATTAATTATACTAATTGTGTATTAAGAATAAAGTTATTGAAAATCTAATGCAAGAAAGTTAAAGACGATGTTATGAGAAAAGAAAAGAGAGAAAAAACCAAATGAGAAATAAAGTAGAGAAAGAAAATAATGAATAAATTTAACTTAGTTATGTGTGTGACATTAATTTTCTGTGTTAAGTGGGTAATACCTATCTAACTTAACTAACTAAATAATAGACTAGTATGTAATGTGTCAATAAATTATTAAATATGCAACATGATTATGTAATTCTAAGAATATTATATAAGAATTGTGTGAGCTTTCTTTTCTTTCTTTCATTTTTTTTTCATATTTCATTTTTTTATCTTTTTCTCACATTTCATTTTAATTTTCATTACTTTAACTACTAAGTTAAAATTAATTAACATTGGACATGACGATCCATCCGTAGTATTGATCCTTGTGAATTCCCATTAGAAAAATTGTTCTGATTCAGAATAAATATAGATATTCTTAACGTCCAAGAATTCCTATCACAAACTGCAATTAGTTCGAAATGTGATCAAGTATTATTTCTGACATTGTCTCAACTAGTTTCATCCAGAACGGACACTACCCAAAGTCCCGGCGTAAATAAGAATACATTGTCTCTTGACTTAGTTCATTTCGTATACTTATGTATTTAGTAAGCAGATACTTGGTTTGTAGTCAATGGTTCATTTCTATGTCGAAAATGTAACGATAGGACTAAGTCTCTTGGGTAAGTTTCTGCGAAGAGTATCATTATTTATGAATCGACATCAGAAGGGTTTCTAGAGAGAGTATCTGCCAAGATGTTCTCTGATCCTTTAATGTGTTCGATAGAAAAGTCAAAAGGTTGAAGGAGAATGGCATATCTTGTCAGCTTCGGGCTCTTGTGATTAGCACGACGTAGTGATGCCACCGCCTTCTGATCCGTTTGGACCACAAAGGTTGCTCCTAATAGGAATTTCTCGAGCTTTGTGATCGCCCAGATGACGGATAACAACTCCCTGTCAACTGTTGAGTACTTGACTTCTGGTGGCTTAAGTTTCCGTGAGACGTACAGTGTGGGATGGAGGACGTCGTCATGATATTGGAGCAAACATGCGCCAATTCCGTAATTACTCGCATCTGTACGGAGTATAAACTTTTTGGAAGCATCAGGTAGTCTCAAAATAGGTGGGTGTGAAAAAATATCAATTATTTGACGGAATATTCTATCACATTCACCAGTCCATGTCACCTTCACTGGACTGTCTTTTTTTAATATAGATGATAAAACAGCCGTGATGGATAACAAGTTTGGTACGAATCTGCTGTAATATTGGACTAGTCCTAACAAGCTTCTAACCTGTTTCTTCGTTTGAGGAACGGATACGTTTAAAATTTTAGAAACCGTACTAGGTAGTGTTTGGATATATCCCGCTCCAATGATATGTCCCAAAAAAGTTATTTCATGAAACGCTACTTGTAATTTTGTAGGTTTAGCAGTTAAATTATTCTTTCTTAATGTTTCCAAAACATATTTAAGTCCCGAAAAATGTTCCTCAAATGAAGAACTAAATAAGCATATGTCGTCAATGTATGTGATGATGTCTGATCTACCTGACAAAATTCGTCGCATCATGCGAATAAAGGTAGCTGGAGCGTTAACAAGCCCAAAAGGCATCACATTCCACTGGTATAGACCTTGCGGAGTGTAAAACGCTGTGTAGTATTTAGCTTTTTCGGTTAGTGGTATCTGCCAATAACCTTTAGTTAAATCTATCTTAGTGAATATAATTGCGGTAGATAGACGTGGCAGTAAGTCGTCGAGAAGTGGATGTGGTTCGCTATCAACTACAGTTTGTGCATTTAATTTTCTATAATCGACGCATAGTCTAATGTTATTGTCCTTCTTTCGGACAATAACTAATGGAGAAGAAAATGGAGAATTACTAGTCTCAATAATTCCTAAAGATAACATCTGTTCAAGTTCCTTAGTAGTTTTAGTAAGAAAGTGTAGAGGAACAGAATAGGGATGTACCCGAACTGGAGTATCATCGTTAAGAGTGATGTCATGACTAATGACTGATGTGCGACCTGGAACGTCGGTCAGCACATCTGGATAAGATTGTAAAAGTTCAGCAATCTGTTGATGATGTTGCGGTGTAACCGACGAAGAGATGGTTACGTCCCGCCAAGATTCAGTAGGTTGGACTACCGGTACAGGTAACGCCAACTGTACCTCAGGAAAAGAAGATTCTTCTTCCTGGATAACAGACAGATTAGAATAGTGACATGTAGGTACGAAAGTGTCATCTAGCTCATGAAAAATAGCTTGTAGATGTTCAGGACGGGTATGAAACTGTTTGAGCATATTTATGTGAAATATTTTGTTATGTCCCTTAATGTCCAGGACATAATCGACATCAGAAATTTTATCAATTACCTGGTATGGACCACTCCATGAGATGAGAAGTTTATTATCGTTATGTGGCAATAACACATAAGCTTGATCCCCTGGAAATAATTGACGTAATCGTCTAGTACTGTTTTGGAAAGTTCTAGCTTTCGCTTTAGCAGCCTCAGATGAAGCTGTTGCCGTTTTGCAGGCATCAATAATATTATTCCGGAGATTAATTACATACTCATAGGATGACTGGGTATCCTGAGTCATCTCTGAGTCAATCAATAAGTCTTTTATTAGTCCCATAGGACCTCTTGGTGGAGCGCCAAAGACTAATTGAAATGGAGAGAAGCCAGTTTGTTCATGTGGCACCTCTCGATAAGCGAACAACACAGCTGGGAGTACTCTGTCCCAGTCCTGTGGATGGTTAACTGTCACTTTATGTAACATTTGTTTGAGTGTGCGGTTAAGTCTTTCTACTGCACCATTACTCATTGGGTGATAAATGCTACTGAGATTTCTATCTATATTCCAGGTCTTCATTACTTCTGTCATAGTCTCAGATATAAATTGAGATCCATGATCTGATAACAGCTTCCTAGGAAAACCTACTCTAGAAAAGATCAGATGTAGTGCATCAGCTACATCTGTGGTAGTGGTGGTCTTCAATGGAATGGCTTCTGGCCATCGTGTGCATAAATCGATGCACGTGAGAACAAATCTATGTCCTCTGGCTGATGGTAAAAGTGGACCAATAATATCTATGGCCATCTTGTCAAAGGGTCTCACAGATATGTCACAAGCCTGAATAGGCGCCGTGTGAAAGGCTCCCCGTGCTTTCACTTCCTGGCATATAGTACAGGAGCGTACGTACTGTGAAATATCTCGTGATATTCCCGGTCCAAAAAATGAAGATAATACTCGAGAACGTGTCCGAGTATATCCCATGTGACCTGCGCACTTAGAATCATGTGCGTGTTGAAGTATGTACTGTCTAAAAGCAAAAGGTACCATGACCTGTTGTTTTACCTTAGTTTTATCCATAAAACATCTTAATAATATATCATTCTTAATAATGAACCAATGAGTGTTCTTATTGTCTAAAGAAAGATTGTCAACTTTGTTGATCAGAGCAAAAAAATTTTTCAATGATCTATCTTCCTTCTGTTTTGCCGCAAATGACGCTCGGTCAATTGAAGATTGAACATCAATATTTTCATGTTTGTCTGTTTCTTTTTCATCAGTGTTCATAGTCTCTAATAGTTTCGTCTGTGCTCTGGTTGTCACTGCATTTCCAATGCATAGATTATTGTTTTCCCATTCAATAATCTCCTCTGGTGTACAATCCTTACTGCCATGTATGCGACCCACCATCAGGTCTGCGATTGGGTTCTTTAACATACATACTTTAACGTTGCCTGTGAAAAAAGGTGTATTAACATGTATAAGGGCAGTTGGATAAAATTCGATTGTTCCCCCAAAAGTCATGCACCTGACATGTTCACCAGTTGCACAATTAGGATGAACAAGTGACTGACGGACTCCGATCGTTGTAGATCCAGAATCCCTTAACACTGAGACGATGGATCCATTAACAATTCCCCTGTTTAAAATCAGTGAGCCTGTTCCGTCATTGACTGCCAGACCGACTTCTGGGAGAATGTGTCCGCAGTTCAGAACCGTCTCCTTTGCCTTCTGAAATAGAAGATTACATTCTGGGCAACTATTTGCCACGTTATAATTTATTGCATAACATGTAGACGAAGACGGTATTGTATTATCAATATGTGAACTCTGAACCCCAGGGGTTGTAGTATTCGTAACTGCTGCCCCTGTATTATGACTATAATTTGACGATCTACGAGAATGAGAACGATGACGAGAATAATCATTTGAATTATCCCGTTGTCCCCTATTGTAACTGTTATCTCGATACCTGGAGCTAAAATTATTGTTATTCCAATTGTTACCATTATTATAGTTATAGGAACGATTATGACTTGAGTTACGTTGACTATTGTTGTATCTGGACTGAGGTGAATAATTTCTATTTTGTGGTCTTCCTCTATTAAAGTCATTGTTAAAACTATTACGTCCCTTATGAAAGTTAACGTCATAATTTCCTTTGAACCTATTTCTGTCTACACTGTGTGTTCTTGGTTTGTTATGATTGTAGTGTGCCATATTAGAAGCAACAGGTAGAGGTTCCCTTATCAAAGAGCTGGAAATGTTCGCATTCGGATGCGCAGTACAATAATTTAATGAAATTTTTTCCAACTCCTCAATAGTATCTGGTTTACGTTCTTGCAAATAGGCAAAGAACGGTGGGCTGACAGAGGATAACACTTTGTCACGTAGCAACAGATCAACTAATTTGTCGTATGATTTGTTGACATCTGCCAGTTCAACCCATCTGTTAAATGTATTTCGTATGTTCGCAATAAAACCTGTAAAGTCCTTATTAATATCAGGCAAAATACTTTTGAAACGTAATCTACAGGCCTCTTCGTCCAAGTGGAACCGACGCAATAATAAGGTTTTAATGGCATCATAGTCTGTGGCTAATGTTGGATCAATATTTTGTGCTGCACTTGCGGGTTCGCCATCCAGAAATTCCTTGAGTTTGAGTGCCCATGCAGTTTTGTTAAGGTTATTGACTTTGCATATATCCTCAAAGCGTAATAGCCATGCTGATAAATCATCAACGTGTAACTTGAATGGTGGTAGCTTGAAATAATAATTGACCTTATTTTGGTTGGAGGAGGATCCATTTTGAGCATTATCATTTTGGCTTGCTGCAGCACTTTGTGCCTGAAGTTTTGCTGTTTCCAACTTAAGCCGTTGTAATTCCATTTCTTGCTGCATTACAATTTCCTGTCGTCTCAATTTATTCTCTTCTTCAATCCGTAGGATTTCATCTTTTGCCACTTTCCTTTCTTCTTCCTGTCTTCTTCTTCTTCTTCCGTCCTTAGCCACCGACCGTCAAAGCAGTCAATGGCCATTACGCCTAGTGGCATCTTAGGGCAACAGCAGATAGGTTTTCTTTGCCATTGTTTCCCATCACGCCTAGTGGCGTCTTTAGGGCAACGGCAAATCAACCCATTTGCTGTTGTTTCCGTAATCGAAGTTCTTCCTGTCTTAATTCAGCTTTTTTCTCAGCCTCTTTTCTCTCAAATTCTTCTTTATCTTTTGCAAATTCAGCCAATGCATAAGCTTCGAGAGCTTCTCCTTTTTTCCCGAAATCTTTTCCGTTTTTAATAAAATAGTCTAAGTTAAGCATCTTGACGTAGATATTATAAGTAATTATTGATCTGTAATAATCAGCAATAAAATCTAAGTAATTATTGTACTTACTCAACGTATGAATAATCACTAAATAATTAAAATGTTATTGAACTTTTATTTGTAAGTTCAACCAATATATAATATTTTGTAATAATATTATGTGTACCCACCAATATAAGTCAGAAGTAGTTATGCTATTTATTTATTTAAGATGCCGAATTTATATCACGCATTTAATTTTAATTTCCAATAATTATGAGTATTGTCCCTCCATAATTATTTTATTTAATTAATTATATGTGCTAAGTCAGAATGTAGTACTGGGAAAATGTACTAATAAACATGCACTATGTCTGTCATTTAAGGCAGACCATAAATTTATATTGAATTATCAATATAATATATTATTATGCCGTAATCATGAGCTATAAAGTGTATTGCCACTTTCTTGAACCACCACTGCAAATTGGTGCAAAGTCCCTAATTCATCCTTAAATTGCATAAAAATTAATAAAATTCATTTACACCCTTATTATTGACTAAATTATAGTATTATTATTATATGATAAATGTATGAGATGAAGACAAACAAGACAATTAGTCAACCAAGGATTACAAAACAGTAGTACGATATGACAAGGACATTTTCACAATTAAAAATGAATTTACAAACTAAGCAGAACAAGCGGAAGTACCGTAAGCAAGAAGGAAGGTCAAGGATTGACCTAAGGCGAGGTTGAACTCAATCTAGGACAGAATACAAAAAAAAATTGAATGCAAAAAGTAATGACGTCATAGGACTCATGAACGGACATATATTAACAATGAAAATAAATTATAGAAAGATAGAGAAAATACGAAATAGTTACGAACAAATTACAGAAATGAATAAAAATTGGAACTAAATACACTAGAATACACTGGTTATTACTAGACTAGACATCTAACATGCAAGGTTAATTAATGGCAAATACGAACGAACGAAATCATCGGAAAGTCGTCGATGGGTTCTTCGTTAAGTGCAATTAACTCACGGCCCTATAGTGCGATTAAAACCAATGTGGACGTCCAGGGAGCCATGAAATTGGTTTCAATTCTCCTCCCAACCAACCCACGAATAAGTAACAATACATACGGTGGAACAGAAATAATACATATATATAAATATTTAGACATGCCTATGAAAAAGGAAGCGACATGGACTCAGTACTGTGTTATCTCAATGACAACAGTCACAAAACTAGACTTATCTTTTAACACGTCGTCCGATGCGGTCTTTACCAACGGACTAGACCAGTGTCTAGAACTGCTTGCTCCTCGTTGGCAGATAACGATTTTTCCATCTTTTGGTCTATTGAGGTCTTGTATTTTTCTTCAAAACTGGAATGCGCTGACTTTGTCCTTTGAGCGTTAGCATGTACGCAAGATGTTGTGACGTCAGATTGAACCTTCGTAGTTACGCGTGCCACGTCATATTTATGAAATCACGTGATTCTCTTACAATCGTAAACAGTCCGTGAAAATTTGCGAAAAAATTTTTCTTTTCTTTCGATCCCCAAGCAATGGCCCACCAGTTGTTGAGAAGAGAGGGAGAACCAGTTGTTGCAGGGCCGTAGTGTTGTTGCTGGCTAGCTCTTCTGTTTACACTTGCTAAGATCTATCCCTTGTTTTCTTAGTCAATTATGGTATCGTGCTATTGATAGTGAGTTACGCGAAGGTGGGATAGAAGATCTGTCAACATTGTAATATTTCAATTCCCAACGTTCATAGACTTGATAAGTCGTTCCTTAAGTCCGTACAATTTAATACATTAAATCCATACATAAATAGTTCACACATGGTCATCATGAAGAAACATACATATGAAGTTCTGTTCATACTTCGTATATGATTTATCTGCAAATCAGTCCTTGTCAAATAGCATGAATTATTATAGGCAGAACGTCATAACTATATGTACGCGTGGTTGGTGATCCCAACGACCGACAGTGAGATTATGCGTCTGGCAAAATATAATCAATAAGGACTGTTAATTCCTCCCAACTTAGGTTTAGTCAATTACTGACCTGTTGTTGTTGTTGTTGTTTTTGTCTACTATGTTGTTGTAATACCCTGTTCAACCTGAAAGTTGGTTATAATTGGGGTATATTGTGTGTTAGGTTCTTCGGTGCTAGTCGTCTGTTAGTCCTGAAAAGGACTGGTCCTGAAAAGGACCACTAGCTGGTTGTCTGGTTTCCTCTTCGTTGCTTGTCGGTCGTGGTGTGTTCATGGTGTTTATTTCCTGCCTTCCTATCTGTCTTGTGTCGTTTTGTTAGTTTTTGCTTTCCTCGTTTGTGTTTCTCTTGTCTTCCTGCTTTCCTGTATCTGTAATATTGTTTTTTCTAGTTTTTCAAGTGTTTCTTCGATGACTTCCACGTCTGATTGTTCGTTTGTTTTGGTCTCTCTTGTGTTTGATGTCATTTCCTCAATGGCTCTTCGCTCTGTTTCGATTCTCTTGAGGATTGTGTAGTTTTCTTCCTTCAGTTCTGTCAGCCTCTTGACATCTGTTTTTATCTGCTGCTGGATTCTTTTCATTTCTTCCATCATATCTTTGACGCTCTGAAGATCTATTACGTCTTCACCACTGTCGGTTGGTTCTTCGGGAGCCTGCTTGCTTCTGTTTACGACCTGTAGTTTCATTTCTTTCACTTCAGCGGTCAGCTTGTGTAACTGTCGTCTATCTATTATGCGCTGTTTTTCTGCACCATCCGCAGCCACTCTGTGTTTTGCCTCCTTGAAGGGGATGTTTTTGGACACGGCCTCCTTCAAGATGCTCTTTGTTTCCTGAAACACAGGGCAGCCTCGGTACCTTGCCCCGTGGTTTCCATGGCAGTTTGCACAGGTACGGTTTGCATTAATTGATTTGTAGTTGTGGTCCTCCTTCGCCCTGGGGCAGTCGCCATATTGGTGGTTTCCCGCGCAATATCGGCAGACAGCGTCTCTCCTGCATGTTTTCTTGGTGTGTGAAAACTGTTGGCAGTTAGAGCACTGCATGACCGGAGGTATATATGGTTCTGTCCTTTTTGTTGATGTTTCGAGCGTCAGTCTCTCGGGTCTTGTCAATCCTTCTACCGTAACTATCATCAGGTTGGTATCTTTCTTGGCCCAGGTTTTTAGCCTTTCGACCTGCGTGATTTTAAGATTTGCGTTTTCAGCTTGAAGGCGTCTGTGGACCTCGGCTTCGGAACAACTGGAATCCACCCCTCTGATGACCACCTTCTTTGTTGTTATGTATTTCTCCACCACCACTTTTATTTGGTGGGGCAACTGGACTTCTTTTGGACTAGATTGAAACGTTCATCTCTTTCATAGTAACAGTGGACTGACCCATGTCCATACTTAAATACAATATAACTGTGTGGCACTCCATGCCCGACACTATAAGAATACAAGGACACGTCTTCTCAGTTCGACGGTCATACAAGAAAGGGTCCCGTCTCTAGGTCACCGTGCGTGACCTACCAACGCTAACACGTCATACTCCGATCGCGTGTATAGCGTTCAATAGCCTAAAATACTTTACATTATATTAAATGCTGTAATCCCCAAAACTGCACGCTCTAGCAGACGGCGTCTATAAAAATACCGTAACAATCTCACATACAAGCAAACGTTGACTATCGCTCCACAATCTGGGATGGTTGCTCAATGTCTAACACAAAGAGAACACGTTGAGAACCACTGTTTTAGATCACCGGTCGGCATCCCAGAAGCTTTGGAATCTACTTTAGAACCAATGAGCTCTCTAGTGATCTACCTTGATAAAATCATGTAATTTCTTAGGTGTCAGAGTAATTAGAATTTGAATAAGTGCAGCCTTGTCGCATGAAAATATAATTAATAGTAGGTAAAGCTTGACAGCTGTATAGGCGTGATGGACAATAGTGCACACGGACGTGTGATAGTGGTGCGCAAGAGAGATAGGCAGAAGGCACAGGCTGAGTCAGTGAGTTCTTCACTAAGAAAACCACACACACAGCTCTTCTTGTTTTCTCTGGCGACAATATTACTCTTTTGCACACACTGTGTCACTCACAAATAGTAGGGTAAAGGAGTAAAGGTAGATTGAGGATTTGGTAGTCTGAACTGAACGAACAATCCTATCCAGGTTAACTCAATTTATTTCAATTTAGAAATGTAAATAAATCAATAAGGATTTTACAGCACATAATAATAAAGATTATCACGAGAAAACAAACTCACAACAATTTGATGATTTTTAAAGAAGAAAAAAATTATTACACCAAATAGTGAAAACAAGGATTATGAATGAATTGTGTTAGTAAGGTTCCCGGCAGGCCTGATAGGCTTTTGCTGGAAAAAATATGTGAAATACTGTTTGTGTGTAAATGAATGTTTGTTCCTTTGTTCCTTTGGTGTGAATGTTGGAAACAACTTATATCCTGGGGTTCTCTTGGAAAAATATATCGTAATCCAATGCTTGAAATTAACTTCACTGTTCGAATAAGGTATCCACAAAGGGCACAGAATCTGAACACGATTTTATAAATCCAAGATTGGTGTAACGACTTCACTGTTCGAATAAGGTATCCACAAAGGCACAGAATCTGAACACGATTTTTATAAATCCAAGAAAGGTGTAACGTATCCACAGTTGATGCGATATCCACAGATAACGAATTTGCTTCCAAAGGTGGGATGGAGGGTTAAAATGGGTGGAGTATGGTAGGGTGAGGTTTGGTGTTGAGAATGTTTGAAATACTTGAAATAATTGAAGTAATTGAAATAATTGAAGGGAATTATTGTGACTGGTGGACGAGGACTATATGGCCACTGGCCAAAGGTAACCTCTTTTCAGCAATACGAGACAAGACTTTGCACTGCATAAATCTGTTAGACAAAACAAAAATACATGTGTAACTACTCTTCTGCTGCAACATGCAGATTACAACAGAAACAATTTAAGCAGTGTCCAGCGTCGGCATGTTGATATCCATGCATGCGTCTCGTTCCTAAAATAGGTCAGTCCATTCTTAAACATTCCTGTCTGCTGTGAATGAATTAGCTGGCCAGTCCAGGTACATACACAAGAACAAGGGTCACATGAGGGCGCGCTAGAGAATCCTTCTTTCCACCGTTCATTCCTTCCAGCATTCATAATAATATGCTCATACATTAATGTTACAAACATTGAAAAGTAAAATGATCATTGAAATTATGAATGATACAAACATTGTAACATAACATCGCTTTAAAATACAAGCAGTGAAAATAAATGAATTTTCGTAAGCATTTATGATACATACATGATAAAGAAATCCGTTTATATAATACACTTAGACTTTCACCATGATAGTAATATATTTCATTAGACTTTCACCATGATAGTAATATATTTCATTAGACTTTCACCCTGATAGTAATATATTTCATATCTATATATTTGAGCTAATTTCCTATATACTGGAAAAGCGAATACATACCCGCTCCGGAATTTTATATTCTGTAAGTTAAACTAGAGGGCACTTTTGTTTGTTTAACTCAAGTCTCCCTTATGCACAGTTTTACTTTACAAGACTAAGAAATGCGTCTTACTCTTCCCGTATGCTTAACACCAAGTGAAGTCTAAAAAACTAGTTTGTTAAAGAAAGAATTAATCTCGATTTACCCGCTACATTTTAAACGTTCCCACGATAGCCAAAAGTATCGCTGCAAATTAGTTTACATATTGAATGTCACTTGTACGTGCTGTGGTTTCCGAGCTCAAAGTATTAACAATGAGGAAGAAGACAGGCCATAAATTTCTAGACAGACGAGTCTGGAAAATCCTAACAGACCTGAACGGGTTGACCGAAGCTTCACCTGGGGTAAGGTGCGTGAGAAACAGTTTTTTTTTTTCAGAAACTTAGGATAGACAGAAAATAAAGCATTATACACGATGGACAGAAAATTTCAAACAGGCAAATTATCTTCACTCTGCGACAGATACCCCGAACTTAAGTTAGTTGCCCAACTAAATCAGAGAGAGATGATAATTTGGCTAGTGTGTATCATTCCCAGTGTCGTCCATTAATTCCTTCTCTGTTCCTTCTTCCGAGGTTCCCTCAGATTGTTTCTTATCTGCTGGCGTTAAAAGATGATTTTCTGCACTACTAGCGAGTTCCTCTACTGAATGTCTGCTTAAAAAATCTGCTCCTACATTTTCAGGACCGGGGATGTACACGACCCTGAAGGAATAGACACTTAGCAAAATAGCCCATCGCATTACTTTTGCATTTTGGTTTTTACAAGCTGCTAGAAACGTGAGGGGTGCGTGATCCGTTTGCACGATAAATGAGACTTCATAAAGAAATTCGTGGTGCTTTTTTACTCCCACCACTAGAGCCAAGCATTCTTTTTCAATGGTTGAATAGTTGCGTTCTGCAGCGTTCAATTTTCGGCTAGCATAGGCCACGGGAAAAAGCATTTCCGGGTAGTTTTCATCAGCTTGAAGCAACGTTGATCCTATTCCAAGATTACTGGCATCTACTCTTAGCACAAAGGTCTTTGTGAGGTCAGGGAGGCGTAATATGGGCTTCGTCGTCAGCTTTTCTTTGAGTGTGGTGTATGCGCTCTCACATTGAGCAGTCCATGTTACCTTTTCAGGTTGACCTTTCTTACTGAGGTCAGTCAACGGTGCAGTCAAACTATTAAAGTTCTCAATGAACCGTTGATAATAACCACAGAGTGACAAAAACGACCTAGTGTCCTTTTTCGTTATGGGTCGCTTTGCATTTCGGATTTTGTCAACGTTTTTCTTTACTGGCCACAAGCAACCATGAGTGATCGTATGTCCTAAAAATTCAAGTTCTCTGAATCCAATCAGACACTTGCTTGGGCGCGCTGTTAAACCAGTTTCCTTGAGCCGCCTGAGGAGCAGGGCTAACGCTTCTTCATGTTCTTCAAATGTAACCGTTGCGATGAGAATATCATCCATAAAATTATGAATGGTATTGCTTTGTAAAGGGTGTAACAGTTTTCTCATCATCCGGGTAAAAGCTCCAGGTGCGTTATGTAATCCAAAAGGCATTACATTGAACGTGTAATGTCCGTCACTGGTACTAAAGGCGAACAATTGGTCTAATCTCTTCCTTTACCGGAATTTGGTAATAGCCTTTACTAAGGTCTATTTTAGAGAAAATGGTTGCTCTGCTCAGCTTTGTAAAGAGTTAATTAGGGCTCGGTAATGGTTCTGGTTGGAACTCTGTTACAGTGTTAAGTAACCTATAATCGATGCATAACCGAGTTTCCCCCGTTGGGTTTCTGTAGAAGCACTACACTTGAACTGTAAGGGGATGTCGATTCAGAGATTATGTTATCTTGCAGTAGCTTGTCAATCTCTTCTCGTAAAGCGTTGGCTTTAGCGTATGGGACTGGGTAAATCTTAGTCCTGACAGGCTTAGGATCTAATACTTTTATATCAAACTCCAAGAGGTTGGTTAGTCCCGGTTTATCGGTGAGTACTTCTGAATATTCGGCTAACAGTTGTTTGACATCATGCTGTTGCAATTCAGTTAATGTTTCACAGAGCTTCACATCCGTGTGTGATTCTTCCTGTTTTAGCGGGTATTCAGCATATTCGTGGGGGTCATTATCCGCTTCCATTGCAACCGCTAAGGTCAGGAAATGTGCTTGAGGAGCAGCGAGGCGTTCCATGTACTTTTTAAGTAAGTTAACATGATAAATCTTTTCCTTCCCTCGTATGGAGATTTTGTAGTTTGTTCGAGAGATTTTCTCGAGTACTTCAAATGGTCCCTGCCATCCTATCTGAAGTTTGTTATTCCCTGTTGGGAGTAACAGCAGTACTTTCTCTCCAGGTTGTAGTACTCTTTCCTTCGCAGTCTTATTGTACCGTTTTGCATGCTTGGCACGAGCTTGTCGGAGGTTAGTGTTGGCTAATTCCCAACCTATCTTTAACCTTTCCTTCAGTTCTTGCACATATTTTGATGCAGATACAATAGATTCGTCTGCTTTCTGGTCTGTTAAAGACCTAAGCAATGCTTCCAGGGGTCCCTTTATTGGCCGTCCAAATAATAATGTTGCAGGAGGTAGACCAGTGGAGGCATGCGGCACTTCCCTATAGGCAAATAAGGCAGCCGGCAAGAATAAGTCCCAGTTTTCGGGTCTTTCTTGGGCTAATTTTCGCAGCATGGTGATGAGGGTCCCGTTATATCTCTCTACCTGTCCGTTTGCTTGTGGATTATAGGGTGAGGTGTGGATATGCTGAGTACGGAAGATCTTAAAGACTTCTTCCATCAGATGTCCTCTAAACTGCGATCCATTATCAGTGAGTATTTGCTGTGGAAATCCGAGCCTTGTGAAAATACTCACGAGCGCTTCTGCGACATGCACAGAATCAGAAGAAGGGAGCGCCACTGCTTCTGACCACATAGTACAGGTGTCGACTAGAGTCAAAATACAGCAATTTCTCCGCTTGGTTCTTAAGAGTGGGCCTACTATATCTACAGCTACTCTTTCGAATGGCGTACCGATAATAGGCATTTCCCCCAATGGAGCAGGAGGTGTCCAGTGTCTTGGTGCCACCCTTTGGCACTGCGCACAGGATGATATCCCCGTTCATCCCAGGCCAGTAATAGTGCGCTGCTATTCTTTGCATGGTAGCATTTTGTCCCATGTGGCCGCTAAAAGGAAGAGCGTGTCCCATCTCTAAAATTTATGACCTATAAGTAGTTGGAACAACCAACTGGCTATGTTCTTGTCCAGTGTTGCCCGACCTACGGTATAGTAATCCCGATTTTGAATAAAAGTTTCCCTTTTTCAGCGGGTTACTGGCAAGTGGCAGTTTCTTAAAACATGGTCCCAGTGTTTGATCCTTGTGTTGAGCATCCTTCAATTCCCGTGGTAGCAGGTTTGTCACTGGTCCTGGTTCCTGTTCTGTCCTCGCCTGACCTCTTGTATTTACTGCTGCAGCTATCAGAGGTTTTCTTGGTTCCCCCAAGAACACATAGCGACATCCAAGAATTACGTCATAGATTGGATTCTCCATAATGGCAGCTCGAATCCATCCTTTAACAAATTTTGAATCAATATAAACTTTTGCTATTTTCAATGTCATAGGAGTGTCTCCTTTTACGGCTCCACACAGATCTACTGTCTCCGAGGTTATCTGCTCAGGTGTGACCAAATGTGAAGCGATTATACAGTCAAACTGTAATCCTGTGTCATAAAGACAACGCACAAATTTATCGTTTGCGATAATCTGATCCGTTACAGAATTCCGTTCTGGTTTACCACATTTTGTTCTGTCTTGACGCTGTTCTGGTGCGTCTCCTTGTAAACACGCCGCCAAGTGCGGGCTGGGCCGATTTCTACATTCTTTTGTATTATGCGAGGTCTGCTTACAATGATGACAATATTTCCTCTCCCTCCTCATGAAGTGAGGTTGGTTTTCCTGTGCATTTTTCGTGTTTGGGTTAGTTGAACGGTCTCTGCGTGTATCTTGCGTTGGAGCGTTTACCTGTGATCTCTGATTTTGGGTGGGCTGGGTGATTGGTTTAGGTTGAAGTTCAGCAGGTTTCCGTTTGAAGGTTTGAGTCTCTGCTATAGCATTTTGAAACCTTTCTGCTAACGTAAGGATTGGTTCGAGTCGGTCTGCCCCGTGCTCCACTAGGAACTTTCTCATCTCTGGTGACATTGTTTCCTTGATTTTCTCTACCAGGAAGAGTTCATGTAATCCTTCGTAAGTCTTAGGAAATTTTCCCAAATCGCGCCACTTTTCGAGATATGATTCAATCCTAGCAGCAAATTGGCCAAATGTTTCTCCTCCTTCTTTGTGAGATCGGCGAAAACGCTTTCGGTAATTGTCGGCTGTAAGCTGAAAACGCCGTAACAGTGCTTGCTTGAGAGCGTCATAATTATTCTGTTCTGCTGGGGTTAATTTTGTAAAAACTTCGTAAGCCGCCCCTCTTAATCCTTGAGAAAGTTTAAGATTCCACATGCTCGCAAAATTTTTCCATTGGGAAAGTCATTGCAGGTGAGTTGAGTGCTAGACCAGCAGAGGCATTGTCAGGTAATGAAGCGTTAGTGGGAGAAGCGGGACGATTTTTAACCTCTAGTTCTTTGAGCCGGAACTCATGAGCCCGTATCCTTTCGTTTTCGTCTCTTTGTTTTTCTATTTCGGCCTCTATGAATGCATTACCTTCTTCTTCACTCATTCCAACCTCTTTAGTGTATTTTAAAAGACCCATCCTTAGTTTTAGTAAATCAGTCATTTTCTATATTTCTGTGCAGGTTGTTACACTCTCCCAGTATGTTACATTAGTTTCTGGGTATTACTAATATTTCTATGAAGTATTGTAATACAACAAACCAATACAACTAACTGATAATCAATTTACTAAGCCCCAGGGAGTACTATTAATTCTATGAAGTAATGTAACTCGTTAATGGAAGTTTAGTATAATTGGATTTTTGACAATTCCTTATTTCTGCTGAATTAAGGTCTCATCACTTGAGTAATACTCAAGTATAAACAATTCCCTTCAATATCTCACACACATACACACTCTACTGCCTGTTAAATGTACCACTTAATTACCTTAGTTAACTATTTAACGTAATTAAATAACCCTGAATTAAATTAGTGACAGCAATGTTCTGTTACTTTAAAATTATAATTGTTCTGTTCAGATACTACCAGAAGTGTCGTTGTCTAGGGCGTTATAAAATTATAGTCCACAGTATAGACTAATAGTTCAATATTCCTTACAGTTTCTGCAGAACAATTTAAAGATAAGATTCCCTGTAGTCACTGTGAAATAAGAATCCAGAAATTCAAATCCCGGACGAGCCCCCAATAATTGTCGCATGAAAATATAATTAATAGTAGGTAAAGCTTGACAGCTGTATAGGCGTGATGGACAATAGTGCACACGGACGTGTGATAGTGGTGCGCAAGAGAGATAGGCAGAAGGCACAGGCTGAGTCAGTGAGTTCTTCACTAAGAAAACCACACACACAGCTCTTCTTGTTTTCTCTGGCGACAATATTACTCTTTTGCACACACTGTGTCACTCACAAATAGTAGGGTAAAGGAGTAAAGGTAGATTGAGGATTTGGTAGTCTGAACTGAACGAACAATCCTATCCAGGTTAACTCAATTTATTTCAATTTAGAAATGTAAATAAATCAATAAGGATTTTACAGCACATAATAATAAAGATTATCACGAGAAAACAAACTCACAACAATTTGATGATTTTTAAAGAAGAAAAAAATTATTACACCAAATAGTGAAAACAAGGATTATGAATGAATTGTGTTAGTAAGGTTCCCGGCAGGCCTGATAGGCTTTTGCTGGAAAAAATATGTGAAATACTGTTTGTGTGTAAATGAATGTTTGTTCCTTTGTTCCTTTGGTGTGAATGTTGGAAACAACTTATATCCTGGGGTTCTCTTGGAAAAATATATCGTAATCCAATGCTTGAAATTAACTTCACTGTTCGAATAAGGTATCCACAAAGGGCACAGAATCTGAACACGATTTTATAAATCCAAGATTGGTGTAACGACTTCACTGTTCGAATAAGGTATCCACAAAGGCACAGAATCTGAACACGATTTTTATAAATCCAAGAAAGGTGTAACGTATCCACAGTTGATGCGATATCCACAGATAACGAATTTGCTTCCAAAGGTGGGATGGAGGGTTAAAATGGGTGGAGTATGGTAGGGTGAGGTTTGGTGTTGAGAATGTTTGAAATACTTGAAATAATTGAAGTAATTGAAATAATTGAAGGGAATTATTGTGACTGGTGGACGAGGACTATATGGCCACTGGCCAAAGGTAACCTCTTTTCAGCAATACGAGACAAGACTTTGCACTGCATAAATCTGTTAGACAAAACAAAAATACATGTGTAACTACTCTTCTGCTGCAACATGCAGATTACAACAGAAACAATTTAAGCAGTGTCCAGCGTCGGCATGTTGATATCCATGCATGCGTCTCGTTCCTAAAATAGGTCAGTCCATTCTTAAACATTCCTGTCTGCTGTGAATGAATTAGCTGGCCAGTCCAGGTACATACACAAGAACAAGGGTCACATGAGGGCGCGCTAGAGAATCCTTCTTTCCTTTCCACCGTTCATTCCTTCCAGCATTCATAATAATATGCTCATACATTAATGTTACAAACATTGAAAAGTAAAATGATCATTGAAATTATGAATGATACAAACATTGTAACATAACATCGCTTTAAAATACAAGCAGTGAAAATAAATGAATTTTCGTAAGCATTTATGATACATACATGATAAAGAAATCCGTTTATATAATACACTTAGACTTTCACCATGATAGTAATATATTTCATTAGACTTTCACCATGATAGTAATATATTTCATTAGACTTTCACCCTGATAGTAATATATTTCATATCTATATATTTGAGCTAATTTCCTATATACTGGAAAAGCGAATACATACCCGCTCCGGAATTTTATATTCTGTAAGTTAAACTAGAGGGCACTTTTGTTTGTTTAACTCAAGTCTCCCTTATGCACAGTTTTACTTTACAAGACTAAGAAATGCGTCTTACTCTTCCCGTATGCTTAACACCAAGTGAAGTCTAAAAAACTAGTTTGTTAAAGAAAGAATTAATCTCGATTTACCCGCTACATTTTAAACGTTCCCACGATAGCCAAAAGTATCGCTGCAAATTAGTTTGCATATTGAATGTCACTTGTACGTGCTGTGGTTTCCGAGCTCAAAGTATTAACAATGAGGAAGAAGACAGGCCATAAATTTCTAGACAGACGAGTCTGGAAAATCCTAACAGACCTGAACGGGTTGACCGAAGCTTCACCTGGGGTAAGGTGCGTGAGAAACAGTTTTTTTTTTCAGAAACTTAGGATAGACAGAAAATAAAGCATTATACACGATGGACAGAAAATTTCAAATAGGCAAATTATCTTCACTCTGCGACAGATACCCCGAACTTAAGTTAGTTGCCCAACTAAATCAGAGAGAGATGATAATTTGGCTAGTGTGTATCATTCCCAGTGTCGTCCATTAATTCCTTCTCTGTTCCTTCTTCCGAGGTTCCCTCAGATTGTTTCTTATCTGCTGGCGTTAAAAGATGATTTTCTGCACTACTAGCGAGTTCCTCTACTGAATGTCTGCTTAAAAAATCTGCTCCTACATTTTCAGGACCGGGGATGTACACGACCCTGAAGGAATAGACACTTAGCAAAATAGCCCATCGCATTACTTTTGCATTTTGGTTTTTACAAGCTGCTAGAAACGTGAGGGGTGCGTGATCCGTTTGCACGATAAATGAGACTTCATAAAGAAATTCGTGGTGCTTTTTTACTCCCACCACTAGAGCCAAGCATTCTTTTTCAATGGTTGAATAGTTGCGTTCTGCAGCGTTCAATTTTCGGCTAGCATAGGCCACGGGAAAAAGCATTTCCGGGTAGTTTTCATCAGCTTGAAGCAACGTTGATCCTATTCCAAGATTACTGGCATCTACTCTTAGCACAAAGGTCTTTGTGAGGTCAGGGAGGCGTAATATGGGCTTCGTCGTCAGCTTTTCTTTGAGTGTGGTGTATGCGCTCTCACATTGAGCAGTCCATGTTACCTTTTCAGGTTGACCTTTCTTACTGAGGTCAGTCAACGGTGCAGTCAAACTATTAAAGTTCTCAATGAACCGTTGATAATAACAACAGAGTGACAAAAACGACCTAGTGTCCTTTTTCGTTATGGGTCGCTTTGCATTTCGGATTTTGTCAACGTTTTTCTTTACTGGCCACAAGCAACCATGAGTGATCGTATGTCCTAAAAATTCAAGTTCTCTGAATCCAATCAGACACTTGCTTGGGCGCGCTGTTAAACCAGTTTCCTTGAGCCGCCTGAGGAGCAGGGCTAACGCTTCTTCATGTTCTTCAAATGTAACCGTTGCGATGAGAATATCATCCATAAAATTATGAATGGTATTGCTTTGTAAAGGGTGTAACAGTTTTCTCATCATCCGGGTAAAAGCTCCAGGTGCGTTATGTAATCCAAAAGGCATTACATTGAACGTGTAATGTCCGTCACTGGTACTAAAGGCGAACAATTGGTCTAATCTCTTCCTTTACCGGAATTTGGTAATAGCCTTTACTAAGGTCTATTTTAGAGAAAATGGTTGCTCTGCTCAGCTTTGTAAAGAGTTAATTAGGGCTCGGTAATGGTTCTGGTTGGAACTCTGTTACAGTGTTAAGTAACCTATAATCGATGCATAACCGAGTTTCCCCGTTGGGTTTCTGTAGAAGCACTACACTTGAACTGTAAGGGGATGTCGATTCAGAGATTATGTTATCTTGCAGTAGCTTGTCAATCTCTTCTCGTAAAGCGTTGGCTTTAGCGTATGGGACTGGGTAAATCTTAGTCCTGACAGGCTTAGGATCTAATACTTTTATATCAAACTCCAAGAGGTTGGTTAGTCCCGGTTTATCGGTGAGTACTTCTGAATATTCGGCTAACAGTTGTTTGACATCATGCTGTTGCAATTCAGTTAATGTTTCACAGAGCTTCACATCCGTGTGTGATTCTTCCTGTTTTAGCGGGTATTCAGCATATTCGTGGGGGTCATTATCCGCTTCCATTGCAACCGCTAAGGTCAGGAAATGTGCTTGAGGAGCAGCGAGGCGTTCCATGTACTTTTTAAGTAAGTTAACATGATAAATCTTTTCCTTCCCTCGTATGGAGATTTTGTAGTTTGTTCGAGAGATTTTCTCGAGTACTTCAAATGGTCCCTGCCATCCTATCTGAAGTTTGTTATTCCCTGTTGGGAGTAACAGCAGTACTTTCTCTCCAGGTTGTAGTACTCTTTCCTTCGCAGTCTTATTGTACCGTTTTGCATGCTTGGCACGAGCTTGTCGGAGGTTAGTGTTGGCTAATTCCCACCTATCTTTAACCTTTCCTTCAGTTCTTGCACATATTTTGATGCAGATACAATAGATTCGTCTGCTTTCTGGTCTGTTAAAGACCTAAGCAATGCTTCCAGGGGTCCCTTTATTGGCCGTCCAAATAATAATGTTGCAGGAGGTAGACCAGTGGAGGCATGCGGCACTTCCCTATAGGCAAATAAGGCAGCCGGCAAGAATAAGTCCCAGTTTTCGGGTCTTTCTTGGGCTAATTTTCGCAGCATGGTGATGAGGGTCCCGTTATATCTCTCTACCTGTCCGTTTGCTTGTGGATTATAGGGTGAGGTGTGGATATGCTGAGTACGGAAGATCTTAAAGACTTCTTCCATCAGATGTCCTCTAAACTGCGATCCATTATCAGTGAGTATTTGCTGTGGAAATCCGAGCCTTGTGAAAATACTCACGAGCGCTTCTGCGACATGCACAGAATCAGAAGAAGGGAGCGCCACTGCTTCTGACCACATAGTACAGGTGTCGACTAGAGTCAAAATACAGCAATTTCTCCGCTTGGTTCTTAAGAGTGGGCCTACTATATCTACAGCTACTCTTTCGAATGGCGTACCGATAATAGGCATTTCCCCCAATGGAGCAGGAGGTGTCCAGTGTCTTGGTGCCACCCTTTGGCACTGCGCACAGGATGATATCCCCGTTCATCCCAGGCCAGTAATAGTGCGCTGCTATTCTTTGCATGGTAGCATTTTGTCCCATGTGGCCGCTAAAAGGAAGAGCGTGTCCCATCTCTAAAATTTATGACCTATAAGTAGTTGGAACAACCAACTGGCTATGTTCTTGTCCAGTGTTGCCCGACCTACGGTATAGTAATCCCGATTTTGAATAAAAGTTTCCCTTTTTCAGCGGGTTACTGGCAAGTGGCAGTTTCTTAAAACATGGTCCCAGTGTTTGATCCTTGTGTTGAGCATCCTTCAATTCCCGTGGTAGCAGGTTTGTCACTGGTCCTGGTTCCTGTTCTGTCCTCGCCTGACCTCTTGTATTTACTGCTGCAGCTATCAGAGGTTTTCTTGGTTCCCCCAAGAACACATAGCGACATCCAAGAATTACGTCATAGATTGGATTCTCCATAATGGCAGCTCGAATCCATCCTTTAACAAATTTTGAATCAATATAAACTTTTGCTATTTTCAATGTCATAGGAGTGTCTCCTTTTACGGCTCCACACAGATCTACTGTCTCCGAGGTTATCTGCTCAGGTGTGACCAAATGTGAAGCGATTATACAGTCAAACTGTAATCCTGTGTCATAAAGACAACGCACAAATTTATCGTTTGCGATAATCTGATCCGTTACAGAATTCCGTTCTGGTTTACCACATTTTGTTCTGTCTTGACGCTGTTCTGGTGCGTCTCCTTGTAAACACGCCGCCAAGTGCGGGCTGGGCCGATTTCTACATTCTTTTGTATTATGCGAGGTCTGCTTACAATGATGACAATATTTCCTCTCCCTCCTCATGAAGTGAGGTTGGTTTTCCTGTGCATTTTTCGTGTTTGGGTTAGTTGAACGGTCTCTGCGTGTATCTTGCGTTGGAGCGTTTACCTGTGATCTCTGATTTTGGGTGGGCTGGGTGATTGGTTTAGGTTGAAGTTCAGCAGGTTTCCGTTTGAAGGTTTGAGTCTCTGCTATAGCATTTTGAAACCTTTCTGCTAACGTAAGGATTGGTTCGAGTCGGTCTGCCCCGTGCTCCACTAGGAACTTTCTCATCTCTGGTGACATTGTTTCCTTGATTTTCTCTACCAGGAAGAGTTCATGTAATCCTTCGTAAGTCTTAGGAAATTTTCCCAAATCGCGCCACTTTTCGAGATATGATTCAATCCTAGCAGCAAATTGGCCAAATGTTTCTCCTCCTTCTTTGTGAGATCGGCGAAAACGCTTTCGGTAATTGTCGGCTGTAAGCTGAAAACGCCGTAACAGTGCTTGCTTGAGAGCGTCATAATTATTCTGTTCTGCTGGGGTTAATTTTGTAAAAACTTCGTAAGCCGCCCCTCTTAATCCTTGAGAAAGTTTAAGATTCCACATGCTCGCAAAATTTTTCCATTGGGAAAGTCATTGCAGGTGAGTTGAGTGCTAGACCAGCAGAGGCATTGTCAGGTAATGAAGCGTTAGTGGGAGAAGCGGGACGATTTTTAACCTCTAGTTCTTTGAGCCGGAACTCATGAGCCCGTATCCTTTCGTTTTCGTCTCTTTGTTTTTCTATTTCGGCCTCTATGAATGCATTACCTTCTTCTTCACTCATTCCAACCTCTTTAGTGTATTTTAAAAGACCCATCCTTAGTTTTAGTAAATCAGTCATTTTCTATATTTCTGTGCAGGTTGTTACACTCTCCCAGTATGTTACATTAGTTTCTGGGTATTACTAATATTTCTATGAAGTATTGTAATACAACAAACCAATACAACTAACTGATAATCAATTTACTAAGCCCCAGGGAGTACTATTAATTCTATGAAGTAATGTAACTCGTTAATGGAAGTTTAGTATAATTGGATTTTTGACAATTCCTTATTTCTGCTGAATTAAGGTCTCATCACTTGAGTAATACTCAAGTATAAACAATTCCCTTCAATATCTCACACACATACACACTCTACTGCCTGTTAAATGTACCACTTAATTACCTTAGTTAACTATTTAACGTAATTAAATAACCCTGAATTAAATTAGTGACAGCAATGTTCTGTTACTTTAAAATTATAATTGTTCTGTTCAGATACTACCAGAAGTGTCGTTGTCTAGGGCGTTATAAAAATTATAGTCCACAGTATAGACTAATAGTTCAATATTCCTTACAGTTTCTGCAGAACAATTTAAAGATAAGATTCCCTGTAGTCACTGTGAAATAAGAATCCAGAAATTCAAATCCCGGACGAGCCCCCAATAATTGTCGCATGAAAATATAATTAATAGTAGGTAAAGCTTGACAGCTGTATAGGCGTGATGGACAATAGTGCACACGGACGTGTGATAGTGGTGCGCAAGAGAGATAGGCAGAAGGCACAGGCTGAGTCAGTGAGTTCTTCACTAAGAAAACCACACACACAGCTCTTCTTGTTTTCTCTGGCGACAATATTACTCTTTTGCACACACTGTGTCACTCACAAATAGTAGGGTAAAGGAGTAAAGGTAGATTGAGGATTTGGTAGTCTGAACTGAACGAACAATCCTATCCAGGTTAACTCAATTTATTTCAATTTAGAAATGTAAATAAATCAATAAGGATTTTACAGCACATAATAATAAAGATTATCACGAGAAAACAAACTCACAACAATTTGATGATTTTTAAAGAAGAAAAAAATTATTACACCAAATAGTGAAAACAAGGATTATGAATGAATTGTGTTAGTAAGGTTCCCGGCAGGCCTGATAGGCTTTTGCTGGAAAAAATATGTGAAATACTGTTTGTGTGTAAATGAATGTTTGTTCCTTTGTTCCTTTGGTGTGAATGTTGGAAACAACTTATATCCTGGGGTTCTCTTGGAAAAATATATCGTAATCCAATGCTTGAAATTAACTTCACTGTTCGAATAAGGTATCCACAAAGGGCACAGAATCTGAACACGATTTTATAAATCCAAGATTGGTGTAACGACTTCACTGTTCGAATAAGGTATCCACAAAGGCACAGAATCTGAACACGATTTTTATAAATCCAAGAAAGGTGTAACGTATCCACAGTTGATGCGATATCCACAGATAACGAATTTGCTTCCAAAGGTGGGATGGAGGGTTAAAATGGGTGGAGTATGGTAGGGTGAGGTTTGGTGTTGAGAATGTTTGAAATACTTGAAATAATTGAAGTAATTGAAATAATTGAAGGGAATTATTGTGACTGGTGGACGAGGACTATATGGCTGTGGTGAAGTGGGATGTTATAAATATTTATAGGGGACTTAGTGTACTGACTGAGATCAGCTGTGAAGGTATCTATATCTAATAAGAGTAGTGTATTATAGATAACCTTACTTGCTGCCACATATGTATACCTCAGTCAGAATTATTCTGGAATAGTGTGATGACTACGTTATATGTCTAGGGTATGTGTATGATGAAGGGTAAGTCATAACAACAACAGACAGATAAACAATTTAATTTATTCCACCACACTTGACAACACTGTGACACTCACATACATAAAACACTCTACGAGGATATCTTAAAGGAGTCACTGATAACTTTTCAAATAACAATATGTATTCAGTGCTGTCATGAATGTATATGTGTCCTGATTCAAATACAAAGGGAACCAGGAATCACAATCAATTTCAATTACAAGTTATATGTACAGAATTTATTAATATGATTCTTGTAGTGACAAATATTATTAATAGTATCCTATGTGTGTCAGTTGTGTAGTAGTAATATGAGGTAATACTGGTTTTGTTTTGTTCAAGCTCTGTTGGTATTTGTCATCATGACTTCAATAGTTTGTTTCTATTGGAACTAGTATTGGAGATGTTCTCAGTTCCTGGTATTAAAACAATTAAATTCCCCTCTTAATTTTAGTTTACAATGTCATTTTAAGATGGGGGGTACATAATGTTGAGCTCCATGGCCACACTCTCTTATCTTTCGTGATGACTGCAGTAAAAGCCTCCTCTGCTCGATTACTTTAATGAGTTCTGGAGCCACCCCACTGGTTGCTATATGGACCAAGGAGTATGCTGTCCGCCTCTGGCTTCAGCAAAGCTCTGACCAGGTGCTGCTCAATAACTTTAAGACCACGGTCCCTGAAACAAGAAGGTTGTACCTTCTACGTCAGAACTAATTTACACTCTATTTCTACATTGAGCACAATACATCACAAACATTGAGTTCAGAGCGTTAGGCCAACTGTCAGCTTCATCTGAAATACTTTATACCAGTATTTCCCTCCCTAATGGTTACTACGCCTCTGCAATTCCAGCATTATTTCTTTCTAGTCAATAATCTAGGTGTCAGTGTACTGTTTGGCCATTCCATGCAGTTTTACTTTCCTCCGACACCTTCTGTTCAGGCTGGAGTACCATAGGCTTTACATCATGTTCGCTACTGAACTACACATATATACAGACATAAATTATCAATTTACATTCAATTTTCATTAAAAGATATTGAATATTTCAAGCTTACCACAATTTATGGAAATAATAAACAGTTTCGTTGACTGGCAATGAATATAGCACAACTCCGATCTGCCGATGTCCCAGGCTTTATTTTATAAAAAATATACACTGGTGCTCAACGCACTGCTTCTTAGTAGGTTTATTACAAGATGTGGCAATGAACAGACGCTCTGAATTGAGTATATTCGCAGCTCTACCCAATCAAACCATGTCTACACATCTTTTCAAAAAAAAATACTCCTTTTCACGTTTCCCCTGACAACACAAGATAGTATTTATAGCCCGACCAATCGTGTTTAGTCTTACATTTGTGGCGCTCCAATCAAATAGGAGTTAACATGGTAGGCTATTTCTGTAACGTAATGTTTTTTCAAACACGTTATAAAAAAATTTTATGAGCAGAAATGATTTCATGCTGTCAGGCACCCCCACTATTTTATTTTGGCCATAACTTGGTAATTCCTAGACTATTTGCATAACGTTTTACATATTCTTTGTCAGCAAACCCTAAGGAACCCAAATATACGAATTTAATGGAGCCAATATGCATTTTCTTCTAGGATAGTCGTGCGGTCTGTCATGTTTTCAAACGTAAACCAGTATATTGTCATAATTCCCAATAAGCGTTTTTCAGGATTTTAAAACCTAACTCTGGTATGGGTAGGGTTTTTATCACTGTCGATTTGAAATAAAGTTAGTGCATGTGGCCTTACACGCGTGATGGCAGCAATTGTATATCGCGCGACGCGTGTTTAGTATTGCATGCTTCCTGCCTTCATTCGCCCCTCTCTCTCTCCTGCTTTATCTGTCTTTTAGTTACGCCGTGTATAAAATGGAATGAATGAAATATTAAATTTAGGTCATTGATCAGCTTGCGTATCTCAAGGTTTTTCCAAGAAATACAGTACACGTTTCATTGAAGAAAGCGTGCAGCGACACAGTAAGCTTTTACTATCAACGTGAAAGCGTTACAATTTGCCGACGAAGTAGAAAACAAGGGGGATTTCGAGTACAGTCATTGTGACAGCACGGTTCTTTACCATTCTTCTTTCCTTTTATTAAATTTATTTGTTAGGCTTTGCATTTACGTTTTAATTTATATATGGGGATTAGAATAATTCACGACATCTCCCCTCTTAAAACAGACATTATATGTCAGTCCTTTATTCTATATACACATAGAGAAATTTATTATTATTTCTGGGGTTTACGGTGATTCTCATCACACGGATGGCGGCTTAAAAAATCCGCTCCCAAATTTGTTTTTCCAGATATATACTCAATGCTAAAATTATATGGAGCCAAAAGTAAGGACCATCGGAGTAACCTAGAGTTCTCATGCCTAGCCTGGGCCAGAAACGATAAAGGTTTGTGATCCGTTTGCAACTTAAATGCCTTCCCATACAGATAAATATTGAATTTCTTTATTGCCCATATTACTGCAAGACATTCTTTTTCGCTAGTTGAGTAGTTGATTTCAGCTTTATTCAACTTTCTGCTAGCATATGCCACTGGGCTTAATTCCCCATCCAATGCATCTGATTTCTGTAGTAGAGTTGCACCTAACCCAATATTACTGGCATCCGTTCTTACAATGAATTCTTGACTTAAGTCAGGTAATTTCAAAATAGGTTTGCTTGTGAGCTTTTCCTTCAATTCCTGATAAGCCATTTCACATTGTGGTGTCCATGTAATGCGATCTGGATGTCCTTTACGTGTCAAATCAGTTAACGGTGCACATATGGAATTAAAGTTTTTGATATACTTCTGGTAGAAACCACATAATGAGACAAAGGATCTCACGTCCTTCTTGGTTTGTGGTCTCGGGGCTTTCTTTAGTTTCTCTAAATTCTTTGGGTCAGGGGTCATGTTTCCCTGATAAACTGTGTGTCCCAAAAATTCCAATTCTTTACATCCAACGCAACATTTGGTTGGTCGGGCTGTTAAATTTGCTTCCCCAAGTCGATCAAACAGCATATTCAGAGAGTCAATGTGTTCCTCAAATGTTTCTGTTGCTATAAGGATATCATCCATGAAATTTGTTATACATGGATTATTCAGAGGGTCCAATAATTTTCTCATCATTCTAGAGAAGACACTAGGCGCATTCTTCAATCCAAATGGCAATCTATTAAACTCATAGTGTCCTTCTGAGGTACTAAAAGCTAGGTATGGTCTAACCTCAGGCTTTACTGGAATCTGATAGTATCCTTTACTCAGATCCACTTTTGAGAAATATTTAGCTTTATTTAATCTGGCAAACAGCTGATTTGTATCCGGCAATGGATCCACCTGTCCTTCTGTAATAGCATTCAGTCTCCTGTAATCTATACAGAGTCTATGTTCTCCAGAGGGCTTCCTTAAGAGTACAACACCGGAACTATACGAAGATTCACTGTGCGAAATAATTCCTTCCTTCAACAGATAGTCTATCTCTTCCTTCAAAGCTTTCTCCTTAGCAAACGGAATCGAATATGGTTTCATACAGACAGGTGTGGGGTCTATCAGTTTCATATCATATTCCAATAGGTTTGTATGCCCTGGTCGGTCTGTTAACACCTCTGCATGATTATTTAGAACCTGTTGCACTCTCTCTTTCTGAGTTTTCGTTAAATGTGTACTGATTTTCACCTGTGCTGCTGTCTCACAGGGGTGTAATGGATATTCAAATGATGAAAGTGGTTCCTTTTTCATCTCCATGGCGATGGACAAGGTCAACAAGTGTGTCTCTTCCTGATATTCTCTTTCCAAATATTTCTTCAGGAGATTCACATGATAGATTTTTTCTTTCCCCTTCTTATCTATCTTATAATTTGTTCTAGACACCTTCTCTAAAACTGTATATGGACCTTGCCATCCAATCTGTAACTTATTCTGACTCCCGGGGAGAAGAAGCAGTACCTTCTCTCCCACAGCCAAATCTCTGTCTTTCGCCTTCCTGTTATAATAGGCAGCATGTTTCTTCCTGGCTTGTTTCAAATTTTCATTGGCAAGTTTCCAGCCAGTTTTTAAACGAGTGGTCAGCTCATTCACATATTGGTATGAAGATGTAATGTTTTCCTCTGCCTTTTCATCAGTCCACGTTCTTAACAAAGCTACATATGGACCTTTAATTTTGTGGACCTATTTGTCCATGCACCGGTATGGTCTCTTCCACTCGAAGCTCTATAGTGATGATTTTTCTTCCGAGAATTATCATGCATAAAACGACCGCTACCAATTTTTCTCTTGGGGCTTTCTCCCCACTTAAAATTCTTGATGAGAGATTTCCTCTCTACATCTCCTTCCTCCAGTTTGTTTAAGTCCGATTGAGGGATTGTCGGCTTATCCTGGGGTAAGACATCTTTTTGCACTCTCTGCATAGTGGCCATTGTAAAACAGTTAAGTGAAGCTTGTCCGTGAAAAGGGGCTTCCCATTCCATTTGGTCCACTTTATCAAATCTATTTTTCTGTTTATTATCAGGCCTAATTTTGCCCCGTGGCGTGTCCAGGTCCTGATCAATGTTCCCACTTGTGGGTGTTCCCTCATGCGCTATGCTACACCTTTCTACAAAATTCTCAATGTCCCATCTTGCTTTGGGCCAATAATAATTGTGAGCCACCTTTTGAATGATGGTACCTATCTTCTCATGGTCCCCATCTGGTTTCACATGTAGGCTCCTTATTAAGTCTGCCCTATATCTTTTAGGAAGTACCAGCTGTCCCTGACCTTTGGATCTAGCTCCAGTCTTCCTATACATCAACTTGTTTTTCATGTAAAAATCTCCCTTGCCTGGAGTTGTATGACAAGTTGACAATTTTCTGAAACAAGGCTTGAGTGTTTTATCCCCAGCCTGTGCCTTCCTCATCTCTTCTGGAGTGGTATCCAACATAATATCCTCCTCCTGTCTTGAGGTCGACCTGACCTGAAGGGTGGCCATATACACAGGTTTCCTTCTGCAACGGTCAGTGTCATGATTGTCCATCTGACAATTTTTACACCACCTTTTCCTTTGGTTGAAAGATTTTCTTTCATCATATTTCCTTTCATCGAATTGTGGGAATTTATTTTTATTTTCATACCGTGGCCTATCAAATTGGTGTTTACCTTTGTTTTGATCCCTAGGATCAAATTTATTAAAGTTCTGGGGTGCCCTAAAGTTATCCACTTGTTTCTTTTTATTACCTGTTACCTCTGCTTGAGCTGCTTGATACCTTTCAGCAACATTTAGCAACTCACCCAGCCTCTCTGCACCTTGTTCCATGAGAAACTTTCTCAGGTCTGGAGCCATGGACTCTCTTAATTGCTCTATAAGGACCATTTCCTTAAGATCTTGGGTTTTCCCCAGAGAAGTCCATTTCTCCAAGTATGTCTCTATTCGTGTAGAGAACTGGTGATAGGTTTCACCTGACAGTAGTTTAGCATTCCTAAATTTTTTCCTATAAAATTCTGCATTCTTTTCATATCTTAACAAAAGAGCCTGCTTTAGCATGTCATAATTTTCCTGATCACTTCTGCTCATTTTTGCAAAAACTTCATAAGCTGCCCCACGAAGTCCTTGAGATAACTTTAAGCTCCACCTTTCTCTCTCTAACCCATATGTGGTAGCTAATAGTTCATACCTATTTAGATAGCTCTCTATATCATCGTCTTTCTCAACAAAATGATCTAAATGAAAATTCATAGCTGAGGTTGAGGCTCCCTGGCTAGCAGTGGCATCAGAGGCAAAGGGACTGGCACCATTTTCAGGAGCATGGCCTTGAAACTCAAACTCCCTTAGTCGTAACTCATGTTCCCTTTGTAATCTCTTCTCCTCCTTTTCTGCTTCCCTCTCTGCAGTCAATCTTCTTTCTTCTGCAGCTAATTTCTTCTCTTCTCTTTCTGCAGCTAATCTTTTGTCTTCTCTTTCTGCTTCCAATTTCTTAGCCTCAGCCTCAATCTGCAACCTCTTAGCCTCAGCCTCAATCTGCAACCTCTTAGTCTCAGCCTCTAATTTTCTTTCGGCCTCTTTTTCTAATCTTCTTTCTTCCCGTTCAATATATTTGTCACATTCCGCAGTAACATAAGAAATCATAATTTGCCCGTCCATTCCTAACTCTTTCGCAGTCTGTACAGCAGCAGATCGAAATTTTGCCAGGTCGGCCATTGTCTAACAGATAAATGTCTAAAATATGTAACTAAACAATTTTATCTATGACTAATTAACTCAGGACAACACAGGCACTGTGAGCTCAACCTTATTTATTTTCACCCAAGGATACCTTTTAATTCTTATATTCCCTGAAGTGAATTACCCCCAATATTTTTAATAGGGAAAGATTCAAAATCCCAAGAGCGAGACCCCAATATATGTGGTGAAGTGGGATGTTATAAATATTTATAGGGGACTTAGTGTACTGACTGAGATCAGCTGTGAAGGTATCTATATCTAATAAGAGTAGTGTATTATAGATAACCTTACTTGCTGCCACATATGTATACCTCAGTCAGAATTATTCTGGAATAGTGTGATGACTACGTTATATGTCTAGGGTATGTGTATGATGAAGGGTAAGTCATAACAACAACAGACAGATAAACAATTTAATTTATTCCACCACACTTGACAACACTGTGACACTCACATACATAAAACACTCTACGAGGATATCTTAAAGGAGTCACTGATAACTTTTCAAATAACAATATGTATTCAGTGCTGTCATGAATGTATATGTGTCCTGATTCAAATACAAAGGGAACCAGGAATCACAATCAATTTCAATTACAAGTTATATGTACAGAATTTATTAATATGATTCTTGTAGTGACAAATATTATTAATAGTATCCTATGTGTGTCAGTTGTGTAGTAGTAATATGAGGTAATACTGGTTTTGTTTTGTTCAAGCTCTGTTGGTATTTGTCATCATGACTTCAATAGTTTGTTTCTGTTGGAACTAGTATTGGAGATGTTCTCAGTTCCTGGTATTAAAACAATTAAATTCCCCTCTTAATTTTAGTTTACAATGTCATTTTAAGATGGGGGGTACATAATGTTGAGCTCCATGGCCACACTCTCTTATCTTTCGTGATGACTGCAGTAAAAGCCTCCTCTGCTCGATTACTTTAATGAGTTCTGGAGCCACCCCACTGGTTGCTATATGGACCAAGGAGTATGCTGTCCGCCTCTGGCTTCAGCAAAGCTCTGACCAGGTGCTGCTCAATAACTTTAAGACCACGGTCCCTGAAACAAGAAGGTTGTACCTTCTACGTCAGAACTAATTTACACTCTATTTCTACATTGAGCACAATACATCACAAACATTGAGTTCAGAGCGTTAGGCCAACTGTCAGCTTCATCTGAAATACTTTATACCAGTATTTCCCTCCCTAATGGTTACTACGCCTCTGCAATTCCAGCATTATTTCTTTCTAGTCAATAATCTAGGTGTCAGTGTACTGTTTGGCCATTCCATGCAGTTTTACTTTCCTCCGACACCTTCTGTTCAGGCTGGAGTACCATAGGCTTTACATCATGTTCGCTACTGAACTACACATATATACAGACATAAATTATCAATTTACATTCAATTTTCATTAAAAGATATTGAATATTTCAAGCTTACCACAATTTATGGAAATAATAAACAGTTTCGTTGACTGGCAATGAATATAGCACAACTCCGATCTGCCGATGTCCCAGGCTTTATTTTATAAAAAATATACACTGGTGCTCAACGCACTGCTTCTTAGTAGGTTTATTACAAGATGTGGCAATGAACAGACGCTCTGAATTGAGTATATTCGCAGCTCTACCCAATCAAACCATGTCTACACATCTTTTCAAAAAAAATACTCCTTTTCACGTTTCCCCTGACAACACAAGATAGTATTTATAGCCCGACCAATCGTGTTTAGTCTTACATTTGTGGCGCTCCAATCAAATAGGAGTTAACATGGTAGGCTATTTCTGTAACGTAATGTTTTTTCAAACACGTTATAAAAAAATTTTATGAGCAGAAATGATTTCATGCTGTCAGGCACCCCCACTATTTTATTTTGGCCATAACTTGGTAATTCCTAGACTATTTGCGTAACGTTTTACATATTCTTTGTCAGCAAACCCTAAGGAACCCAAATATACGAATTTAATGGAGCCAATATGCATTTTCTTCTAGGATAGTCGTGCGGTCTGTCATGTTTTCAAACGTAAACCAGTATATTGTCATAATTCCCAATAAGCGTTTTTCAGGATTTTAAAACCTAACTCTGGTATGGGTAGGGTTTTTATCACTGTCGATTTGAAATAAAGTTAGTGCATGTGGCCTTACACGCGTGATGGCAGCAATTGTATATCGCGCGACGCGTGTTTAGTATTGCATGCTTCCTGCCTTCATTCGCCCCTCTCTCTCTCCTGCTTTATCTGTCTTTTAGTTACGCCGTGTATAAAATGGAATGAATGAAATATTAAATTTAGGTCATTGATCAGCTTGCGTATCTCAAGGTTTTTCCAAGAAATACAGTACACGTTTCATTGAAGAAAGCGTGCAGCGACACAGTAAGCTTTTACTATCAACGTGAAAGCGTTACAATTTGCCGACGAAGTAGAAAACAAGGGGGATTTCGAGTACAGTCATTGTGACAGCACGGTTCTTTACCATTCTTCTTTCCTTTTATTAAATTTATTTGTTAGGCTTTGCATTTACGTTTTAATTTATATATGGGGATTAGAATAATTCACGACATCTCCCCTCTTAAAACAGACATTATATGTCAGTCCTTTATTCTATATACACATAGAGAAATTTATTATTATTTCTGGGGTTTACGGTGATTCTCATCACACGGATGGCGGCTTAAAAAATCCGCTCCCAAATTTGTTTTTCCAGATATATACTCAATGCTAAAATTATATGGAGCCAAAAGTAAGGACCATCGGAGTAACCTAGAGTTCTCATGCCTAGCCTGGGCCAGAAACGATAAAGGTTTGTGATCCGTTTGCAACTTAAATGCCTTCCCATACAGATAAATATTGAATTTCTTTATTGCCCATATTACTGCAAGACATTCTTTTTCGCTAGTTGAGTAGTTGATTTCAGCTTTATTCAACTTTCTGCTAGCATATGCCACTGGGCTTAATTCCCCATCCAATGCATCTGATTTCTGTAGTAGAGTTGCACCTAACCCAATATTACTGGCATCCGTTCTTACAATGAATTCTTGACTTAAGTCAGGTAATTTCAAAATAGGTTTGCTTGTGAGCTTTTCCTTCAATTCCTGGTAAGCCATTTCACATTGTGGTGTCCATGTAATGCGATCTGGATGTCCTTTACGTGTCAAATCAGTTAACGGTGCACATATGGAATTAAAGTTTTTGATATACTTCTGGTAGAAACCACATAATGAGACAAAGGATCTCACGTCCTTCTTGGTTTGTGGTCTCGGGGCTTTCTTTAGTTTCTCTAAATTCTTTGGGTCAGGGGTCATGTTTCCCTGATAAACTGTGTGTCCCAAAAATTCCAATTCTTTACATCCAACGCAACATTTGGTTGGTCGGGCTGTTAAATTTGCTTCCCCAAGTCGATCAAACAGCATATTCAGAGAGTCAATGTGTTCCTCAAATGTTTCTGTTGCTATAAGGATATCATCCATGAAATTTGTTATACATGGATTATTCAGAGGGTCCAATAATTTTCTCATCATTCTAGAGAAGACACTAGGCGCATTCTTCAATCCAAATGGCAATCTATTAAACTCATAGTGTCCTTCTGAGGTACTAAAAGCTAGGTATGGTCTAACCTCAGGCTTTACTGGAATCTGATAGTATCCTTTACTCAGATCCACTTTTGAGAAATATTTAGCTTTATTTAATCTGGCAAACAGCTGATTTGTATCCGGCAATGGATCCACCTGTCCTTCTGTAATAGCATTCAGTCTCCTGTAATCTATACAGAGTCTATGTTCTCCAGAGGGCTTCCTTAAGAGTACAACACCGGAACTATACGAAGATTCACTGTGCGAAATAATTCCTTCCTTCAACAGATAGTCTATCTCTTCCTTCAAAGCTTTCTCCTTAGCAAACGGAATCGAATATGGTTTCATACAGACAGGTGTGGGGTCTATCAGTTTCATATCATATTCCAATAGGTTTGTATGCCCTGGTCGGTCTGTTAACACCTCTGCATGATTATTTAGAACCTGTTGCACTCTCTCTTTCTGAGTTTTCGTTAAATGTGTACTGATTTTCACCTGTGCTGCTGTCTCACAGGGGTGTAATGGATATTCAAATGATGAAAGTGGTTCCTTTTTCATCTCCATGGCGATGGACAAGGTCAACAAGTGTGTCTCTTCCTGATATTCTCTTTCCAAATATTTCTTCAGGAGATTCACATGATAGATTTTTTCTTTCCCCTTCTTATCTATCTTATAATTTGTTCTAGACACCTTCTCTAAAACTGTATATGGACCTTGCCATCCAATCTGTAACTTATTCTGACTCCCGGGGAGAAGAAGCAGTACCTTCTCTCCCACAGCCAAATCTCTGTCTTTCGCCTTCCTGTTATAATAGGCAGCATGTTTCTTCCTGGCTTGTTTCAAATTTTCATTGGCAAGTTTCCAGCCAGTTTTTAAACGAGTGGTCAGCTCATTCACATATTGGTATGAAGATGTAATGTTTTCCTCTGCCTTTTCATCAGTCCACGTTCTTAACAAAGCTACATATGGACCTTTAATTTTGTGGACCTATTTGTCCATGCACCGGTATGGTCTCTTCCACTCGAAGCTCTATAGTGATGATTTTTCTTCCCCGAATTATCATGCATAAAACGACCGCTACCAATTTTTCTTTTGGGGCTTTCTCCCCACTTAAAATTCTTGATGAGAGATTTCCTCTCTACATCTCCTTCCTCCAGTTTGTTTAAGTCCGATTGAGGGATTGTCGGCTTATCCTGGGGTAAGACATCTTTTTGCACTCTCTGCATAGTGGCCATTGTAAAACAGTTAAGTGAAGCTTGTCCGTGAAAAGGGGCTTCCCATTCCATTTGGTCCACTTTATCAAATCTATTTTTCTGTTTATTATCAGGCCTAATTTTGCCCCGTGGCGTGTCCAGGTCCTGATCAATGTTCCCACTTGTGGGTGTTCCCTCATGCGCTATGCTACACCTTTCTACAAAATTCTCAATGTCCCATCTTGCTTTGGGCCAATAATAATTGTGAGCCACCTTTTGAATGATGGTACCTATCTTCTCATGGTCCCCATCTGGTTTCACATGTAGGCTCCTTATTAAGTCTGCCCTATATCTTTTAGGAAGTACCAGCTGTCCCTGACCTTTGGATCTAGCTCCAGTCTTCCTATACATCAACTTGTTTTTCATGTAAAAATCTCCCTTGCCTGGAGTTGTATGACAAGTTGACAATTTTCTGAAACAAGGCTTGAGTGTTTTATCCCCAGCCTGTGCCTTCCTCATCTCTTCTGGAGTGGTATCCAACATAATATCCTCCTCCTGTCTTGAGGTCGACCTGACCTGAAGGGTGGCCATATACACAGGTTTCCTTCTGCAACGGTCAGTGTCATGATTGTCCATCTGACAATTTTTACACCACCTTTTCCTTTGGTTGAAAGATTTTCTTTCATCATATTTCCTTTCATCGAATTGTGGGAATTTATTTTTATTTTCATACCGTGGCCTATCAAATTGGTGTTTACCTTTGTTTTGATCCCTAGGATCAAATTTATTAAAGTTCTGGGGTGCCCTAAAGTTATCCACTTGTTTCTTTTTATTACCTGTTACCTCTGCTTGAGCTGCTTGATACCTTTCAGCAACATTTAGCAACTCACCCAGCCTCTCTGCACCTTGTTCCATGAGAAACTTTCTCAGGTCTGGAGCCATGGACTCTCTTAATTGCTCTATAAGGACCATTTCCTTAAGATCTTGGGTTTTCCCCAGAGAAGTCCATTTCTCCAAGTATGTCTCTATTCGTGTAGAGAACTGGTGATAGGTTTCACCTGACAGTAGTTTAGCATTCCTAAATTTTTTTCCTATAAAATTCTGCATTCTTTTCATATCTTAACAAAAGAGCCTGCTTTAGCATGTCATAATTTTCCTGATCACTTCTGCTCATTTTTGCAAAAACTTCATAAGCTGCCCCACGAAGTCCTTGAGATAACTTTAAGCTCCACCTTTCTCTCTCTAACCCATATGTGGTAGCTAATAGTTCATACCTATTTAGATAGCTCTCTATATCATCGTCTTTCTCAACAAAATGATCTAAATGAAAATTCATAGCTGAGGTTGAGGCTCCCTGGCTAGCAGTGGCATCAGAGGCAAAGGGACTGGCACCATTTTCAGGAGCATGGCCTTGAAACTCAAACTCCCTTAGTCGTAACTCATGTTCCCTTTGTAATCTCTTCTCCTCCTTTTCTGCTTCCCTCTCTGCAGTCAATCTTCTTTCTTCTGCAGCTAATTTCTTCTCTTCTCTTTCTGCAGCTAATCTTTTGTCTTCTCTTTCTGCTTCCAATTTCTTAGCCTCAGCCTCAATCTGCAACCTCTTAGCCTCAGCCTCAATCTGCAACCTCTTAGTCTCAGCCTCTAATTTTCTTTCGGCCTCTTTTTCTAATCTTCTTTCTTCCCGTTCAATATATTTGTCACATTCCGCAGTGACATAAGAAATCATAATTTGCCCGTCCATTCCTAACTCTTTCGCAGTCTGTACAGCAGCAGATCGAAATTTTGCCAGGTCGGCCATTGTCTAACAGATAAATGTCTAAAATATGTAACTAAACAATTTTATCTATGACTAATTAACTCAGGACAACACAGGCACTGTGAGCTCAACCTTATTTATTTTCACCCAAGGATACCTTTTAATTCTTATATTCCCTGAAGTGAATTACCCCCAATATTTTTAATAGGGAAAGATTCAAAATCCCAAGAGCGAGACCCCAATATATGTGGTGAAGTGGGATGTTATAAATATTTATAGGGGACTTAGTGTACTGACTGAGATCAGCTGTGAAGGTATCTATATCTAATAAGAGTAGTGTATTATAGATAACCTTACTTGCTGCCACATATGTATACCTCAGTCAGAATTATTCTGGAATAGTGTGATGACTACGTTATATGTCTAGGGTATGTGTATGATGAAGGGTAAGTCATAACAACAACAGACAGATAAACAATTTAATTTATTCCACCACACTTGACAACACTGTGACACTCACATACATAAAACACTCTACGAGGATATCTTAAAGGAGTCACTGATAACTTTTCAAATAACAATATGTATTCAGTGCTGTCATGAATGTATATGTGTCCTGATTCAAATACAAAGGGAACCAGGAATCACAATCAATTTCAATTACAAGTTATATGTACAGAATTTATTAATATGATTCTTGTAGTGACAAATATTATTAATAGTATCCTATGTGTGTCAGTTGTGTAGTAGTAATATGAGGTAATACTGGTTTTGTTTTGTTCAAGCTCTGTTGGTATTTGTCATCATGACTTCAATAGTTTGTTTCTATTGGAACTAGTATTGGAGATGTTCTCAGTTCCTGGTATTAAAACAATTAAATTCCCCTCTTAATTTTAGTTTACAATGTCATTTTAAGATGGGGGGTACATAATGTTGAGCTCCATGGCCACACTCTCTTATCTTTCGTGATGACTGCAGTAAAAAGCCTCCTCTGCTCGATTACTTTAATGAGTTCTGGAGCCACCCCACTGGTTGCTATATGGACCAAGGAGTATGCTGTCCGCCTCTGGCTTCAGCAAAGCTCTGACCAGGTGCTGCTCAATAACTTTAAGACCACGGTCCCTGAAACAAGAAGGTTGTACCTTCTACGTCAGAACTAATTTACACTCTATTTCTACACTGAGCACAATACATCACAAACATTGAGTTCAGAGCGTTAGGCCAACTGTCAGCTTCATCTGAAATACTTTATACCAGTATTTCCCTCCCTAATGGTTACTACGCCTCTGCAATTCCAGCATTATTTCTTTCTAGTCAATAATCTAGGTGTCAGTGTACTGTTTGGCCATTCCATGCAGTTTTACTTTCCTCCGACACCTTCTGTTCAGGCTGGAGTACCATAGGCTTTACATCATGTTCGCTACTGAACTACACATATATACAGACATAAATTATCAATTTACATTCAATTTTCATTAAAAGATATTGAATATTTCAAGCTTACCACAATTTATGGAAATAATAAACAGTTTCGTTGACTGGCAATGAATATAGCACAACTCCGATCTGCCGATGTCCCAGGCTTTATTTTATAAAAAATATACACTGGTGCTCAACGCACTGCTTCTTAGTAGGTTTATTACAAGATGTGGCAATGAACAGACGCTCTGAATTGAGTAATATTCGCAGCTCTACCCAATCAAACCATGTCTACACATCTTTTCAAAAAAAAATACTCCTTTTCACGTTTCCCCTGACAACACAAGATAGTATTTATAGCCCGACCAATCGTGTTTAGTCTTACATTTGTGGCGCTCCAATCAAATAGGAGTTAACATGGTAGGCTATTTCTGTAACGTAATGTTTTTTTTTCAAACACGTTATAAAAAAATGTTATGAGCAGAAATGATTTCATGCTGTCAGGCACCCCCACTATTTTATTTTGGCCATAACTTGGTAATTCCTAGACTATTTGCGTAACGTTTTACATATTCTTTGTCAGCAAACCCTAAGGAACCCAAATATACGAATTTAATGGAGCCAATATGCATTTTCTTCTAGGATAGTCGTGCGGTCTGTCATGTTTTCAAACGTAAACCAGTATATTGTCATAATTCCCAATAAGCGTTTTTCAGGATTTTAAAACCTAACTCTGGTATGGGTAGGGTTTTTATCACTGTCGATTTGAAATAAAGTTAGTGCATGTGGCCTTACACGCGTGATGGCAGCAATTGTATATCGCGCGACGCGTGTTTAGTATTGCATGCTTCCTGCCTTCATTCGCCCCTCTCTCTCTCTCTCCTGCTTTATCTGTCTTTTAGTTACGCCGTGTATAAAATGGAATGAATGAAATATTAAATTTAGGTCATTGATCAGCTTGCGTATCTCAAGGTTTTTCCAAGAAATACAGTACACGTTTCATTGAAGAAAGCGTGCAGCGACACAGTAAGCTTTTACTATCAACGTGAAAGCGTTACAATTTGCCGACGAAGTAGAAAACAAGGGGGATTTCGAGTACAGTCATTGTGACAGCACGGTTCTTTACCATTCTTCTTTCCTTTTATTAAATTTATTTGTTAGGCTTTGCATTTACGTTTTAATTTATATATGGGGATTAGAATAATTCACGACATCTCCCCTCTTAAAACAGACATTATATGTCAGTCCTTTATTCTATATACACATAGAGAAATTTATTATTATTTCTGGGGTTTACGGTGATTCTCATCACACGGATGGCGGCTTAAAAAATCCGCTCCCAAATTTGTTTTTCCAGATATATACTCAATGCTAAAATTATATGGAGCCAAAAGTAAGGACCATCGGAGTAACCTAGAGTTCTCATGCCTAGCCTGGGCCAGAAACGATAAAGGTTTGTGATCCGTTTGCAACTTAAATGCCTTCCCATACAGATAAATATTGAATTTCTTTATTGCCCATATTACTGCAAGACATTCTTTTTCGCTAGTTGAGTAGTTGATTTCAGCTTTATTCAACTTTCTGCTAGCATATGCCACTGGGCTTAATTCCCCATCCAATGCATCTGATTTCTGTAGTAGAGTTGCACCTAACCCAATATTACTGGCATCCGTTCTTACAATGAATTCTTGACTTAAGTCAGGTAATTTCAAAATAGGTTTGCTTGTGAGCTTTTCCTTCAATTCCTGGTAAGCCATTTCACATTGTGGTGTCCATGTAATGCGATCTGGATGTCCTTTACGTGTCAAATCAGTTAACGGTGCACATATGGAATTAAAGTTTTTGATATACTTCTGGTAGAAACCACATAATGAGACAAAGGATCTCACGTCCTTCTTGGTTTGTGGTCTCGGGGCTTTCTTTAGTTTCTCTAAATTCTTTGGGTCAGGGGTCATGTTTCCCTGATAAACTGTGTGTCCCAAAAATTCCAATTCTTTACATCCAACGCAACATTTGGTTGGTCGGGCTGTTAAATTTGCTTCCCCAAGTCGATCAAACAGCATATTCAGAGAGTCAATGTGTTCCTCAAATGTTTCTGTTGCTATAAGGATATCATCCATGAAATTTGTTATACATGGATTATTCAGAGGGTCCAATAATTTTCTCATCATTCTAGAGAAGACACTAGGCGCATTCTTCAATCCAAATGGCAATCTATTAAACTCATAGTGTCCTTCTGAGGTACTAAAAGCTAGGTATGGTCTAACCTCAGGCTTTACTGGAATCTGATAGTATCCTTTACTCAGATCCACTTTTGAGAAATATTTAGCTTTATTTAATCTGGCAAACAGCTGATTTGTATCCGGCAATGGATCCACCTGTCCTTCTGTAATAGCATTCAGTCTCCTGTAATCTATACAGAGTCTATGTTCTCCAGAGGGCTTCCTTAAGAGTACAACACCGGAACTATACGAAGATTCACTGTGCGAAATAATTCCTTCCTTCAACAGATAGTCTATCTCTTCCTTCAAAGCTTTCTCCTTAGCAAACGGAATCGAATATGGTTTCATACAGACAGGTGTGGGGTCTATCAGTTTCATATCATATTCCAATAGGTTTGTATGCCCTGGTCGGTCTGTTAACACCTCTGCATGATTATTTAGAACCTGTTGCACTCTCTCTTTCTGAGTTTTCGTTAAATGTGTACTGATTTTCACCTGTGCTGCTGTCTCACAGGGGTGTAATGGATATTCAAATGATGAAAGTGGTTCCTTTTTCATCTCCATGGCGATGGACAAGGTCAACAAGTGTGTCTCTTCCTGATGTTCTCTTTCCAAATATTTTCAGGAGATTCACATGATAGATTTTTTCTTTCCCCTTCTTATCTATCTTATAATTTGTTCTAGACACCTTCTCTAAAACTGTATATGGACCTTGCCATCCAATCTGTAACTTATTCTGACTCCCGGGGAGAAGAAGCAGTACCTTCTCTCCCACAGCCAAATCTCTGTCTTTCGCCTTCCTGTTATAATAGGCAGCATGTTTCTTCCTGGCTTGTTTCAAATTTTCATTGGCAAGTTTCCAGCCAGTTTTTAAACGAGTGGTCAGCTCATTCACATATTGGTATGAAGATGTAATGTTTTCCTCTGCCTTTTCATCAGTCCACGTTCTTAACAAAGCTACATATGGACCTTTAATTTTGTGGACCTATTTGTCCATGCACCGGTATGGTCTCTTCCACTCGAAGCTCTATAGTGATGATTTTTCTTCCGAGAATTATCATGCATAAAACGACCGCTACCAATTTTTCTGTTGGGGCTTTCTCCCCACTTAAAATTCTTGATGAGAGATTTCCTCTCTACATCTCCTTCCTCCAGTTTGTTTAAGTCCGATTGAGGGATTGTCGGCTTATCCTGGGGTAAGACATCTTTTTGCACTCTCTGCATAGTGGCCATTGTAAAACAGTTAAGTGAAGCTTGTCCGTGAAAAGGGGCTTCCCATTCCATTTGGTCCACTTTATCAAATCTATTTTTCTGTTTATTATCAGGCCTAATTTTGCCCCGTGGCGTGTCCAGGTCCTGATCAATGTTCCCACTTGTGGGTGTTCCCTCATGCGCTATGCTACACCTTTCTACAAAATTCTCAATGTCCCATCTTGCTTTGGGCCAATAATAATTGTGAGCCACCTTTTGAATGATGGTACCTATCTTCTCATGGTCCCCATCTGGTTTCACATGTAGGCTCCTTATTAAGTCTGCCCTATATCTTTTAGGAAGTACCAGCTGTCCCTGACCTTTGGATCTAGCTCCAGTCTTCCTATACATCAACTTGTTTTTCATGTAAAAATCTCCCTTGCCTGGAGTTGTATGACAAGTTGACAATTTTCTGAAACAAGGCTTGAGTGTTTTATCCCCAGCCTGTGCCTTCCTCATCTCTTCTGGAGTGGTATCCAACATAATATCCTCCTCCTGTCTTGAGGTCGACCTGACCTGAAGGGTGGCCATATACACAGGTTTCCTTCTGCAACGGTCAGTGTCATGATTGTCCATCTGACAATTTTTACACCACCTTTTCCTTTGGTTGAAAGATTTTCTTTCATCATATTTCCTTTCATCGAATTGTGGGAATTTATTTTTATTTTCATACCGTGGCCTATCAAATTGGTGTTTACCTTTGTTTTGATCCCTAGGATCAAATTTATTAAAGTTCTGGGGTGCCCTAAAGTTATCCACTTGTTTCTTTTTATTACCTGTTACCTCTGCTTGAGCTGCTTGATACCTTTCAGCAACATTTAGCAACTCACCCAGCCTCTCTGCACCTTGTTCCATGAGAAACTTTCTCAGGTCTGGAGCCATGGACTCTCTTAATTGCTCTATAAGGACCATTTCCTTAAGATCTTGGGTTTTCCCCAGAGAAGTCCATTTCTCCAAGTATGTCTCTATTCGTGTAGAGAACTGGTGATAGGTTTCACCTGACAGTAGTTTAGCATTCCTAAATTTTTTCCTATAAAATTCTGCATTCTTTTCATATCTTAACAAAAGAGCCTGCTTTAGCATGTCATAATTTTCCTGATCACTTCTGCTCATTTTTGCAAAAACTTCATAAGCTGCCCCACGAAGTCCTTGAGATAACTTTAAGCTCCACCTTTCTCTCTCTAACCCATATGTGGTAGCTAATAGTTCATACCTATTTAGATAGCTCTCTATATCATCGTCTTTCTCAACAAAATGATCTAAATGAAAATTCATAGCTGAGGTTGAGGCTCCCTGGCTAGCAGTGGCATCAGAGGCAAAGGGACTGGCACCATTTTCAGGAGCATGGCCTTGAAACTCAAACTCCCTTAGTCGTAACTCATGTTCCCTTTGTAATCTCTTCTCCTCCTTTTCTGCTTCCCTCTCTGCAGTCAATCTTCTTTCTTCTGCAGCTAATTTCTTCTCTTCTCTTTCTGCAGCTAATCTTTTGTCTTCTCTTTCTGCTTCCAATTTCTTAGCCTCAGCCTCAATCTGCAACCTCTTAGCCTCAGCCTCAATCTGCAACCTCTTAGTCTCAGCCTCTAATTTTCTTTCGGCCTCTTTTTCTAATCTTCTTTCTTCCCGTTCAATATATTTGTCACATTCCGCAGTGACATAAGAAATCATAATTTGCCCGTCCATTCCTAACTCTTTCGCAGTCTGTACAGCAGCAGATCGAAATTTTGCCAGGTCGGCCATTGTCTAACAGATAAATGTCTAAAATATGTAACTAAACAATTTTATCTATGACTAATTAACTCAGGACAACACAGGCACTGTGAGCTCAACCTTATTTATTTTCACCCAAGGATACCTTTTAATTCTTATATTCCCTGAAGTGAATTACCCCCAATATTTTTAATAGGGAAAGATTCAAAATCCCAAGAGCGAGACCCCAATATATGTGGTGAAGTGGGATGTTATAAATATTTATAGGGGACTTAGTGTACTGACTGAGATCAGCTGTGAAGGTATCTATATCTAATAAGAGTAGTGTATTATAGATACCTTACTTGCTGCCACATATGTATACCTCAGTCAGAATTATTCTGGAATAGTGTGATGACTACGTTATATGTCTAGGGTATGTGTATGATGAAGGTAAGTCATAACAACAACAGACAGATAAACAATTTAATTTATTCCACCACACTTGACAACACTGTGACACTCACATACATAAAACACTCTACGAGGATATCTTAAAGGAGTCACTGATAACTTTTCAAATAACAATATGTATTCAGTGCTGTCATGAATGTATATGTGTCCTGATTCAAATACAAAGGGAACCAGGAATCACAATCAATTTCAATTACAAGTTATATGTACAGAATTTATTAATATGATTCTTGTAGTGACAAATATTATTAATAGTATCCTATGTGTGTCAGTTGTGTAGTAGTAATATGAGGTAATACTGGTTTTGTTTTGTTCAAGCTCTGTTGGTATTTGTCATCATGACTTCAATAGTTTGTTTCTGTTGGAACTAGTATTGGAGATGTTCTCAGTTCCTGGTATTAAAACAATTAAATTCCCCTCTTAATTTTAGTTTACAATGTCATTTTAAGATGGGGGGTACATAATGTTGAGCTCCATGGCCACACTCTCTTATCTTTCGTGATGACTGCAGTAAAAGCCTCCTCTGCTCGATTACTTTAATGAGTTCTGGAGCCACCCCACTGGTTGCTATATGGACCAAGGAGTATGCTGTCCGCCTCTGGCTTCAGCAAAGCTCTGACCAGGTGCTGCTCAATAACTTTAAGACCACGGTCCCTGAAACAAGAAGGTTGTACCTTCTACGTCAGAACTAATTTACACTCTATTTCTACACTGAGCACAATACATCACAAACATTGAGTTCAGAGCGTTAGGCCAACTGTCAGCTTCATCTGAAATACTTTATACCAGTATTTCCCTCCCTAATGGTTACTACGCCTCTGCAATTCCAGCATTATTTCTTTCTAGTCAATAATCTAGGTGTCAGTGTACTGTTTGGCCATTCCATGCAGTTTTACTTTCCTCCGACACCTTCTGTTCAGGCTGGAGTACCATAGGCTTTACATCATGTTCGCTACTGAACTACACATATATACAGACATAAATTATCAATTTACATTCAATTTTCATTAAAAGATATTGAATATTTCAAGCTTACCACAATTTATGGAAATAATAAACAGTTTCGTTGACTGGCAATGAATATAGCACAACTCCGATCTGCCGATGTCCCAGGCTTTATTTTATAAAAAAATATACACTGGTGCTCAACGCACTGCTTCTTAGTAGGTTTATTACAAGATGTGGCAATGAACAGACGCTCTGAATTGAGTATATTCGCAGCTCTACCCAATCAAACCATGTCTACACATCTTTTCAAAAAAAAAACTCCTTTTCACGTTTCCCCTGACAACACAAGATAGTATTTATAGCCCGACCAATCGTGTTTAGTCTTACATTTGTGGCGCTCCAATCAAATAGGAGTTAACATGGTAGGCTATTTCTGTAACGTAATGTTTTTTCAAACACGTTATAAAAAAATTTTATGAGCAGAAATGATTTCATGCTGTCAGGCACCCCCACTATTTTATTTTGGCCATAACTTGGTAATTCCTAGACTATTTGCGTAACGTTTTACATATTCTTTGTCAGCAAACCCTAAGGAACCCAAATATACGAATTTAATGGAGCCAATATGCATTTTCTTCTAGGATAGTCGTGCGGTCTGTCATGTTTTCAAACGTAAACCAGTATATTGTCATAATTCCCAATAAGCGTTTTTCAGGATTTTAAAACCTAACTCTGGTATGGGTAGGGTTTTTATCACTGTCGATTTGAAATAAAGTTAGTGCATGTGGCCTTACACGCGTGATGGCAGCAATTGTATATCGCGCGACGCGTGTTTAGTATTGCATGCTTCCTGCCTTCATTCGCCCCTCTCTCTCTCCTGCTTTATCTGTCTTTTAGTTACGCCGTGTATAAAATGGAATGAATGAAATATTAAATTTAGGTCATTGATCAGCTTGCGTATCTCAAGGTTTTTCCAAGAAATACAGTACACGTTTCATTGAAGAAAGCGTGCAGCGACACAGTAAGCTTTTACTATCAACGTGAAAGCGTTACAATTTGCCGACGAAGTAGAAAACAAGGGGGATTTCGAGTACAGTCATTGTGACAGCACGGTTCTTTACCATTCTTCTTTCCTTTTATTAAATTTATTTGTTAGGCTTTGCATTTACGTTTTAATTTATATATGGGGATTAGAATAATTCACGACATCTCCCCTCTTAAAACAGACATTATATGTCAGTCCTTTATTCTATATACACATAGAGAAATTTATTATTATTTCTGGGGTTTACGGTGATTCTCATCACACGGATGGCGGCTTAAAAAATCCGCTCCCAAATTTGTTTTTCCAGATATATACTCAATGCTAAAATTATATGGAGCCAAAAGTAAGGACCATCGGAGTAACCTAGAGTTCTCATGCCTAGCCTGGGCCAGAAACGATAAAGGTTTGTGATCCGTTTGCAACTTAAATGCCTTCCCATACAGATAAATATTGAATTTCTTTATTGCCCATATTACTGCAAGACATTCTTTTTCGCTAGTTGAGTAGTTGATTTCAGCTTTATTCAACTTTCTGCTAGCATATGCCACTGGGCTTAATTCCCCATCCAATGCATCTGATTTCTGTAGTAGAGTTGCACCTAACCCAATATTACTGGCATCCGTTCTTACAATGAATTCTTGACTTAAGTCAGGTAATTTCAAAATAGGTTTGCTTGTGAGCTTTTCCTTCAATTCCTGGTAAGCCATTTCACATTGTGGTGTCCATGTAATGCGATCTGGATGTCCTTTACGTGTCAAATCAGTTAACGGTGCACATATGGAATTAAAGTTTTTGATATACTTCTGGTAGAAACCACATAATGAGACAAAGGATCTCACGTCCTTCTTGGTTTGTGGTCTCGGGGCTTTCTTTAGTTTCTCTAAATTCTTTGGGTCAGGGGTCATGTTTCCCTGATAAACTGTGTGTCCCAAAAATTCCAATTCTTTACATCCAACGCAACATTTGGTTGGTCGGGCTGTTAAATTTGCTTCCCCAAGTCGATCAAACAGCATATTCAGAGAGTCAATGTGTTCCTCAAATGTTTCTGTTGCTAATGCTTAAGGATATCATCCATGAAATTTGTTATACATGGATTATTCAGAGGGTCCAATAATTTTCTCATCATTCTAGAGAAGACACTAGGCGCATTCTTCAATCCAAATGGCAATCTATTAAACTCATAGTGTCCTTCTGAGGTACTAAAAGCTAGGTATGGTCTAACCTCAGGCTTTACTGGAATCTGATAGTATCCTTTACTCAGATCCACTTTTGAGAAATATTTAGCTTTATTTAATCTGGCAAACAGCTGATTTGTATCCGGCAATGGATCCACCTGTCCTTCTGTAATAGCATTCAGTCTCCTGTAATCTATACAGAGTCTATGTTCTCCAGAGGGCTTCCTTAAGAGTACAACACCGGAACTATACGAAGATTCACTGTGCGAAATAATTCCTTCCTTCAACAGATAGTCTATCTCTTCCTTCAAAGCTTTCTCCTTAGCAAACGGAATCGAATATGGTTTCATACAGACAGGTGTGGGGTCTATCAGTTTCATATCATATTCCAATAGGTTTGTATGCCCTGGTCGGTCTGTTAACACCTCTGCATGATTATTTAGAACCTGTTGCACTCTCTCTTTCTGAGTTTTCGTTAAATGTGTACTGATTTTCACCTGTGCTGCTGTCTCACAGGGGTGTAATGGATATTCAAATGATGAAAGTGGTTCCTTTTTCATCTCCATGGCGATGGACAAGGTCAACAAGTGTGTCTCTTCCTGATATTCTCTTTCCAAATATTTCTTCAGGAGATTCACATGATAGATTTTTTCTTTCCCCTTCTTATCTATCTTATAATTTGTTCTAGACACCTTCTCTAAAACTGTATATGGACCTTGCCATCCAATCTGTAACTTATTCTGACTCCCGGGGAGAAGAAGCAGTACCTTCTCTCCCACAGCCAAATCTCTGTCTTTCGCCTTCCTGTTATAATAGGCAGCATGTTTCTTCCTGGCTTGTTTCAAATTTTCATTGGCAAGTTTCCAGCCAGTTTTTAAACGAGTGGTCAGCTCATTCACATATTGGTATGAAGATGTAATGTTTTCCTCTGCCTTTTCATCAGTCCACGTTCTTAACAAAGCTACATATGGACCTTTAATTTTGTGGACCTATTTGTCCATGCACCGGTATGGTCTCTTCCACTCGAAGCTCTATAGTGATGATTTTTCTTCCGAGAATTATCATGCATAAAACGACCGCTACCAATTTTTCTCTTGGGGCTTTCTCCCCACTTAAAATTCTTGATGAGAGATTTCCTCTCTACATCCTCTTCCTCCAGTTTGTTTAAGTCCGATTGAGGGATTGTCGGCTTATCCTGGGGTAAGACATCTTTTTGCACTCTCTGCATAGTGGCCATTGTAAAACAGTTAAGTGAAGCTTGTCCGTGAAAAGGGGCTTCCCATTCCATTTGGTCCACTTTATCAAATCTATTTTTCTGTTTATTATCAGGCCTAATTTTGCCCCGTGGCGTGTCCAGGTCCTGATCAATGTTCCCACTTGTGGGTGTTCCCTCATGCGCTATGCTACACCTTTCTACAAAATTCTCAATGTCCCATCTTGCTTTGGGCCAATAATAATTGTGAGCCACCTTTTGAATGATGGTACCTATCTTCTCATGGTCCCCATCTGGTTTCACATGTAGGCTCCTTATTAAGTCTGCCCTATATCTTTTAGGAAGTACCAGCTGTCCCTGACCTTTGGATCTAGCTCCAGTCTTCCTATACATCAACTTGTTTTTCATGTAAAAATCTCCCTTGCCTGGAGTTGTATGACAAGTTGACAATTTTCTGAAACAAGGCTTGAGTGTTTTATCCCCAGCCTGTGCCTTCCTCATCTCTTCTGGAGTGGTATCCAACATAATATCCTCCTCCTGTCTTGAGGTCGACCTGACCTGAAGGGTGGCCATATACACAGGTTTCCTTCTGCAACGGTCAGTGTCATGATTGTCCATCTGACAATTTTTACACCACCTTTTCCTTTGGTTGAAAGATTTTCTTTCATCATATTTCCTTTCATCGAATTGTGGGAATTTATTTTTATTTTCATACCGTGGCCTATCAAATTGGTGTTTACCTTTGTTTTGATCCCTAGGATCAAATTTATTAAAGTTCTGGGGTGCCCTAAAGTTATCCACTTGTTTCTTTTTATTACCTGTTACCTCTGCTTGAGCTGCTTGATACCTTTCAGCAACATTTAGCAACTCACCCAGCCTCTCTGCACCTTGTTCCATGAGAAACTTTCTCAGGTCTGGAGCCATGGACTCTCTTAATTGCTCTATAAGGACCATTTCCTTAAGATCTTGGGTTTTCCCCAGAGAAGTCCATTTCTCCAAGTATGTCTCTATTCGTGTAGAGAACTGGTGATAGGTTTCACCTGACAGTAGTTTAGCATTCCTAAATTTTTTCCTATAAAATTCTGCATTCTTTTCATATCTTAACAAAAGAGCCTGCTTTAGCATGTCATAATTTTCCTGATCACTTCTGCTCATTTTTGCAAAAACTTCATAAGCTGCCCCACGAAGTCCTTGAGATAACTTTAAGCTCCACCTTTCTCTCTCTAACCCATATGTGGTAGCTAATAGTTCATACCTATTTAGATAGCTCTCTATATCATCGTCTTTCTCAACAAAATGATCTAAATGAAAATTCATAGCTGAGGTTGAGGCTCCCTGGCTAGCAGTGGCATCAGAGGCAAAGGGACTGGCACCATTTTCAGGAGCATGGCCTTGAAACTCAAACTCCCTTAGTCGTAACTCATGTTCCCTTTGTAATCTCTTCTCCTCCTTTTCTGCTTCCCTCTCTGCAGTCAATCTTCTTTCTCTGCTTCCCTTTCTGCAGCTAATTTCTTCTCTTCCCTTTCTGCAGCTAATTTCTTCTCTTCTCTTTCTGCAGCTAATCTTTTGTCTTCTCTTTCTGCTTCCAATTTCTTAGCCTCAGCCTCAATCTGCAACCTCTTAGCCTCAGCCTCAATCTGCAACCTCTTAGTCTCAGCCTCTAATTTTCTTTCGGCCTCTTTTTCTAATCTTCTTTCTTCCCGTTCAATATATTTGTCACATTCCGCAGTGACATAAGAAATCATAATTTGCCCGTCCATTCCTAACTCTTTCGCAGTCTGTACAGCAGCAGATCGAAATTTTGCCAGGTCGGCCATTGTCTAACAGATAAATGTCTAAAATATGTAACTAAACAATTTTATCTATGACTAATTAACTCAGGACAACACAGGCACTGTGAGCTCAACCTTATTTATTTTCACCCAAGGATACCTTTTAATTCTTATATTCCCTGAAGTGAATTACCCCCAATATTTTTAATAGGGAAAGATTCAAAATCCCAAGAGCGAGACCCCAATATATGTGGTGAAGTGGGATGTTATAAATATTTATAGGGGACTTAGTGTACTGACTGAGATCAGCTGTGAAGGTATCTATATCTAATAAGAGTAGTGTATTATAGATAACCTTACTTGCTGCCACATATGTATACCTCAGTCAGAATTATTCTGGAATAGTGTGATGACTACGTTATATGTCTAGGGTATGTGTATGATGAAGGGTAAGTCATAACAACAACAGACAGATAAACAATTTAATTTATTCCACCACACTTGACAACACTGTGACACTCACATACATAAAACACTCTACGAGGATATCTTAAAGGAGTCACTGATAACTTTTCAAATAACAATATGTATTCAGTGCTGTCATGAATGTATATGTGTCCTGATTCAAATACAAAGGGAACCAGGAATCACAATCAATTTCAATTACAAGTTATATGTACAGAATTTATTAATATGATTCTTGTAGTGACAAATATTATTAATAGTATCCTATGTGTGTCAGTTGTGTAGTAGTAATATGAGGTAATACTGGTTTTGTTTTGTTCAAGCTCTGTTGGTATTTGTCATCATGACTTCAATAGTTTGTTTCTGTTGGAACTAGTATTGGAGATGTTCTCAGTTCCTGGTATTAAAACAATTAAATTCCCCTCTTAATTTTAGTTTACAATGTCATTTTAAGATGGGGGGTACATAATGTTGAGCTCCATGGCCACACTCTCTTATCTTTCGTGATGACTGCAGTAAAAGCCTCCTCTGCTCGATTACTTTAATGAGTTCTGGAGCCACCCCACTGGTTGCTATATGGACCAAGGAGTATGCTGTCCGCCTCTGGCTTCAGCAAAGCTCTGACCAGGTGCTGCTCAATAACTTTAAGACCACGGTCCCTGAAACAAGAAGGTTGTACCTTCTACGTCAGAACTAATTTACACTCTATTTCTACACTGAGCACAATACATCACAAACATTGAGTTCAGAGCGTTAGGCCAACTGTCAGCTTCATCTGAAATACTTTATACCAGTATTTCCCTCCCTAATGGTTACTACGCCTCTGCAATTCCAGCATTATTTCTTTCTAGTCAATAATCTAGGTGTCAGTGTACTGTTTGGCCATTCCATGCAGTTTTACTTTCCTCCGACACCTTCTGTTCAGGCTGGAGTACCATAGGCTTTACATCATGTTCGCTACTGAACTACACATATATACAGACATAAATTATCAATTTACATTCAATTTTCATTAAAAGATATTGAATATTTCAAGCTTACCACAATTTATGGAAATAATAAACAGTTTCGTTGACTGGCAATGAATATAGCACAACTCCGATCTGCCGATGTCCCAGGCTTTATTTTATAAAAAATATACACTGGTGCTCAACGCACTGCTTCTTAGTAGGTTTATTACAAGATGTGGCAATGAACAGACGCTCTGAATTGAGTAATATTCGCAGCTCTACCCAATCAAACCATGTCTACACATCTTTTCAAAAAAAATACTCCTTTTCACGTTTCCCCTGACAACACAAGATAGTATTTATAGCCCGACCAATCGTGTTTAGTCTTACATTTGTGGCGCTCCAATCAAATAGGAGTTAACATGGTAGGCTATTTCTGTAACGTAATGTTTTTTCAAACACGTTATAAAAAAATTTTATGAGCAGAAATGATTTCATGCTGTCAGGCACCCCCACTATTTTATTTTGGCCATAACTTGGTAATTCCTAGACTATTTGCGTAACGTTTTACATATTCTTTGTCAGCAAACCCTAAGGAACCCAAATATACGAATTTAATGGAGCCAATATGCATTTTCTTCTAGGATAGTCGTGCGGTCTGTCATGTTTTCAAACGTAAACCAGTATATTGTCATAATTCCCAATAAGCGTTTTTCAGGATTTTAAAACCTAACTCTGGTATGGGTAGGGTTTTTATCACTGTCGATTTGAAATAAAGTTAGTGCATGTGGCCTTACACGCGTGATGGCAGCAATTGTATATCGCGCGACGCGTGTTTAGTATTGCATGCTTCCTGCCTTCATTCGCCCCTCTCTCTCTCCTGCTTTATCTGTCTTTTAGTTACGCCGTGTATAAAATGGAATGAATGAAATATTAAATTTAGGTCATTGATCAGCTTGCGTATCTCAAGGTTTTTCCAAGAAATACAGTACACGTTTCATTGAAGAAAGCGTGCAGCGACACAGTAAGCTTTTACTATCAACGTGAAAGCGTTACAATTTGCCGACGAAGTAGAAAACAAGGGGGATTTCGAGTACAGTCATTGTGACAGCACGGTTCTTTACCATTCTTCTTTCCTTTTATTAAATTTATTTGTTAGGCTTTGCATTTACGTTTTAATTTATATATGGGGATTAGAATAATTCACGACATCTCCCCTCTTAAAACAGACATTATATGTCAGTCCTTTATTCTATATACACATAGAGAAATTTATTATTATTTCTGGGGTTTACGGTGATTCTCATCACACGGATGGCGGCTTAAAAAATCCGCTCCCAAATTTGTTTTTCCAGATATATACTCAATGCTAAAATTATATGGAGCCAAAAGTAAGGACCATCGGAGTAACCTAGAGTTCTCATGCCTAGCCTGGGCCAGAAACGATAAAGGTTTGTGATCCGTTTGCAACTTAAATGCCTTCCCATACAGATAAATATTGAATTTCTTTATTGCCCATATTACTGCAAGACATTCTTTTTCGCTAGTTGAGTAGTTGATTTCAGCTTTATTCAACTTTCTGCTAGCATATGCCACTGGGCTTAATTCCCCATCCAATGCATCTGATTTCTGTAGTAGAGTTGCACCTAACCCAATATTACTGGCATCCGTTCTTACAATGAATTCTTGACTTAAGTCAGGTAATTTCAAAATAGGTTTGCTTGTGAGCTTTTCCTTCAATTCCTGGTAAGCCATTTCACATTGTGGTGTCCATGTAATGCGATCTGGATGTCCTTTACGTGTCAAATCAGTTAACGGTGCACATATGGAATTAAAGTTTTTGATATACTTCTGGTAGAAACCACATAATGAGACAAAGGATCTCACGTCCTTCTTGGTTTGTGGTCTCGGGGCTTTCTTTAGTTTCTCTAAATTCTTTGGGTCAGGGGTCATGTTTCCCTGATAAACTGTGTGTCCCAAAAATTCCAATTCTTTACATCCAACGCAACATTTGGTTGGTCGGGCTGTTAAATTTGCTTCCCCAAGTCGATCAAACAGCATATTCAGAGAGTCAATGTGTTCCTCAAATGTTTCTGTTGCTATAAGGATATCATCCATGAAATTTGTTATACATGGATTATTCAGAGGGTCCAATAATTTTCTCATCATTCTAGAGAAGACACTAGGCGCATTCTTCAATCCAAATGGCAATCTATTAAACTCATAGTGTCCTTCTGAGGTACTAAAAGCTAGGTATGGTCTAACCTCAGGCTTTACTGGAATCTGATAGTATCCTTTACTCAGATCCACTTTTGAGAAATATTTAGCTTTATTTAATCTGGCAAACAGCTGATTTGTATCCGGCAATGGATCCACCTGTCCTTCTGTAATAGCATTCAGTCTCCTGTAATCTATACAGAGTCTATGTTCTCCAGAGGGCTTCCTTAAGAGTACAACACCGGAACTATACGAAGATTCACTGTGCGAAATAATTCCTTCCTTCAACAGATAGTCTATCTCTTCCTTCAAAGCTTTCTCCTTAGCAAACGGAATCGAATATGGTTTCATACAGACAGGTGTGGGGTCTATCAGTTTCATATCATATTCCAATAGGTTTGTATGCCCTGGTCGGTCTGTTAACACCTCTGCATGATTATTTAGAACCTGTTGCACTCTCTCTTTCTGAGTTTTCGTTAAATGTGTACTGATTTTCACCTGTGCTGCTGTCTCACAGGGGTGTAATGGATATTCAAATGATGAAAGTGGTTCCTTTTTCATCTCCATGGCGATGGACAAGGTCAACAAGTGTGTCTCTTCCTGATATTCTCTTTCCAAATATTTCTTCAGGAGATTCACATGATAGATTTTTTCTTTCCCCTTCTTATCTATCTTATAATTTGTTCTAGACACCTTCTCTAAAACTGTATATGGACCTTGCCATCCAATCTGTAACTTATTCTGACTCCCGGGGAGAAGAAGCAGTACCTTCTCTCCCACAGCCAAATCTCTGTCTTTCGCCTTCCTGTTATAATAGGCAGCATGTTTCTTCCTGGCTTGTTTCAAATTTTCATTGGCAAGTTTCCAGCCAGTTTTTAAACGAGTGGTCAGCTCATTCACATATTGGTATGAAGATGTAATGTTTTCCTCTGCCTTTTCATCAGTCCACGTTCTTAACAAAGCTACATATGGACCTTTAATTTTGTGGACCTATTTGTCCATGCACCGGTATGGTCTCTTCCACTCGAAGCTCTATAGTGATGATTTTTCTTCCGAGAATTATCATGCATAAAACGACCACTACCAATTTTTCTCTTGGGGCTTTCTCCCCACTTAAAATTCTTGATGAGAGATTTCCTCTCTACATCTCCTTCCTCCAGTTTGTTTAAGTCCGATTGAGGGATTGTCGGCTTATCCTGGGGTAAGACATCTTTTTGCACTCTCTGCATAGTGGCCATTGTAAAACAGTTAAGTGAAGCTTGTCCGTGAAAAGGGGCTTCCCATTCCATTTGGTCCACTTTATCAAATCTATTTTTCTGTTTATTATCAGGCCTAATTTTGCCCCGTGGCGTGTCCAGGTCCTGATCAATGTTCCCACTTGTGGGTGTTCCCTCATGCGCTATGCTACACCTTTCTACAAAATTCTCAATGTCCCATCTTGCTTTGGGCCAATAATAATTGTGAGCCACCTTTTGAATGATGGTACCTATCTTCTCATGGTCCCCATCTGGTTTCACATGTAGGCTCCTTATTAAGTCTGTCCTATATCTTTTAGGAAGTACCAGCTGTCCCTGACCTTTGGATCTAGCTCCAGTCTTCCTATACATCAACTTGTTTTTCATGTAAAAATCTCCCTTGCCTGGAGTTGTATGACAAGTTGACAATTTTCTGAAACAAGACTTGAGTGTTTTATCACCAGCCTGTGCCTTCCTCATCTCTTCTGGAGTGGTATCCAACATAATATCCTCCTCCTGTCTTGAGGTCGACCTGACCTGAAGGGTGGCCATATACACAGGTTTCCTTCTGCAACGGTCAGTGTCATGATTGTCCATCTGACAATTTTTACACCACCTTTTCCTTGGTTGAAAGATTTTCTTTCATCATATTTCCTTTCATCGAATTGTGGGAATTTATTTTTATTTTCATACCGTGGCCTATCAAATTGGTGTTTACCTTTGTTTTGATCCCTAGGATCAAATTTATTAAAGTTCTGGGGTGCCCTAAAGTTATCCACTTGTTTCTTTTTATTACCTGTTACCTCTGCTTGAGCTGCTTGATACCTTTCAGCAACATTTAGCAACTCACCCAGCCTCTCTGCACCTTGTTCCATGAGAAACTTTCTCAGGTCTGGAGCCATGGACTCTCTTAATTGCTCTATAAGGACCATTTCCTTAAGATCTTGGGTTTTCCCCAGAGAAGTCCATTTCTCCAAGTATGTCTCTATTCGTGTAGAGAACTGGTGATAGGTTTCACCTGACAGTAGTTTAGCATTCCTAAATTTTTTCCTATAAAATTCTGCATTCTTTTCATATCTTAACAAAAGAGCCTGCTTTAGCATGTCATAATTTTCCTGATCACTTCTGCTCATTTTTGCAAAAACTTCATAAGCTGCCCCACGAAGTCCTTGAGATAACTTTAAGCTCCACCTTTCTCTCTCTAACCCATATGTGGTAGCTAATAGTTCATACCTATTTAGATAGCTCTCTATATCATCGTCTTTCTCAACAAAATGATCTAAATGAAAATTCATAGCTGAGGTTGAGGCTCCCTGGCTAGCAGTGGCATCAGAGGCAAAGGGACTGGCACCATTTTCAGGAGCATGGCCTTGAAACTCAAACTCCCTTAGTCGTAACTCATGTTCCCTTTGTAATCTCTTCTCCTCCTTTTCTGCTTCCCTCTCTGCAGTCAATCTTCTTTCTTTCTGCAGCTAATTTCTTCTCTTCTCTTTCTGCAGCTAATCTTTTGTCTTCTCTTTCTGCTTCCAATTTCTTAGCCTCAGCCTCAATCTGCAACCTCTTAGCCTCAGCCTCAATCTGCAACCTCTTAGTCTCAGCCTCTAATTTTCTTTCGGCCTCTTTTTCTAATCTTCTTTCTTCCCGTTCAATATATTTGTCACATTCCGCAGTGACATAAGAAATCATAATTTGCCCGTCCATTCCTAACTCTTTCGCAGTCTGTACAGCAGCAGATCGAAATTTTGCCAGGTCGGCCATTGTCTAACAGATAAATGTCTAAAATATGTAACTAAACAATTTTATCTATGACTAATTAACTCAGGACAACACAGGCACTGTGAGCTCAACCTTATTTATTTTCACCCAAGGATACCTTTTAATTCTTATATTCCCTGAAGTGAATTACCCCCAATATTTTTAATAGGGAAAGATTCAAAATCCCAAGAGCGAGACCCCAATATATGTGGTGAAGTGGGATGTTATAAATATTTATAGGGGACTTAGTGTACTGACTGAGATCAGCTGTGAAGGTATCTATATCTAATAAGAGTAGTGTATTATAGATAACCTTACTTGCTGCCACATATGTATACCTCAGTCAGAATTATTCTGGAATAGTGTGATGACTACGTTATATGTCTAGGGTATGTGTATGATGAAGGGTAAGTCATAACAACAACAGACAGATAAACAATTTAATTTATTCCACCACACTTGACAACACTGTGACACTCACATACATAAAACACTCTACGAGGATATCTTAAAGGAGTCACTGATAACTTTTCAAATAACAATATGTATTCAGTGCTGTCATGAATGTATATGTGTCCTGATTCAAATACAAAGGGAACCAGGAATCACAATCAATTTCAATTACAAGTTATATGTACAGAATTTATTAATATGATTCTTGTAGTGACAAATATTATTAATAGTATCCTATGTGTGTCAGTTGTGTAGTAGTAATATGAGGTAATACTGGTTTTGTTTTGTTCAAGCTCTGTTGGTATTTGTCATCATGACTTCAATAGTTTGTTTCTATTGGAACTAGTATTGGAGATGTTCTCAGTTCCTGGTATTAAAACAATTAAATTCCCCTCTTAATTTTAGTTTACAATGTCATTTTAAGATGGGGGGTACATAATGTTGAGCTCCATGGCCACACTCTCTTATCTTTCGTGATGACTGCAGTAAAAGCTTCCTCTGCTCGATTACTTTAATGAGTTCTGGAGCCACCCCACTGGTTGCTATATGGACCAAGGAGTATGCTGTCCGCCTCTGGCTTCAGCAAAGCTCTGACCAGGTGCTGCTCAATAACTTTAAGACCACGGTCCCTGAAACAAGAAGGTTGTACCTTCTACGTCAGAACTAATTTACACTCTATTTCTACATTGAGCACAATACATCACAAACATTGAGTTCAGAGCGTTAGGCCAACTGTCAGCTTCATCTGAAATACTTTATACCAGTATTTCCCTCCCTAATGGTTACTACGCCTCTGCAATTCCAGCATTATTTCTTTCTAGTCAATAATCTAGGTGTCAGTGTACTGTTTGGCCATTCCATGCAGTTTTACTTTCCTCCGACACCTTCTGTTCAGGCTGGAGTACCATAGGCTTTACATCATGTTCGCTACTGAACTACACATATATACAGACATAAATTATCAATTTACATTCAATTTTCATTAAAAGATATTGAATATTTCAAGCTTACCACAATTTATGGAAATAATAAACAGTTTCGTTGACTGGCAATGAATATAGCACAACTCCGATCTGCCGATGTCCCAGGCTTTATTTTATAAAAAATATACACTGGTGCTCAACGCACTGCTTCTTAGTAGGTTTATTACAAGATGTGGCAATGAACAGACGCTCTGAATTGAGTATATTCGCAGCTCTACCCAATCAAACCATGTCTACACATCTTTTCAAAAAAAATACTCCTTTTCACGTTTCCCCTGACAACACAAGATAGTATTTATAGCCCGACCAATCGTGTTTAGTCTTACATGTGTGGCGCTCCAATCAAATAGGAGTTAACATGGTAGGCTATTTACGAATTTAATGGAGCCAATATGCATTTTCTTCTAGGATAGTCGTGCGGTCTGTCATGTTTTCAAACGTAAACCAGTATATTGTCATAATTCCCAATAAGCGTTTTTTCAGGATTTTAAAACCTAACTCTGGTATGGGTAGGGTTTTTATCACTGTCGATTTGAAATAAAGTTAGTGCATGTGGCCTTACACGCGTGATGGCAGCAATTGTATATCGCGCGACGCGTGTTTAGTATTGCATGCTTCCTGCCTTCATTCGCCCCTCTCTCTCTCCTGCTTTATCTGTCTTTTAGTTACGCCGTGTATAAAATGGAATGAATGAAATATTAAATTTAGGTCATTGATCAGCTTGCGTATCTCAAGGTTTTTCCAAGAAATACAGTACACGTTTCATTGAAGAAAGCGTGCAGCGACACAGTAAGCTTTTACTATCAACGTGAAAGCGTTACAATTTGCCGACGAAGTAGAAAACAAGGGGGATTTCGAGTACAGTCATTGTGACAGCACGGTTCTTTACCATTCTTCTTTCCTTTTATTAAATTTATTTGTTAGGCTTTGCATTTACGTTTTAATTTATATATGGGGATTAGAATAATTCACGACAATGGCCACTGGCCAAAGGTAACCTCTTTTCAGCAATACGAGACAAGACTTTGCACTGCATAAATCTGTTAGACAAAACAAAAATACATGTGTAACTACTCTTCTGCTGCAACATGCAGATTACAACAGAAACAATTTAAGCAGTGTCCAGCGTCGGCATGTTGATATCCATGCATGCGTCTCGTTCCTAAAATAGGTCAGTCCATTCTTAAACATTCCTGTCTGCTGTGAATGAATTAGCTGGCCAGTCCAGGTACATACACAAGAACAAGGGTCACATGAGGGCGCGCTAGAGAATCCTTCTTTCCTTTCCACCGTTCATTCCTTCCAGCATTCATAATAATATGCTCATACATTAATGTTACAAACATTGAAAAGTAAAATGATCATTGAAATTATGAATGATACAAACATTGTAACATAACATCGCTTTAAAATACAAGCAGTGAAAATAAATGAATTTTCGTAAGCATTTATGATACATACATGATAAAGAAATCCGTTTATATAATACACTTAGACTTTCACCATGATAGTAATATATTTCATTAGACTTTCACCATGATAGTAATATATTTCATTAGACTTTCACCCTGATAGTAATATATTTCATATCTATATATTTGAGCTAATTTCCTATATACTGGAAAAGCGAATACATACCCGCTCCGGAATTTTATATTCTGTAAGTTAAACTAGAGGGCACTTTTGTTTGTTTAACTCAAGTCTCCCTTATGCACAGTTTTACTTTACAAGACTAAGAAATGCGTCTTACTCTTCCCGTATGCTTAACACCAAGTGAAGTCTAAAAAACTAGTTTGTTAAAGAAAGAATTAATCTCGATTTACCCGCTACAGAGCGTTGTAAAACTAAAACTAAATGATATTATACCGAATGTTAAATTCAATTCGAACAAAAGATTGTTTCCTATCTTATGCAGTTCACAAATAAAGTGAATTTTAGTCATCTAGCTTGTGGGCATTCACTGCGAGTTTTAAATGTGGGGAAACGGCACTTTAAAGTGCCGGAAGGAAAGGGCTGGTATGCAAAACGAAGTGACAAATTCAACGAAGTTCACTACAAAAGCGTGCAGTGCGTCTAGTCTCTGACAATTGCCTAACTCAGTGTGAAGATAAATATAAAAATCTCCAAATACTGCCCTTAAGAAAACGCCTTCTGTTTAACAAAGCTAAATTTGTTCACAAAATCCTGTCACTTAATGCTTCGGCGTATTTGTGGCCAATGTTCAAATGCAATGAAAGACGCACTTTTCCTAGTCTACACCAACGACCTGGTTGCTGAACTACCACATGGAATGAAAGTGGCAATGTACACTGATGACCCGGTAATATGGTGCACAGATGAGCATGCAACAGTGGCCACCAAACTGCTACAAAGAGCTAAAGATGTCTTAACCTCATGGGAAAATAGATGGTGTGTCAGCATCAATACAGATAAGAGCAGCACTACGCTCTTCACCCTCTCTCCAAAACAAAAAGCTGGTGTCATCAAGATAAATGGAGAGCTCCTGAGAGAAGATAAACAACCCACCTATCTCGGAGTTACATTCGATGATAGGCTGACATGGAAGCAGCACATCAACAAGGCAGCAACAAAGGCCAGGAGGAAGCTAGCCATCCGGAGAAAACTAAGTGGAACCACATGGGGAGCCAGCGGGAAACTACTTAGTAAAGTTTACCAGCAGGGCATACGACCACACCTGGAATATGGGTCAGCTGCGTGGTGTCCAGCATCAAACACCACATTACAAGAGCTAGATAAGGTGCAAAACCAGGCGCAAAACCAGGCGCTTAGGGTCATCACGGGGGCAATGAAATCAACGCCTATAGTGGAGATGGAGAAAATGGGGAGGATACAAGCACTGAGAGAACGCAGAGACACGAAAGTGCTAACACAGGCAGAAAAGTTCCTCTGTATGCCGAGCCATCCAATGAAGGACAGATTCCAAAACCTAGCAATCGGGCAATTGAAAAGAAGCAGTTTTATCCACCAGGCCAAACGACTTCGAAGACAAACCTTAGACTTGCCTGAAGTTGACAGCCCCCTAAAGTCTGTGCCAGAACAAACCCCTTGGAGAGAGGAGACTGGACTACCAGTATACATCCAGACAGAAGTGAAAGGAATACTCGACAAGGATGAACAGAACAGTGTGCAGCGTAGGACAGTCACTCTCAGTTTCCTGGTTGATGAATACCCACAGGACCTCTGGGTCCGAGTATACATGGATGGCTCAGCACAAAATGCAGTAAAGAATGGAGGAGCAGGAGTGTACATAGAATACCCAAACAACACCAGGGATACGGTCAGAGTACCAACGGGGAAATTCTGTAACAACTATGATGCAGAAGTCCAGGTAATCAAGGTGGCAACCGAGAAACTGTTGAACACCAATCTCGGTCCACAGCCTGTGATATTCCTGACAGATACAAGATCAGCACTTCAAGCACTTCAGTCCAGAAAATTACCAGGTATACAAGCCTTACTGTCTGAACTGTGCAACCAGCGCAAGCTCGCCATGCAGTGGATACCGTCTCACTGTGAAATACCAGGAAACGAGAGAGCAGACCGACTGGCTAAAGAAGGTGTTGCAGACGAGCAACCGGATGTACCAGTTACGTACCATCAGAAGAAAAAGACGATCAAATCAATCAGAAAGCCACCAACACCAACGCAGGACGACTACCAAGCTATGAACAGATCAGAACAAATTGTCATTCTGCGCCTCAGAACAGGACACAACCGACTCCGCAGCCACATGTATGAAAAATTTAAGATTGGCAATTCAGCCATGTGTACATGTGGACAGGCACCCCAGACTGCGGAGCACGTACTTCAAAATTGCCCCGAATATGATATATTGAGGCAAACCCACTGGCCCAGAGAAACAACACTGGAAGCAAAACTATACGGACCTCTACATGAACTACAAAAGACAGTAAAGTTTATACAAGAAACAACATTGCAGATATAGACAATATATTTCAAGCCAACGAAAGAAGAAGAAGAAGAAGAATGTCCCCCTAATCGGATTATCTTTTCTTATAATATCAACTATAGGTTCTAATGACGATGTTTGTACTTTTCAACATATTTTATGTCATTCTTATACGTAGTCAATGTTAATAAGAGTGTGCTATTTTATTTTATTTTATTTTATTTTATTTTACTTTACAACGTTGAATTCCTTGACATTGATATGTAAAATGCAAGTGAGAATAAATGAATTTAGTATGAAAAGTGAGAGAAAGGAAGGGCAGAATGTCAGACGGGCCTGTGTGCCCAATTCTCAACCTTTTGAAAATAAAGTTCGTTCGTTCCTTCGTTGTCACTACTCATCATCGTAATCATCATGATCGTGGTCATCTTTATCATGATCATCATCATAATTATCATTAACATTAAAATCATCATCATTATCAACATCATCAACATTATCAATACCATCATCAACATCATCATCATCCTCGCCATCGATGGTCGTCATCGATGATCATCATCTTCCCTGTTTGTTCCCTACGGAGCATTGAGCCACTACTGCAGCTAGTCCTCTTGTGGAAAGTGTGCATCAAAGCGCATGCTCCTGCAGTAGTGGTTTATGTAGTAATTAGTTTTATATGATGAGGTTACTATCCTACTAGTATTACTAACACTAAAACTGTTACTACCATTACGACCGCTGCTGCGTAATAAAATCTCGTTGGCGACACGTTATAAAAAGTCAACTTGAAAATTATGTCCGTCATGCCAGTAGTTGTAGCAATTAGTTTTATATGATGAGATTACTATCCTACTATTACTACTAACACTAAAACTGTTCTACCATTACGACTGCTGCTGCATAATAAAATCTCGTTGGCGACACGTTATAAAAAGTCAACTTGAAAATTATGTCCGTCATGCCAGTAGTTGTAGCAATTAGTTTTATATGATGAGATTACTATCCTACTATTACTACTAACACTAAAACTGTTCTACCATTACGACTGCTGCTGCATAATAAAATCTCGTTGGCGACACGTTATAAAAAGTCAACTTGAAAATTATGTCCGTCATGCCAGTAGTTGTAGCAATTAGTTTTATATGATGAGGTTACTATCCTACTATTACTACTAACACTAAAACTGTTACTACCATTACGACCGCTGCTGCGTAATAAAATCTCGTTGGCGACACGTTATAAAAAGTAATCTTGCAAATATACTTTATGATAGAGGAACCACACTGCCAAGAATGTCAGGAAGAGAATGACGTAGACCACTACCTGATCCACTGTAAAAAAGTACGAACAACAAAGGCTTGAATTAAAAACTTACTATAGAAATCACAATATAGACATGACAGGTGATAAGGTTTTAAGTCTAGATGCCCCAGGAGAAGCCCAATCAATACTTAAAAGATATATACATAAAACAAAGGAAAACATATAAGGTTAGTACTTCAGAAAAGACATTCAACCAAATAGAAATTAAGCAACAAGAACTAACAAATCATTTTTTAAAAAAGAAAAAAAAACAACAACAGAAAAATTAGCAAACTTACTAACTACTCATAGGACAAGGAAAGACAACGAAGTTTAAAAAAAAAAAAAAGAACAAATACTAATACAATTTAAAACCAAGTGTAAAGAACAATAGTTATCTATAAATAATACAAAAGAGAAAATAAAATGACAAATACTGTACTAATATAAATTAAAACCAGCAACTGCAAAAGACAATTCATTCATTCATTCATAACCCTCCACTCCCAAAGGAGCATAGGCCTTCAACAAACACATGCCAAGTCCTCCTGTCACGTGCCATCATCTCAAGTTCTTTCCATGTTCTCCTCATCATTTTCACCTCTGTTTCCAACTCTCTTCTCCACGTACTTCTTGGTCTTCCTCTGCCTCTCTTGCCCTGGGGGTTCCAGAACAAGGACTGCCTTGTAATGCTATCAACAGGTTTCCTCAGTGTGTGTCCTATCCATCGCCATCGTCTTCTTCTCATCTCTTGTTCCACTGGCACTTGTCCAGTTCTTGTCATCAGTTCCACATTGGTAACCTTGTCATACCATTTTAATCCCTCTATTCTACGCAAGCACCCATTTATGAAAGTCTGTAGCTTTTTGGTTGTTGTCTTTGTTGTTCTCCATGTCTCCGAGCCATACAATAGGACTGACTTCACATTTGAGTTGAAGATTCTTATTTTCGTGTTGGATCCTATTTCTCTTGATCTCCATATATTTCCCAATGCAATGAAAGCTCCTCTTGCAAAAGACAATAGTTATTTAAATTTAATACAAAATTAGTAAATAAAATGACACTAAATACCCCAATTATAACCAATTTTCAGGTGAACAGGGTAGACAAAGATGGTACGAGAAGAGGCAATAACGGGCAGATGTTAAGTGTCCGCTCTCCACCCATCACCTCTTCAAAACAAAAACAACAACATGTCCGCCTTGACAGTAGTTATAGCAGCAGCAGTTGTAATGGTAGTAACAGTTTTAGTTTTAGTAGTACTAGTAGGATAGTAACCTCATCATATAAAACTAATCTCTACATAAACCACAACTGCAGGTGATCCGCTTAGCGCTCCATTTTCTTGAAATGTTTCCCAGGCGTTAAGCGGGGTATTACTGTACATGTACTTGCCTGAGTCACCTGTCTTTCACTGTCTTGTGGAACTCTGTCAGGCACTCGTGAGAAATACAGAAGTAGAACTCTACAGCTGCACCCCAAAGATAAAGAAAGACAGAAGGAGGAAGAGAGGATCACAAAATGAATTGGATTGCGAGTTGTTGATTCTGCTTTAACCTTCAAGTTATCAAGGACAGGTGTATCAATTAATACAGCGTTTGTCTTGATGCCCCGTATTGTTCCCGGAGTCTCTGAGGAGACAACTAAAAAATAATAGGACTGTTGCTCCATCATGGATGTCGTAAGAAGCGATTACTATTAGCTTGAGCATGCGGCTGGCAACTTGCTCATGTAAAAGAAAATGTTACAGAAGCAACTACAGCAAGCAGCAAAGTTTTTGGTGCAGGATTCCTGTTAGGAAGAAGGCTGAAGTGGTGACTACATTCTCTATGGAGCGCAAAAAGGAAAAATAAATATGAATTAAAGAATTTTTCTTCTTCTTCCAGTTACCTCTTTTAGTAGTATACGGCAGTGACCTATTTCCATCTTCTGTACCTATCTTGCCAGGCCATTTTATTCCAGGTCATTCTATCTTCTTCTCTCTCCCTCTCTTTATTTTTCGTATCCACATTTTCTAGATCGTCCATATGCTCTGTTTTCTACGATTATATCTAACAGTTTTCTCAGAATGTGTATTTTTGGTGAATTTTTTACGTGTACCCTAACCTTCACAATCTTCCTTCTCTTCCTATCTTTGAATTAAACTAAAGACGTCATTACAGTCTGGGCCTCTTGTGACGTTTAAATTACGTTTGTTTTTCCCTGGACAAATTAATGTTACCGATTTCCGCATTAGCTTTATTCGGACTACGGCTTTTCGAGGCATTTGGTAGGAAGTGACTAAAATATGGGTGCACATACGGCTGGCAATCGCATCGTGTAAACATATTGCTACAGAAACTACCGCTACAGGAGCACATGAATGCTGTGGTGCGCGGCTTCCTGGGGTGCTGCAGTGTTGCGAATCCATGCTTTATAAGGGGCGTAATGGGAACTGAGGATGATGATCGTTCGTTCAATCCCATTCAGTTGTTGTTGTATACGTATATGTGTGTGTGAGTGTGTGTGTGTGTGACTGTTCCAGATCGAGAATAAACATTCAAACTCTGTTGATACTGATATCCTGACATAATATTCCAAAGTCAACCCTTAATTGCTGCGATTACTCACGTCACGTCACGGTTGCTCAGACTTGGTGGGCGGCAAGAAAAATATCTTCTAAACTTAATTTAGCGCAAGTGTGAAGTTAGCAAAAATTCCCAAGCAGTGAGAACTTGCTTGCGTGTATGTGTTTGTATGATATGCAGATACACATAGAAACTGAAAGACATATTACACAGACATAATGTGTTACTATGAATGGATGACGATATAATTTACAATTGTTTATTGTCATGTCTTCCACATCATTTGATTTCTGCCTCCAGTTAGAATTGTTAATAGGGTAAAGTTAAAAGATCCTGTTACATGCTCATTGAGGCATATTGGGAATATGGTGTTAGGCTCATATTTTCTTGACCATCGGCACACTGGGGTTGATGTGGTCAGCATCACGCGGGCCGCATTAACCTTTCCTCTGGTACCAAATTCTTGAAGCTGGGTCGACCCCAGAGCTGTTTGAGGTCTAAAAAAATCCCACCGCAATTGGGGATCGAACCATGGACCACTGAGCTAGGAAGCCAGTGCATTAACCACTGCACCACAGCGGCTCAGAATTATTAATAGCACCTTGAAAAAAATAGTGCTAACTATGGATTTGTTTCACTCATTAATTATCCTTCAGTTTTAGTTTGTGGGTTTTAGTTTCTTGTGGCGAGGCGCGTTCCTTTCAACCTAATTGGTTATATCAGAGCGCAATTTGCCAGTCAAAAATAAGTGAACTCTGTTAACCGAAGCGATGTGTTGATAAACTCTAAGCCCTGAAAAGGACTACAAGCTTCTATCAGCTAGCACGAAGAATTCCTGAAAAGGACTGATAGCCCTGTCAGCGTTGATAGATTCCAAGAAACATAGGCCTTAAACAAACTCATGCTAGGTCCTTCTTTCCTGTGTCATCAGCTCAACATCTTTCTGTGCCTTCTTCATAATTTAATTATTAGACAAACATAAAGGTATGTTTTCAGGCACTCGTATGAAATAAAGAAGTAGAATGCTAGACAACAGAAAAACAACAGACGTGAGTGGCTTACCCAGGGTTCGAACCTCGTACCTTCCGTACGACAATACCGCCTAGCAATACAAGCGAATCACACTATCCTCCCGGCCATCTAGGCATCACAAAAATGATGCTTTACTAACCGGTCATCAGTGCGAAACGCAAGACAACACCGGAAGTTTACAATGGGCACCTCAGCCTATTAATGATTTGTCATGGAGGGTCGAGGTCAGTTTTGGCCAATGATGCCTTATTGTATTGTTCTCTCATAAGGGACAGTTTCATGCTATTGAATTGAATCACACTATACTGTCAGCAATTTTTAAACAATTTCGACAGGACTGACTTGCCATTTGAATAAAAGACTATTATTTTTGTGCTGGATTTAATGTTGTTTATTCTACCGATATGACTTTGACGCAGACAGTCTGGGGGTTTTTTATTTCTTTGAGATGACTATTACCTCTGCCTTCTTACGTATTTTTAGGCCTTAGTCTTTATTTTTTATTTATGTCACTATCGGAAACATAGTTTACTGTATCTCTTTCTCACTATTTTGCTATTTTGATCGCACTTATAACATATTGGAAGTTGTTATCATTATTCCCCCCCAGCCTTTCCCAACCTGGTTCCATCTTTCAAACCTGGCAGTCACGCTCCAGTATACCCATCTGTAAATGGGTATTAGACTCTGCTTAAAACTACCACTACTAACAAATCAACAAATGTCCAGAAGATATATTTAAGATAATATCAATTGCAGTGAAAAAAAAATAATAAACAATAGCAAGATACAATAAAACAAAACCACTCAACATTCAACAGGGTATAGACAGATTAGCCTAGGAACATGGAAGGGGTACATGTCGTAGATTTTGGATAGGTGATTAAGATAGATTCTGGTCCCGTCTGAATAGAACTGGAAAAGGTGGTAACTCAGTGAAAGATAAGGTAAAGAAATAGATTTCACGAGTGAAATGGTGAAAAGGTAGAGTCTGTCCCTGGATTGAGAAGCTACTCTAATCCAGCCTATCTCTACGAATGAAATTTGTTTATCAGACAGTTTACCTTCCAGTATATATTAACATATATACTATTAACCACTCACATACACACACACAGATAAGTGACGACAACTTGACGCACAAACGTGAAAACTATGTTAATGGAATAGGGATATTGGGCCGAGCTGACCAACACAGGTAATTAAGTTTTATGTTAAGTTTATTTATCATAAAGAAAACTTCACAACATCTAGTATCAAATATCAAATATAAAAATCATAGGTTACAGAATTAATAAAGAAATAGATCCATAAGTGCAATCCCCTCTGTTTAGACAAGATCCCACAAGAAGAAGTTAATTAACTCTCAAAAAAGGTCAAAAGATTAGCACTATGGTAAAGAATTTGACTATACTGTAAAGAACAGAGTTCCTATTTGTCTATTCTGAAAATAATAGTATTAGCAAAACAAAAGAAAGGCAAAACAAAGTGAGTACAATGGTTATACAATTTGAGAATTATTCATTCCTTCTTTCTCTCGCTTCAGACAGACAGTGGCCACGTTCATTCGTTCTTACCTAATTGTTGATTAACAACATCTGGAACATATCTCCATGGTACAAACAGCAAATCCAGTGTTGGTTGTTTTGGCAAAGTAAGCCCCAGCTCCTCCAAGTTTGATTAATCCGGTTATTTGGGGAACGCTTACTTCGTTACTGTTAATTGGATCTGTTTATTTCACATCAATTAGTCCAGGTAGGAAAGTAATTATGACTTCTAGTGTTCACAGTGTCATTACCTTGTAATTCCAATACTTAAAGAGAATGTCAGGTATGTAAATCTCTGGGGATAAAAAGATCCTCGCCACAACAGTGGTCGGTTGTTGGGAAATGTTAATTTTTGACAATTTTGCCACAGCGGGCTGAATGTATATGGAAATGGAAAAAGGAAATCTGGATATCTATAGGTCCAGTTACAATTATTCTTATCGTCTTTTGTTGGTACTCTCTCTCTCTCTTTCTGGGTAAAACAAGAGAGCCGAACAGGTCAACCTCGAAGACCCGCTATTTGCATACGAATGTTTGTTTTGCGTCTATTGGACTTAGACCAGTTTTCTCAGATTTAGGCCGCTGGTAGGTTTTGGGTTGTGATCCGTACTGGATTTATAGGAAGAAAATACATAACACTTAATCACAATATCAGTATCTATCCTAACCCGCGTAACGGCATAATTTAATATCCACTCGGTTATTAGATTTAATTAGAAACCACAAGTGTATATCTTATTTTATCGTTAAAAAAAACCCCGTGAAATAAGCGCTAGTCATTTATAAATTTACTCATAATGAATTAGAAATAAATATATATTTCGTCAGTACTCATAATGAATAGTGCATTTACTAGTCAATTAAAATATCTGTTACTGGTTAATAACAATTAATTACATTTTCGTTACAGCTGGAAGACTTAGCTATAATATATATAAATGTGCTAGCCAATTAACACAGTAAATCCTAGTGAAATTTTAAATGACGAATTTTAACGATTAAATCACTCAAAATGCTATTAGATATAGTTACCGCAACACAGAAAAAGAAACTCTCCAATCGAAACACTAAGAAATCCACTTTAACAATGGTCTAGAATTCGAAGCTAGATGTTCCGAACTTTCTGAGGCTACTCGATAAATGATTTTAAAAGCTGGGGTATATATATATAAAATAGGTAGAAATTTGCTAGTCAGTGCTAGATATAGCGCCTTCGCCCAGATTTTGGGGAATTCTGCGGTCGATTTATGAATCAAAGTTTTATTTCACACTTATGCCGACCGCAGACTCTTCGCTAGCGAACGGACTTGCTTTTGATCAGGCGTCTCTCACTGTAGCTAATTAAGTTCCGAACAACGGATGTGGGGGGGGGGGGGGGGAACTGTGATTATCTCCCCTTTCCTCAGATTAATTCCCCCTGACCAATGTAACTACAAAAAGTACGACTTTTGATTTATCGCCCTTGATTTTACCATTAGACGACTCATTCTCTGATCTGTCACTATTCAGCGATTGCCCAATCGTTCGCGTGATAATACAGTTAACGGCTCAGGACTAGCTAATAGGTCTGTTTGTAAACATTCCTAGTGTCTGTAAGACATAGAGAGAAAGAAAATAGGCGTGGCTAAAATATGAGTTCGTCAGATATCGAAGCGCATGCCTTCTGCTTTAACGAAACGTGAATATTAATAAGCAAGCAAAGGTGGAAAACACGTGGAAGCAAAAACGTGTGCATTTATGTAATATATTTACATAACTCTGTCACAGTACACCATAAACACTACAAACATTAAACAACGTCACAGCAGATGATAGAGAAACTACAGCCTGGAAGAACCAACACAGAAAAAACAAACATCCAGTATATATATGCTATATAGAATGAAGAACACTATATACCCAAATTATAGCCCACATGGGGTTGAGCCGGGTATCCCATGCATAAGACAAACACCAGTTCTCCTGTATATGGACAAACAAACACCAGTTCTCCTGTATATGGACAAACACCAGTTCTCCTGTATATGGACAAACACTAGTTCTTCTGTATATGGACAAACAAAATCAAATCAGTTTTTGAGTTAGATAAGGACAAAGACAGCGAGGCAGGGAGCTGGTCACCCCAACTCATAAAGATTAACCTAGTATAGTGAAGTCTCTAACACTTCACAGCTCTACGACAGTATCTGCTATGGGACTTCCTTTACATTGTTACCATAAAGAGCCTTGTAGTGCGCTTCGAGAAGATGTATTATTCCGATAAGCGGACGCTTTGTAAGCACGTTTGGTTATAACTAATAATTCCCGAGTCGTCACTCAAAGCCAACAGGAGCTTCAGAGCTTGATGAATCGCTTCACTAAAGCATGCAAGGACTTTGGCCTCACAATAAGTCTAAAGAAAACGAATGTGCTGAGTCAGGATGTGGGTGCTGCTCCAGTTATCACTATCGATAACTATGAATTGGCAGTGGTGCACCACTTCACATACCTAGGGTCTACCATCAATGACAAACTCTCACTGGATACAGAAATCGACAGCCGCATTGGCAAAGCTGCAGCTACATTTGCCCGCCTCACATCGCGTGTTTGGGGAAACTCTAAACTCACAATGAAGACCAAAGCTGCGGTATATAATGCCTGCGTCACCAGCACACTCCTATATGGCAGCGAGACCTGGACGACCTATGCTAAGCAAGAAAGAAGGCTCAATACCTTCCATTTGCGGTGTCTACGCCGCATCCTCGGCATCTCGTGGAAAGATAAAGTGACAAATGTCGAGGTCTTGTCACGTGCTGGCCTTCAAAGTATGTATACGCTGCTTAGACAGCGCAGACTTCGCTGGCTTGGCCATGTTCGCCGCATGGAATATGGTCGCATCCCAAAAGATATCTTCTACGGACAATTAGCAGATGGCAAGAGAACAGTTGGGCGACCACAGCTGAGGTTCAAAGATGTGTGCAAGAGAGATATGAGGGCACTGGACATGGATCCAGCAACATGGGAGGATGAAGCTGCCGATCGCACTAAGTGGCGATGCTATTTACGGCGCCACCTCAGATTGGGCAAAGAGAAGCTCACACAACAAGCAGAGGAGGGGAGAAAACGTCACTAGGAAAATAAGCAGCTGAGGGCTGTCACCTCAGGGGCGCATTCCCATAGTCAGTTATGACTGAAGGGGCTATTATTATTATTATTATAATTCCCGGTATCTGCACTTTATTCATTATAAATAAATTGAACTGTTTCATTTAAAACTTACAATACTTCGATATATTTATATATTTACAACGATTTAATGTACATTTTGAGATTTGTTTTTCTCTTTATTATTATGCAGGGTGTATGCCTTTCAGGGCTGTAGATAGGACTTAATAAATTGGTTATAAACAAAAATTTTTAATGCACTATTTTGGTACAGCATAATTTCCCAACAAATGTTTTTCATCAAACCCTATCTACGGCCTTGATGCCTTTTATTTGTTTTGAAAGTAATCTCATATGGGGAAACTGGCCTCCGTTTTAGTGCCTGGAAACAGTCCAAAAAGTGCTTGAAACAGAAAATAATAATATGATTAAACATCCAGTGTCATTGTGCCTTGTAGGACATATCATATTACATTATCAGTTTGAGTTCTCGCCTGGAATCCTTCAGTACGAGCACATAATTTATTCGTTATTTCTTGAGCAGTTCTAGTTTTACAAATAAACCACTTCGACTTTTTAAAAAATTACAATTATACCTTAGATTGTTTACAAAGATGGCGTCCGCGGAAATGGTTGCAGTGTAACACTAGAATGGAAAGATCAATTTTGCTGAATTAGAAGGACAACACAATCTAATTACAAGGACAACACAATCTAATTACAAGGACAACACAATCTAATTACAATTGATGCATTCCATAATGTCTCAAAATATAGTACATGTATTGCTGTCCACCATGATAAAGTGAAAACAATCCAACTGGCCATGGCGTAAGCAAGTGCATGCAAATCATTTGTCTTATTCTCCTTGGCTTTAGCTGAATAAATTAAATGTGTAAGGTGACAGGCCTATCAATAAAATGCTTATTATTCATTGTCTGCTTCTGTGAACATACAATCAGAGGTAATATCGGAATGAACGTCGCTGAACATTCCGCACAAAATATTCACTTGCAGTTATTGCGTTACTTCCCTTCATATTCTGTGCGGAAAATTCAGCGACGTTGATTCCGATATTACCCAATCGGACATCGATAGTAGATTATACAATTAACTTTTGACAAACAGTGAGTTAAAGAAATTTGGTTGAAGTGAAGAAAAGGGGGCTGTGTGTTCAATTAAACCTCAAAAAAGAATCCAGAGACGCAGTAATGAGGGGTAATGGTTATTAGGTATCATAAACCTAACCCTTAATCCTGACACTAATGATGTGGGTGACTTATTTGGATAGCGCTGAAGAACACAATCCACTGTTCTTCATTTCAACCAAAAAATATTGGAGTCAATTTTATAAATAAACAATATATTAGAAAGGCAGGACATTTTGGGATTACCCTTCCTCACGTACAATCACAAACAGTAAAAGAGATGAGAAATACAAAAAGTGTATGAGAAAATGACCAAGAGCACAGCAGACATGTGGAAAAAAATTAACAATTAATTATCAAATAAAAATATGTAAATAAAAATGTCAGCTCAAAGAAGCTAAATACAATAATACAGCAAAGAATATTTTTAAAATGTAAAAGTTGTGTACAGCTGTAAACCAGTGATTCTTGGATAATTGTGGATACCAACAGGAACTGGAAGTGAAACCAAGGATAACTGAGACCAATAGAATAAAGGAAAGCCAAAGAAATACAAAAGTAAAGATGATCAGAAACTGGACACCCCCCCAAATTGTTTTAAGTGAAATTTTGGGGATGAAGACATGGTGAATAAAACGTGGAATATTTGATAAAGTAAAAAGCTACCTAATGGTAGAAATAATCTAAAATAAGCTGGACATTCAGTCCTTCATGGGAGAGACAACCAGTTAAAACAGCTCAGGCGATTCTCAAAGACAAGCATGTTCTATCATCAGTATTACATGAGCAAATAGTGGTGACGTGATTGTTGGAAGTTCTAGAATGATCAGGACCATATAAAGGAGCAGCAACAGATTTATTAACCTTGTGAGAAATCTCCTTCAAATGTTCTCTAAATCTATCAGGTAAACACCTGCATTTGTCCCCAATATAAGTAATGACACACCTTCAGCAAACAGTGAGATTCCTGGATTTATAAGTAAAGGACTCCTCAATAACAAAGGTGCCTTTGGAATGAAATATTTTCCATTTGGAACACAAACAGACAAGTACGACACCTATGGTGATAACAAGCCATAGTGCCAAAAATTGTGCAAGGCTATTGCTCAGCAAGCAGCTGTGAACTATAATGTCACTGAAATTTAGTTTTGATTGTCCAAAGGTTATTCCTGCTTTGTGATCATTGTGTAGGAACATATTACTTTTAGAATAAATTTTGAAATTCTGCTCAAGATTTCAGCTCCTCCCATTTCTGTTGCATTCCTCTATTGCTTATAGACGACAGGATTTGATAGTCACAACTGTGTAGTTATCCTCTCCCCCTCAGATTTTAGCATCAGTCTTCTTCTTCATACATTCTCAGACGTCTACTTGAATATTTTCAAAGAAAGCAGTGGTTAGCTTGAGGCTATTTGCATCTCCTTAGAATTTTTCCAGGAATGGCACTAGTGACCCCCCAGACTGTCTGCGTCAAAGTCATATCGATAGAATAAACAACATTAAATCCAGCACAAAAATAATAGTCTTTTACTCAAATGGCAAGTCAGTCCTGTTGTATAACTCTGATACATGGAAAAGGGGTCAGAGTGGCTAAGAGGTATGACATCCGCCTCGAATCCTAGAGATACCGGGTTTGATTCCAGTTGAGGCAATATAATTTATGACAATTTCTTTTCAGAACCAGTGGTCCTAATGATGTCATACTCTTCCTTGGTGCTTTCTCTGTTGCTCATAAGTTGGGCACATTTGAAGCAGATGTTCAGCAGTCTGAAAATTAAGAGTAGATTCAGACAATCAAGATAAGCTTGGAGGCTTGTTTGATCCCAAAGTTATTATCATCTACTAAATTATGTTTCAAATCTATTTGAAATTATAAACAGTAATTTGTTAAACTAAATTAAGAATTTGTCTTGTTCAACTTTCTTGTCCCATCAGTCAGCAAATGCCAGCAGAAGTGAAAAGTCAGGGAAGCCACTCACCATCTCACAAAGATCATTGACAGCAGTTGTGGGTAGGTATGTGTTAATTAAGCAGTCAGAAATGATGGATAAATATTCGTCTTCATTCTATGAATTGCACATGATCAGCTGTTATAAACTTTGAAAACATCACACATAAGGGAATACCACAGATAATGTAAATTAGGTAGTGGGTGTGACGCTACACTGTAATTCTGACTTTTAACAGGCCCGATTCTGTGGTTCTATTTTGAATTTTCACCAGTTTTATTTTCTTCTGATCACGCGATTTTCCGTTGTTTACGGAAATCACTATTTTCGGGCACGCTTTTTCACCATTTTATTTCTTCTCATTTGAATATATATCGTGGTTGGTATTTTTTTTGAGTAGATAAATTAAATGGGTTCGTTTATGATGGTAGGTTTATTTTATTCTAGCATCAGTTTTACTTTCTTCTGATTTTTCGCGATTCCCGTAAAGTTCGTTGTTTACGGAAATAATCGCCATTTCCGGCACGCGATATGACGAGGCCGGAAGCACGCGGCCGGAAGCACGCGGGGTTTGCGTGGGTTGATAGTACTAATTTTTCTAGCGCTCCCATTGGTCCGGGATTTGCGTAGGAAGGGAAATCCGCGTGGGCGGTTGCTCTTGTATATATGGGACAGAAAACGGGGATTCGGTCTCTATGAAAAAATAAGTGCCAGCCGTCAGACTACGTAATTTATCGTTCTCCACTGTGGGAAAAACCAGCGATGAATTGGTATGTAAGATTTTATCGTATTATCGTTTTATTCATTAGAGGGTTCTTTGAGAAATTCGCCCTTAGGTAAAGATTAACTTTTCAGTTTTAAAATAAACGATAGCGCCATTAATTACTATTTTTGAAGAACGACGTAATGCAACAGTGTGCTTATTCTTTCAATGATTTTGGCAGTAGATAGGAGTGTGTGAAGTTGTGAGAAACACGTGTGCCATATTTGTAGGATGTTATGTAAAACCACCATTTATTCCTGTATATTTTCTAATGTAAATTTATGGGGAAATCCCTGGTGTGTTCGTTAATTTTTCTGAGCCTTAAAAATGTGAGAAATATTGTCGGAGGGTTCAGATTTACGTTGTAAATGAATTATACTGCTTAGGGGAGGAAACTATTCCTATAGCGAGATTTAATTTAAATAAGAGTAAGCCGGGGAAACTCCTGTGTTAATGGGTAAAAGGATTTCCCTATTTTTGTCAAGTTTGAACACGTGATCGGCCATGCGTAACGGCCATGTAACATGTCAGACGGGTCTGGGCTATTGTTTGTTTTACCTGGCAGATTTTAGTAGAAGGAGGGGGGATGAAGAGGCCACGTGGGATAGTGGTATTTTATGTATTGTTGTGAAGAACGAGAGAAAGGGGAGAAGAAGTGAGAATGAAGAGACACGTGTATAGAATTATTTTATGTATCGTATATGTTAGAGATAAGCGATTTTAGAGTGGGTGTACATGAGTCGCTGTTTCTTTTAATTTCAGCGAGTCACGGCGGAAACAGTGGGGAGCATAATTTTGTCAAATAAAATTATCCACGGCAAAAGACATATCTCAGGGTCAGAGTACTCGAGTATCGTCAGGAGCAAAAGAAAATTACCCTATGGTCTCTGGCAGTGAAGTCCCTATGCTTCAGCTGGACCGAGGTTTATTTATCATACAGCCGAGAGCATCGCTATTATAGTCTCTAGCAACGGCAGGTGGCCGGGAGACTAGTTTCATTTTGTACAGCCTGAAATCAAGGCTGTGTTTTTTCCTCTAACTCCGGAGCGGGTTAAAAGAGGGAAGCTATTCAGCAGCAGAGAAGTTTTGTCTACAGTTAATCAAGTCCCTCATGCTTGATATCCGAACATTGTCATCACCAAAATCAGGAACAGGTGACAGGGTTACCATACCTAGGTCCTGATAGAAATCAAGAGAAGAGCGTAACGGAGATGCCGCATCATCAGCCCTCAAGTGTTAGAGAGACACTGAGATCAAGAGAGAAAGATAGAGAAGGAGGGAGAAAATAGACAGGACCAGTAGGGTCTGTTCAGTATCCATTGGACGGATAGACACTGAGTCTGCGTTCGAAAAACCAAGTCTATTATATTTAGCATTTCGTGTGGTGTAGTTATCGGCGCCTATCGCCTAACTAGTAGAAAGCTGTGTAGCCGTTCATTGAGGAAGAGTCACCAGGACTGAGACAGAAATTTATTAGTGTTAGAGAGTGGAGGCTAAAAGTTGACAGCCCCACCAAAGTAGATTTGGTTTAAATCACTAACCATTTTTATTGTTCCTCAGCAGGGTGACAGGAAGAGTGAATGTGATTTGGGGTTTTTTTTTTGAGTGTCTCTCAATTTAATGGTTACCTTGGTTTTTCCAGGCCGTGCAACAGTGCACGCTATTGACTGACTTGATGACGTATGATGCCATTTTATGTTTTCTTGTATGTAAATAAATATATACATATATTATTTACTGGATCAGCTTCTATTCTTTACTATACTTACTCTATGTTGTCTGTATAGTGGTGTTTGTGGTCGTAATTATACACCTTATCTCCTTGTGTTTCAAGGCAGTCAGAGGTGGGGAGACTATAGCCATTTTTTTTAGTCACGAAGCGGCAGGGGGAGATTCAAATCCTGGGTCTATCTCTTGAGCCAATAGTCTCACCTGTCCACATGCATGTTATTTTCCATCTGAATTCTATCTTCTCAGACTTTCTCATACTAGGGTCTTGCTTTCATTCAGGCACACTCTATAAACGTAAAACCACTTCGTGACAGTGGGGAAAGCCTGATTTTTAATTACCTTATTGTTTTATGTAGTCTCACTATAGTTCCCCCTTATTTGAATGTCTCACAGCAACTTTTGGACTGTTCTGATAATATACAATTACCAACCATGAACTGTTTAGTCAGAGCAATCAAGACAATATGCACATTATCACAGCATCTAAATTTTGGAATTAGGTTGGCCATGTCCTCAGTAGAGACTCAGACACCATTACCAGAACTGTGAAAGAGTGGCCATCAAAAACAACTTCGCAGTGAACTGTGAAGGCTGAGATGAAAGGCATGAATCTGAGTTGAAGCACAGCATGAAGGATGTTCACTGACGAAGCAAAGTGGAGAGAGTTTGTTGCTGCCCTACAAGACCCATCAGGGATGAAGGTCACTGACTGCTGTGTCAGTCAGTGGCTAAAGATCCAAAAAGAAGAAACAGACAAACATACACATGCTATTTTTGTAAGGGGCATCTGTCACGTTTACACTGAGACACCTAACTTTGAATATTCTAGAAATGTCTAGACACCAGGTACTGGCTTGCTATGAGTATCTAACTCTTGTGCTAATTTATGAATTTTACTGTTATTTAAATGTCCTGTGTAAAAGAATAGGACAAATGTACCCTGAGGTATGTCATACAAGGCAACTAATATAAGGTTCTGCATGGGGAGGGCATCCTCTATCAAGTTAAATAAATGGCTACATAAACCATCACTGTAAGAGCATGTGAATGCTTAGTACAGGCTTGCTGGAAGGGGACCAGCTACAGTGGGGGTGGCCTCAACAGAAAAGAACAAGTGGTAATCTTCAAACTCCGCACTGGCCACAACAGACTGAGATACCATCTATTAAACAAGCTAAAGATAGGAACTACCGATCAGTGTAATTGTGGCACTGATAAAATGACTGCTGAACATCTGCTTCAAAGTTGCCCCTTATATGTGGTACAGAGAAAGTGCATATGGCCGACACCAGTTCCTTTCATGGAAAAGCTTTACGGGGATTCAAATAGCCTCAAACTGACTACTGCTTTCTTTGAGAACATTCAAGTGGACATCTGAGAGTGTACGAAGAAGAAGAAGAAGAAAAAAATCACATGATTTGTATAGTGCCTCTAATGTGCAAGACCTGGTAGACGAGCATGAAGAATCCTGGATTTTAACACACTTCTTTACCCTGAGAAGCACATACTCTAACCAGTCCAATCCCCTCTGTGGTAGAGAACCAACCATCTCGTGGTATTGCATCACTCACCAATTATTAGATGTATGTTTTACCAGTGTTGAGCCTGCTGAGATGGGGAAGCCCTCTGGTTTGCAAGAAAGCCTTGGAACTCACCCCAAATACAAAAGGGTAAAAAGTGAAAACTCAAATCGAAAGAAGAAGAAAACAACTCCAGCTCAAAGACTCAGCTAATAGTAATGTGCCTGTCGCGAGGTGTTTTGAGCAGATAGGACAGCTTGAATGAACGGAATGGAAGAATACAGATAATAATGTCTTATTGATAGCTTCCGAGTTTGAAGAAAACTGCCTCTCCTCTGGAAATAGTGTACTAGAAATTTACTTAAAAGAGACTTCTGGTACCTAAACAGGATATTTTCTGGACGATAAATTCTTCCTCAGGAATCCTACAAAAGGACTGTGTAAAGCACACAAGGGTGAGAAAGAGATTTGGTGTCCAGCCACAATTAAAATATCCCGACCCAATAGAAGTTAATTGAATTATGGCTGAGCCCCCAGGGTGTAGATTATATTTAAACCAAAATACAACCCAAATAAAGTTAACAAGAAAAATAACAACAGACTCTGTTATGTTAAATTGGATAAAAGGGTATAGAATCTTTCATTTCTTTATATACATATAAATATGAAAAATAGTTTAGCTCTACTGTTTATTAAAAAAAATCAACTAGTGTGGTCATCACTTGGACAAGAGATCTTTTCTATGGTAGTGTTGCTGGTAGGGATTTATACTCAACTCTCCGAAGGCCTGTAGTAGCTGCGGAGATGATTTTGGTTCGGACTCTCTTGGTTTGGTCTGCCCCAGCAGGTTGGTCTCATAACAGTTAATGGGTTCAGAGGGTGTCAGAGTTTGCCTCCCTGGACTCAGTGCACATCACAGATAAGGATGGGGTAAGTCACCTCTGCTGAATACCTCTTCTGCTTATGGGATGTGTGGTATGGTTACTGGGTGATAGGATATGGTAACCTGGTTTTTAGGGTATGGTGGGTAGGGGTAATCTTTGGTACCATGGACTTGTACCCTGGTTTGTACCCTGGACCTGGTTTAGGTATCTGGTAACCGCAACCTGGTTTAGTATCTGGTAACCACAACCTGGGTTAGTATCTGGTAACCGCAACCTGGTTTAGTATCTTTGTAACCGCAACCTGGGTTAGTACCTCATAACCGCAACCTGCGTGGACTGCAAACAATTGAAATCCCATTAGTGGTTTCAAGAGCAGTCATCTCCTAAGTCTGATGGCCGGTAAGCGTCCATCAGAAATTAAATTAACACAAGGTTAATTATCATTCCGTAACAATGTATGAACTACCACGTCTTAACTGACATTATAGCGTATCTTGAGTTCTCAGTCTCTATCTGGCTGTCTGCTTATTTACAGCAGTGGTTTTCCCCATGTGGGCAATGAGTTTCACAAACTGTGAGGTAGAGGCTGGGGTCATCAAATGGTTGAGAACCACTGGTTCACCTAGTGCCCATAGAGCAGTATTTTAATTCTGGGGTCACTGTCAACAATGGTTTTAGAACCACTGGGTAATAGTTTCCTTTGCTGCTTTAACTTGGTGGGGTGTCATTGCTGCCAAGGTCTGAGAACCAATGATTTACATTCTTGCTTACTCGAGTAGTAAATCATTTGGAAGGTAGTCATGGTCTCAAGGCTTGAGAACTACTGACTTACATTTTGTCAGTCAAATGGTAAATTCATTAAATAGCTAAATAATTGTAAACATTCTTAAAGTCCTGGTTCCTGTAGAAAATAACATTCATATAACGATAATAAAATAGTTCTTCAATCATCAAACATGGTATGTGCATAAGATTGCATTAAATACATATAAAGAACATTCCATGATGAAAAACACATTAATGTCCCTTATGTGACAAAGTGAGAAGAAGTGATTGAGAACACTGTTATCAAGTTTGTAGTCTTGACAGAGAACACAGAAGTCTTATAAGAAATAGAAAATAGAAGAACCACTAATACACTTCTATTTTGTTTGGATCAATATGCAAATCTCAAAGTAACAACAATAATGTACATCAATTGTTTTAACCCTGTCTTATTTCTGCCAGGCTGTGAGATAAAGATCAGGAGTTAATTAGGTTTAGGAACTTTGCAAACTCATACATTAGTTTGAGTGATCTGTAAAGATGCAAATAACAGTTATTGTCACTGAAAATGAAATGCATTTAAACTTTAACAAAAAGTTACTGCAATAGCAAGCTGTTGATAAACATATGATTATTCATGTTATAAAATCAGCAGTATTAGATCTACTTACTTCGCTCAACGAATTCACTACAACTATTTCGCAACATGAAATGCCCACTTGGGCCCAGAGTCTGTCTGCTACGAATGATGGTTACAAGAAGAATGACTGCTTAAAATTCCCTCCAAATTCCAGCTGTATGTTTCGGGCAGGGATGGGTTGTGTGCAAATTCTGTTCTGGTCCCAGGGGTATAAAGTTACCTTCATTTCAACTCGCACTAGCGTCCATCGTTTCCGGCTGTTTTACATGCGTCCAGTTCGTGAACAACAAAGACGGTCGACTTCCTGTTCGTAGCCTGTTTCACCTTCGACTTTTGCTGGCGAAGTGAATAATTTATTACCTTGGACCGAGAATCTTAGCCTAATAATAAATATTTTACACGTGAACAGAAGATGCTTGAAAATCAAATGCAAAAGCTGAGCTTGGAAAACTGCACTTTGCAGTTGGAGAGCAAACTAATCAAGGACAAATACAGCAGAGCCGTTGGTGAGTTTTTCCATTGTAGTATCTTCATATTTTAGTTAGTATAGATAAACTGGACAATAATGAAACTTACATAAATAAATTACAGTAAAAATAATATGAATGTATTTTAAAAAAGGAGGACTTTTCTCAAAATGTCCAATGTTGCTGTTGAATTGTTCCTTTGTACAATTTTTAGTTTAATTTATTTTTAGTCTAGTCATTTGTGTTGAAATATGGTTAGTGTTGGAAAAATTGCACAGTGGTGAGCAAAATATGTGCATCACAGAGATGTTAACAGATATAAATGTGGGCATAATTCTGAAAGCATTTAGGGGGATACACTCTGTAATTGAAAAAAATGTTGCTTTAATTTAGCTCATGTCACTGAACTGGAAACAAAGCTTCGAGAAACTCAGAATGAACTAAGTGACCTGCAGACGAAGCAAGAAGAGGAGTCAAATCGACTGAAACATACTATGCGGGCCGAAATGGAAATAGAAATAGAACAGCATAAAGCAAGGGCAGCTGTTTCTGTTAAGGAGGTAGAGATTTTAAAATCAGAGGTAATTTCTTTTGTTTATTTTTAAAGTGACAGGAAAATATCATGCAAACGTGTCATATAGAATATTTGAAGTTGCAACTTATTTAGTACTCTTTTTGTCAGTTGCAGATAATCCTCTAATTAGCTTATTAATTAAGGTCATCAGTTTAGTATTAGTGGTTCTTTCTTCTTCTTTGATCCTTAGCCGCCGACCGTCAAAGCAGTCAGTGGCCGTCACGCCTAGTGGCGTCTTGTAGGGCAACAACAAATTGATTCCACTTTGCTCGGTCGGTGGCCATCCTTCGTACAGTGCCCCAACTCTGGTTCATTCTTTGCATCTCAGCCTCCACAGTCCTCCGCCAAGTTGTTTTTGACGGCCTCTCTTTCGTTTTCCTTCAGGGGTCCAAAGCATTCTCGCTTATCCCTAGAATGTGTAACCTATAGTTTCTCATTTCTGCCGTGACCTGTTTTAGTTTACCCGTCTCATTCATTGTCCTGACATTCCAAAATCCTATTCTTGTATCATGTTTTGCAGTCAGGACGTCTGTTCTCATGTCAGTGGCTTCCTTTCGGCTTTCACCACTGACAGTCATACGAGCCTCAGACTCTGGATGTCCATCCCGCAGCAAAGTTTGTTTATTCGTTGTTGTTTCCGTAACTTCAATTTTTTTTTTTACATAGACAGGGGTGTCAGCCCTATGCTAAAACCCCCAACCTGGAGGACCAGGGTGTCTGCTTTAGTCTGATCCCTGCCCACGCAAACCTGTCCAGCTTGGTAGAACCTTCCAGGAGAAAAACTCCCACTGGCATAGCTCTGGGGGTAATCAGGATACGCAAGCCGCCATACCTCGACAAAGTATTGACACCGGTGATGGCAGTATTAGTGGTTCAGTCATTCATTATCCTTGAGCTTCCCAAGGAGCATGGGCCTTCAACAGACTTATGCCAAGTCCTCCTGTCATGTGCCATCAATTCAAGGTCTTTCCATGTCTTCGTCCTCATTTTCATTTCTGCCTCCAGTTATAATTATTGACAGCACCTTGAAAAAAATGTTAGTGATAGAGTATATGAATTTGGTTGTCACATTCGTTCATTCATTACCCTTGAGCTTCCCAAGGAGCCTAGGCCTTCAACAAACTCATGCAAAGTTCTCCCGTCCTGTGCCAGCCGCTCAAGGTCTTTCATGTTTGTTGTCTCCAATTCTCTCCTCTATGTGTTTTTTGGTCTCCTTCTATATCTTTTACCCTAGGGGTTCCAGAACAAGGACTGCCTTTCAGTGCTATCAGCAGGTTTCCTCAGTGTATGTCCTACCCATTGCCAGCAGCATCTTCTCATGTTTTATTCCACTGGCACTTGTTTGGTTCTTGTCATCAGTTCCACATTGCTGATCTTGTCATACCAGTTCAGTCCTTCTGATCTGCACAAGCACCCATTTATGGAAGTCTAACTTCTTGTGTGTTTATTTTGTCGTTCTCCATGTTTCAGAGCCACACAATAGGACTGACTTGACATTTGAGTTGTTGATTCTTATTATTTTATTTGGACTTCATTTGTTGGAAATTTGGTTGTTTCCTCTTATTTTTAATTAGAATTTTGTAGAATGTCTCTGGGTCTCTCTGAAAACTTTTAAAATGAGTCTTAGTTACAACTTTCTGTAATAAATATATTACTTTGAGGGCAGTTAAATCAGAATTTCATTTTAGAAAATATTTTTCCTGGCTTTGTAACATTTCTGATTTTATCTCATGACTTTGTTTTGAGATTTCATTCTTAAAGAAGATTTAACATTACAAATTTGAGTTGCAAATTTCTTGTGCACATGGACTCCTCTAAAAACGCATGATTATTTTTAGCATTATTCTTAATTTTCCTTTTCCTTTTGAAAGCTGCAGTATTTGCTGACTCAATAATGGTTGTTCACAGGTTTCCTTCTTGGAAGAACAGCTTGCTGCTGTGAGGAGGGAGTATGAGACAGTGAGACACAGCATGGATAAAAGTAAAATATGTGATGCCCATAAACTAGAGATTCAGACTTTCAAGGTCAGTATTGTTAACACATTGGTAGTACAGGTTTGTCATTTTAATGCATTAGGAAAAATAAACATCTTGCTGTGAGATCATTGCATTGACCTGTTCTGAGGACCTTTTTTATTTTATGAAAGTCCTTTTAAGAATTAAATGTGTTATAATATGTTTTTCAAGTAGATTACCATGAAGGTATTGATTGCTTGTACTTCAGCTGGCAGGCAACAATATCCCATTGGCTGCTGATAAAGCATAGGGTCTATGTAATATTCTACCAGTGTACTTTCTGTAGGGCTTAGTAACATTCTATCAGCATACTTTCTGCAGGGCTTTGTAACATTCTATAAGTGTACTTTCTATAGGGTTTTGTAACATTCTACCAGTGTACTTTTTGTTATACTTCATTGCATTCGAAAAGTCCACAATCCTTTATCCAAAATTCCTAAATCTGAATAGCTTTGAAAACTGAATCTTTCTTTGTGGAGCATCACTCTTGTGCATGGCATGACCCATCAGATGTGAGGCTTCAGCTGTGTAGACAAGATACTTATATTCTAATACAGATGTGCCGCAGTAATGCAGTAACCCAGACAGTAGTATATAGGCTGCATTTTACGCTATCTGTATCACTACATAAAAACTTGGCATAGGTTTGCTGAAGGCCTATGCTCCTTGGGGAGCTGAAGGGTGATGAATATCACCAGATTATATGATAGGGAATTAGTGACATTTTGAAATAACTATTAAGTACCGATTTTTAGAGAATTGCATGTGTGTGACTCTTCAGAATTGAAGAACATTGTCATTAAAAATAGTTTTATTGTTGATAAAACATTTACATAATCAAAGTTAGACAATAACAAATAATACAAACTATTTTTAATATGAATAGAATTGTTTAAATTCTTGAATAACACAAATATACACAATTAATAATTGTACATGTTAGCAGTATCTTATCAAAGATAAAAACTATGAATAAAATCTGAAAATGGTTTTTGTTTCCTGTCCACATGCATATAAATGCCATTGTATAGTGTGTGCAGTACATTAGACAAGTTGATGGAAGAGCAAAAATGTCATAAAACTGATCTACAAATACATTAATTTTTTAAAGAACTAAGTGAGAATAACATGGTCAGACATGCCTCATTTCTGCTACCAGTCACACATGTGTCTGTTGCTGTCTGATATTTTTTTTTGTGATTTTGAGATTAATTCGAGTGTGAATATGCCAAAAAGAACTGCAGATACCCACAGTGATAACTGTGAGAAGAAGAAAAGAAAGAATCTCTCATTGTCAGTAGTGCAGAAAATGAAGTTATTGCTGAAGCTCAATCATAGTGTGTTTTTATGGCGTCAAGGACAAATAAACTGTAGTACTATTTATAGTCTTTATTGATCCCACTGAGTATGAATATATATAAGGTTTGCTGCAGAATTATTAAAGTTTGCTTATAAGGTGCTGTCACAGACTTCTCTCGGTTGGTACAGTAATATACCATGTATGTACCCTAATGATGTTCTAAAATCTGAAACATTCCTAATTCAGAAACACATCTGGCCCCAAGAGTTTAAGAAAAGAAATTGTGGGTCAGTAGTATATTTATTCCTTTTCCTATTTTTGTTAACGTTCTGTTCTCTTTGTCACCTCATCACATTTCTCTTTCCTTGCAGATTCCACTCTGAGGCTGACTAGGACATATTTTCAGGCTTTGTCTGATACTATGCCTGTTCACTTCCACTTTCTTGTGGCTGTTTCTAGAAGAACTGGTTGTTGTTTCCTTTAGATCCATGGGTTTCTGTTGCTTATTACATCTTTCCAGTTGATTTTAAAGCTTCTAATGAGATACATTGTTAAAAAATATTAGCACTTTCCCTGTTCTTACTAATGTTTATTTTCCATCTTTTTGAACCAAATAAACCAATATATTAGACTAAATAACATCTCCCTGTTTGTAGTTAAACATAAAATACCAGTGTATCTCAAAGATACAAAGATACTTTTCATTGCAGGATGAAGCAGCCCGTCTGAAGCATTTGCTTGAAGAAAGTGAACATGCATTAGAAGCAGAGTCTGCTCGATGCAAAGAGCTTATTGAACAAGTTCACAACTTGACTGAAATTCAAGAAGTTCTTCAGCTGCAGGTTGAGGAAGCTAGCAGTGGAGGCAGTGCTGTAGAGAAGCAAGTAAGAATGGCAAAATGTTGGCAATATCTTTGTGTGTTTGCTCAGAGTCAGTCGAATACTGATTATTTAGATTAGTAATTCTGTACACGTGGTTCGGAGACAATTTAGTGAGGACAATGAGGGTTTTATCAGGAACATAAGTTTTATTTATTTAACATGTGTAGCTTATAATAATAATAATAATAAATTCTTTAAGCACCAAACACGGCGCATAAGGCAGAAACCAGTGCTCTCCAGGTTGTTCGTTGTGACGCCACTCCTCTTAGCTCTTGCACATTATTTAGGCCCAACGTTCTTCCTTCTCTTATTATTGTTCTTCTGAGTGTTTCTTTTGGTCTTCCTTTTTTCCTCTTACCCTCAGGAACCCAAGTGAGCACCTGTAGTGGTATTCTGTTGTTTTGCATTCGTAGGACATGACCGATATATGACCATCGTCTTTTCCTTATATAGTCGGAGACATATTTCTGCCTAGAGTCTTCTCTTATTTGTCGATTATTCTTGAATTCTTTCCAACTGATGTTCATGAGTTTTCTAAGACATTTGTTCTCGAATGTATTCAGCTTGTTCTCCAATGATTTTGTTATTTTCCAACTCTCACAGCCGTATGTTAACACTGAGATAACATTTGAATTAAACAGACGAAGCTTGGTATGTATATTCAATGATCGTAATTTCCAAATGTTAGATAATCTATTGAAGGCGCTAGCTGCCAAAGCAATTCTAGTATGGATTTCTCTTGTTGTGTCACCATCCTGAGTCATTTTACTGCCTAAATAATTGAAACTTTCAACTTTCTGTAGTTTTTCCCCGTTCAAGATGATATCAAAGGTCTCGTTAGAAAAGTTCATAGCTTTAGTTTTAGAGGCATTTATTTGGAGACCTATTTTAACCGAGAGATGACACAAATTATTTATTGCTTCTTGGGATTGTCTTGGTGTTGAACTTAAGAATGCTACATCATCTGCGACATCCAGGTCCCCCAGGAATTTTCCATTTGTCCATTTTATACCCAATTGTTCATTGTGGGTATAGTTTCTCATAACCCAATCAATAGCTATTCCAAAAAGTAGTGGTGACATAATACAGCCTTGTTTAACCCCTGTTTCTACTGTAAACCATTCTGTATTCTGGCTAATAATCTCCTTTAGGGTTGGAGTGGCTAAGAGGTATGGTGTCCGCTTCGAATTCTAGAGATACTGGCTTCGATTCCCAGTTGAAGGAATATAATTTATGGAAATTTTTTTCAGAACCAGTGGTCCTAATGATGTCATACTCCTCCTGGGTAGTGAGATAGGATTGCCTAGCCTTCTCAGATAAGGGTGAAAAAATAGGAGATCCCGTGTGCAAGTTACGCACGTTAAAAATTAGAAACCTACCCACCACAAAAATATTTATAGAATGTGTGATTCCTATATACACACTTTGGGATTCTCGCCAGTGCTACAACGAATAATAAGCAGTTTATTGATATCATCTCACACATCGGAGTTCATGCACTGTGCTGAGATGCTCCTTGTGTGATCTAAGGGAGCACTGATGGAGTTGTACATGTGCAGTGAAGATAGTCCTTAAAACCAAACCAAACCAATCTCCTTTAGAAGTGTTACTGGATATGAGATGGCTCTAAATAGAAGCTGGTGGCACACAATTGTTGCAGTGCTGTATTCCACAGGGGAAAAACAATTTGGTGATGATGTTAATAGATTTAGGTGTTAGATACTACAGTCAAACTGAAAATGGGATATCATTAAAATAATAATATGCATGTCAGTTTTACATATATGTAAGAATTACAAAAGATTTGGTTAGCTAAAATATCTTCAGCATAAACATTAAAACAATAGAACTGGACAATAAACAGGAAAAAAAATAATAATTGCTCATAGCTTAAACACAATAACTGAGAAGAGACGTGGAGAAGAAAACGGGAGTGGCCAAAACTACATTCATCAACATTATACAGATATAATAATAAACAAAATGTAAGATTTGAGTCCTCAGTCATTTTATGTACTCTTCATTATTATATCTTGCTGAAATGTGAATGTAGAAAAATGGGGCGGTTCTCTTGGAAATACAAGAAAACTAAGTATCTGTTAAAACTACTGTCATTGAAAGGAGAAGTAGCAGTAAATACTGGAATTGAATTTTTTTAAACCATGCTGGACGTACAAAGAATCGTATCTTTTTTCATAGTTATAGCCGACAGAAAGTTAAGGGCAAGCGGGCAAGAGAAATTTAGTGCTTTTATAGAGGGAAGATAGTATCAAGAGACAAACACAAAACAGTCTATCATAGTGTACCAACGACAGAAAACTTTGGAGGTCTGTTAATGCCAACCCTTGACGTGCAGATGACCGTTGATATAATCTAATCTTTCCTGCAGTCTTTGTTAGATAGCTTGACTATGGCTTTTATAGAATAGGATGAATTAGAGGCAGAGGGAGAAGAGAAAGTGTGGTATTTGAAATCACTTTATTTTTACTAGGACAATAAATATTCATAATTATGTATATAACTGGAGCAGAGAATGGTTATTTGCATATTTAAAAAATTGAAGTAACAAGAAGAAACATGGTCCGCAACCAGACGATACGTTAAGGCCTAAAATCCCACCTTCTTCAGACCCAAGTAGAACAGTCCCAACTAAGATGGTTTGGCCATGTCTGCAGAATAGGAGAAGATCGGCTACCACGACAAGCATGGGAAACAAATAGCCAGGGATCCAGACCCCCAGGATGACCCAGAGTCCGCTGGGAGGACAATATTAGACAATCTTTGAAGGACCGAAGACTAGAATGGAACCAGGCCATGAGGAAGACAGCCGATAGGATAGTCTGGCGCTCTCTCTTCCAAACCTCTACACCTCACGGTAGAAGGGGAACAACTAAGTAAGTAAGTAAGTATATTTACTAGGTAAAGGCCTACTGTACCCTTAGGCATTAAGGCATGTCATTTAAGGTGACTAATATGAGGTTTGTGCAAGGGGGAGGGGGGGCTGTCAACTTCATCATGTAAAACAAATTGCCACAGAAACACTACTACTGTCTATAAGATCATGTGACTGCTTGGTGCTGACTTCCTGCAATAGGACCAGCTGTAGTGGTAGGTCCATGCTCCATAAGGAGCACAGAGGAAAATAATGATGATATTTAAGAGGACAAAATAATTTATAATGCAGTTTCTTTTTTGAAATTTCCTGGAGCAGAAGAGCGATGCCTTTGCACATTTAATAGACAAAAAGAGCCATCTTTTTGTACAAGTACTAATCCAGAAAATCAAACTTATTCATATTTACTTTGAAAGAAACAAGTGAGTTGTTTTTATCATACTGATTAAGTCTGTAAAAAATAATATACTGGGAGCCGTGCTGGTGTAATGGTTACCACACTGCGCTGGCTATCGGGTGATCCAGGTTCGAGCCGTGGCGAGAACATTTGAAGGAGTGTCTTTGACCGGGACTTGGACTGGAATAATTCGAGCCCTGGCGAAGACATTTGAAGAAGTGCCTTCGACCAGGGACTGGAATAACCTGAACGGCTCCTGAGCCGACCCACTTCTAATGGGTACCTCCGAAATCGGTGAGTATCTGCCTGAATGGCGAGAGGACACCTGTCAGTGTACAGGGAAAAAGGGATACTCACGTAAAATCAGTCTCAGGTTAGACATATTAACCTAAGATTTCGCCTCGAGTACCAAAAAAAAAAAAAAAATTATATACATATTTAGCAAATTTCAGAGAAGTTATATTTTTGCTTATTTAAATGGCAAAAGTCATTTTTACTTGAAAATAACAGTAATATTTTTACATATTTACTAGATCAGAAAAGTGTAACATTTCTGATTATTTACTATGTAATATAGAAGTAATATATTTTGCATTTACAGTGAGATGAAAAAAGAGCTATTTTACTAGGACATAAAGAATAGTAATAGTGTGGTACATTTATTAGGACAGAAAAAAAAATAGTTTTGCTTGTTTGTTGATACAGTAAAAGAGACATTTATTTTTGTATAATTACTGCAACAGAAGGGATAATTTTTTTTTTCTGCTATGATAAATAAGCATGCTTGAAATTTTTAGAATGTAAGAATGTTCTCATTTATAAAGCAGTCACAGTACAGCAGTACATTTTCTTCAATGCAGATAGCATCCCTTCACATACGCCTTCGTGTGACAGAAGAACGCTTGACCCAGGAGCGGGCAGATAGAGCTGGCAATCTATCGCTGATTGAGGAGAAATTGCTGTCTGAGAATGCCAAATTGCAAGTAAGACATGTATTTATTTCTTCAAAAATTTTTGTTTAGCTCATGTTTATTATAATCATCAATGTAAGTGAGGATTAACATACAGCCTTCGACTTGGTGGATTTCTTAAAATATTGAACAATATTCTAAGTTTTGCCAAGTCTGGTATTATTCGCAAAAAAGTCTTATACACATATTATGTATCTCTTTAAACTCCTAGTAATCTAGAAATGGTACATATGTGTATTCAGTGATTATTTTTGGCAAATTAAAATTACATACTACATATAGATTGTTTAGTTCCCATCAATGATCATTCTACCTCCAACACAGGCCTACTGATATACTTTGAAATCTTAAAAACTCATTGTAAGATTTCTTATTTCTGTGTGTAAAGAACACTTTGTGTATCTCTTTGTTTCTGTGTATCTTACTGCTTCTTGCATATTTATTGCTGTAATGCCAAGATGAATAAACAAATTTGCTGTTTTGCTCATTAATTGAGGTTATCAGTTTAGAATTAGTAATAGCAACTTGAAACAACAAATTTTAAGGATGGAATATATAAATTTAGTTGTTTGGCTGCAATTTTTTTTTCCCCAGACTACACACCTGATTTTCCGGTGAACAAGTAAAATACAATGGGATGCAGAAATCATGTTATGCACAGGGTGAACATAAGCTTCTGTGGCAAATAAAACAGCTGTTGATTAAAAAAACAACACAAAAAATAATTTAAGATGGAAGCTTATTGGCAAAATAGACTTGCTGATGTAAATCAGATGTTATTACAACATCAGAGAGTTCTTTTATTTTTTATGTGATTAAGCATCATAAGAGCTTCAAGTTTTAAACTGTACTTTAGTATTGGTGAAAAATGATTTCTTTGATTCTGAAGCAGAAATTCTTCTTTTTCTTCCTCGTTCGTCCTGAAAAGGACGGTGGTTGCGTTGTGTCTGTTTACGCCTAAGCTGTGATATCTGCACCTTTCGGTTGACACATCCGACTTCTGCACGGCATTTTTTAGGACCGGGATCGCCTTCCCATTGCGATCCACACTCGCTCAGCCAGACTGCACTGCTGCAGACTGTTTCTAGGACCACCACGTGGAGGTGGAGTGCGGTCTTGACCAGCTCTGATTCGCTGGTCCTGACGCAGGCAGTCAAGCTATGAGTCGCTGACTGCGTTCTCTATTGCTGCGTCTTTGGGTCCCTGAAGCAGAAATGAAGATTAAGTGTTTTCAAGAATCGTAGTGTCAGTGGACTAAGGAAAGTAACAGATTGTTATGTCAGTGAAAGGATTATGATAGGAAACTCTTTACAGAGCGATACTTCTTCTTCCTCGTTCATCCTAAAAAGGACGTTGGTTGCACTGTGTCCATTTACAGCGAAGCTGCGGTATTTGCGCCTTTTGGCCGACACATCCGACTTCCGCACGGCATTTTTTGGGACCGGGTTTGCCTTCCCTCTTCGATCCCTACTCCTCAGCCAGACTGAAGTGATGCAGTCTGTTTCCAGGACCACTACGTGGAGGTGGAGTAGGGTCTTGGTCAGCTCTGGTTCGCTGACCCTGATGCAGGCAGTCAAGCTATGGGTCACTTACTGCATTCCTCACTTTTGATGCATCTTGGGTCCCACAGAGCGATACAACAGGAGGCAATCTGATCATCAGAAGAAGTCCCCCCATCGGACAAGTGTTTCGGCCCAGTATACTTCTTTACACTCTAAGGGGGGCGGGCCCACTTGGGTCATGACTCCCAAGTGTCTCAGCCTCCTGTTGTCTTGTATCGAAAATGAACCCATTTCACTGTGGTAGCAACTTTAAAATCCACAACTCCACCAGCCGTGGAGGCAATTGTGAAAGTAACAAAGAGAAGACAAATTACTCCGTTCGTTCCGTCGCACACAACTAGGAACAGACATGGACACACCTGCGCGAAGCCGACGAGGCTAGCCACTGCGCGTTAGCAACTGAAATTCTGTGCCTAACACCTCTTATAATATACACCGCCTGTTGCTCGTCAGTCACAACCCTTTCATCAGTACAATGAAAAACTCAACGTACTTAAAGGTGCTTTAATTCTGTAGTCCAAAATGAGGCAAGTATCTTTCCAAAACTTCCATGAAAAATCAGATCTACAGAGAAATACCATCATTTTCCTTTGCACTTATTATGGAGCATATAGCAACAACTGCACTTGGTCCCCTTGTTGGAAGCCAGTACCGAGCATTCACATACTCTTGCTATGGTGGTTACAGAGAAATATCCTTGGTACAAAAGTAGCATGTGATCTGAAGGAGGATGGGTGGCATGAAAGGACTAACTGTATATATAAAAGCCTTGAATAAATATTTAGTTTTGTTTAGTCATTAAATTGGCTGATATTTTTGTAAAGTATTTTTTTTAAGTATATAAGAAAGTATACAAGGGGATTGACATAAGTCTTGGGCCTGACCATGAAGGACATGTCACAGAGAGCTGAAATTTTGTATAGTGTTTATTCCTTTTCAATATAGCCACCGTCTGAATTGACACACTTCTGCCATCTCTGCTTGACCTTGAAAAGACCTTGGGAGTAGAACACCCTATTATTCAAACTAAACCAGTCATCACATGCCAGTATAACCTCTTCATCGCTGTCAAAATGATTTCCTTTTAGCTGTTTTTTAAGATTTGGGAAGAGAAAAAAGTCTGATGGAGCCAAATCTGGAGAATATGGTGGGTGTGGAAGAATTTCAATATTCAAATCGTTGGCTGCTAGCTGCACAAGCCATGCTTTGTGAGAGGGCGCATTGTCTTGAAGCAAAGGAAGATTTTGAGTGCGCGTTATCCCTTGTTTCCTGGTCACAACCTTTCTTAGTTTTGTGAGAAGATCTGCATAGTACTGTCCATTAACTGTGTTGCCACGAGGCAGATAATCTTTCAAAAGGACACCTTTGCCGTCCCAAAAAACAGTCAGCATCACTTTTCCTGCAGATTTCTGCGCCCTCTGCTTGACAGGTGTTGGGGAGCCCGGGGTTTTCCATTGCATGCTGGCAATTTTGGATTCGGGGTCATAATGGTGTACCCAAGTCTCATCTACTGTCACCATGGTCTCCAAAAAATTTTTTGACTGACACTTTTTGAGCAACTGTTGACATCAATTTACCCTCGTTTGCTTCTGTTCACGTGTCAACAGTTGCGGAACCCAGCGTGCACACACTTTTCTCATGTTCAGTCTGTTGTGTAAAATTCTATAAACTGTTCTTTCATTTAGTTTTACTCTACTAGCTTGTCACGAAATGGTTTTACGACTAGAGGCTGTCTACATATAGTGACAAGACACTAGTGAGAAGAAAGACTGAAAGGATAGATTCAGATGAAAAATGACAGTGCAAATGTGAAAGTTGAGACCATAGGCTCCGAGGTTGAGAACCAAAGTTGACTCTTCCTCGCCACTCTGGACGTCTAAATTGCTATGGCCTCAACCACCTCTAACTACCCTAAGGGGATAAGGTTCAATTAAGTTTCACATACACCACGATAGAGACAACAGATAGCTACTGTACGTAATTGAAATGACTGATCCAAACTATAAATGTACAGTTTTTATTTACACCTTTAAACAAAACTCAAATACATGTGAAATAAAGTGCGTGGGTGCACACCTGGAACAAATCAAGCACATATAAAATGAATCAACCTCAACTCTTCTCCCACAATTTCAAACTGTATGGGGAAAGAAGTTTAGATTAAACAAAATACACCACACTGCACTTGGTGGGGTCTCAGAAGTCGAGCCTCCACTCAACTAGCTGTTCTAAATGCTAATTTCACAGTCCTCTGGAACTACTACGAATTGTCTACACAATCACTGCACAGACTTCTTAACTACCCAGCCTATCCTGAAAATCTCCTGAATACTGCTCCACAGCTAACTTCACCTCTAAACTTCAGCAGCTGTCCTCTGCTATGATCTTCAACAAAACTATGTCTCAGTTCTGTCTTTCTGGTCTACCACCTGTAGACTAAACTTCAGCAACTGTCATCTGCTATACTTGGAACAAAACTGTATCAGTTCTGCCTATCTGTGCTAACCTCTGTAGAGAGTATTTTCACCCTTTCTCTCTCCACAAATTCTGGAATTGATGACTAGGTTTAAACACTGGATTCTGGAAAAACTGGCATAGGTAACTGGTTTTGCTGCTACCACTCTGGATTTACCTGCCCGCTCCCCTCTGGGTTCAGGCCTTCAGCTTTATTATGGCCAGGACGAAGCGAAATAAATTACAACCACGCTGGCAACCTGCCGATTTGCGTGTGTAAGAAGATTGAGCATCAGAGCTCCGGATTTTTCCACCAAAATCCCTTTCACCTGGAGAATGTCTTCCCTGCCTTAGGAAAACGTATTTTTTCTCTTCTTCCACCTCTGGCAATTAACGCAAAACTTTGCGTTTCTGCGAATGCCACAACTTTGCCGTGGGGGAAATTTTGTGGTATCAAAATTCCGCTTTCTCTTTCCCACAAAGCCGGTACCTGCAAAACTCGAATTTTCCCACTGAAGGCAAATCGACTTTACTGTGGTACGCGGCTGGCAATTTCATTAGAGAGACCGGGCGATGAATTACGGGCCTATTTATCATCATAGATCAGCACGCTGACCTCTTGACGTCATATGCACGGCTTTGTTTTAAGCCCCAATGATCGCTCGGCCTTTCAAAGCAGTTAGATCTCGGCCAATCGAAATTGTAAACAACTCTGACTCATCCTGTTACTGCTCACGCGTGCTAAAATCACTACCCCCATTGAACAAAGAAACGGGAATAAAGTTCAGCCCTCTACTGTTAAATGAAGCAAAAATGGCAGAAAATAATTTAACTCCCAAAAATTGCGTCTAGCTGCATGCCATATCTTTAAAAAAAAGAACCTGGTGCAAATCTGATCTAGGCTCTACAGTCATTCCTCTAGAATAAAACTGCAACAATTCCCTACACACCAACTCTAAACTCCACCTACTAGTCATAGAGAAGAAACATAAAGCAGATGAGATAAAACTCCAACGTGGTCTCACTCTGAAAATGTACATAATAGAAGGAGAAAAAATCTGGGGTGGATTACCTGTAATCCCTCCTAGAAGTAGTGAAAATAAAGCGAGGGGAAAAAAATCGGGAAATACTCTCCGATTTCGGAGGTACCCATTGCAGCTGGGTCGGCTCAGGAGCCGCCAGTCCCTGGTCGACGACACTCCTTCAAATGTCCTCGCCAGGTCTCGAGTTAATCCAGTCCAAATCCCGGTCGACGAAAAATCCTCAAATGCCGTCGCCCGGGTTTGATCCTGTATCACCCGGTCGCCAGAGCGGTGTTGTAACCACTACGCTAGCGCGGCTCCATCGGGCCTATTAAAAAGATAAATTTCAGTACCCCATCACATAGCTATCTCCACAATTGTCATTTTTCGATCCTAGTCAATGATTTTCTTCATTCTTGTTGCATTTGCATCGTTGCACTCTGAGGCTGGTCTACCAGATCTTGGCAGATCAGCAACATTTGAGCGGCCGCACTTAAACTGTTGACACCAGTTTTTTACCGAAGTATATGAAGGACAAGAATCACGAAACACTGGTTCCATCTCCCTGTGTATTTCTGTAGGTGTTTTTCCCTGAAACATCAGAACTTTTATCACAGCTCTGGCCTCCTTTTTTTTTTCATTGTTTTGTCAAATCTTTGGAGCAGCAGATCCGGTTAATAGGGTACATTGCGCCGTGCACCGTAGCTGGAAAATCCATTGAAGAAACAAACGCGTACTTTACACATTCAGTGCAAATATGATGAACTTTAAATGTGCCAAGTTTTATCTTCCTCCTGTGACTCCTTCATGGTCAAGCCCAAGACTTATGTCAATCCCCTTGTATATTATATATTTTTGAAACATTTGCATACTGCACTTACAAATGTTTTGTGTGTGAACTGGTTAAACTTGTTAGTGAATATAGGCAGTCTTCCTCCCTATCCTTTTAGAGTGTCCTCATTTTGTCCTGTTTTTCAGAAGCTTACACATTGAAAGTATAATCTTTTTTTAATTTAATTTTATTTTTTTTTTGTAGTGGAGATATGGTAAAGCTAATGTAAACCTATTACACAGAGGGCTGTGCCTTCAAGGCAACCATAATTGCTGGGCTTAGAGCTTACGTAAAGTACCCAATAGTAACACACTAGAAATATATGAACCATGTGGAGAATTCTGTACTAATTACCAAGCAGAAATTACACATTAAACACCACCCTCACAATAATACTGAGCCAGTTTAAACAACCAATCTATAAGCCCTCATCATAATCTTCACTAATTCAAAATCAACAATTCATGCTTTGAAAAAATACCTCCAAACTTAAAATAAAGAAATAATACATCTGGCTGACATGATTGACAATCTGCTAACAACATGTCGTGGTTGAGTTAGAGTGTAGAGTATTTGTCGAGTTGGACAATAGTAGTGAAATCGACAAGGGATAGTGGATTGACAGAGTTATAGATTACACATAGATAAAGTGTAATAGGAGGTGGACTTGAGACAAACCTGGAGCAGATTTATTAAGTTATCACTCTCTCCAAGCCCTCAACACACTTATACTGTCTAAGCACCTCCTGCTCTCACTCTTTTCTCTTATCATACATAGAGACTATAGTAAAGAGCTAAAAAAAAACAAGTTACTTTTGGATGGAAAGGTCGTGAACAGCGTATTAATAAAGGTGTAAACTTTATTAAATGAAGAAAAGCATGGAAATAATGCATCTCATCATAACATCATAAATGACATCAAAAAATCATCAGCAATCATCAATAATCATCAATAGTCATCAAAGTCATCAATAGTCATCAAATGCGCTAAATACACCAACAAACACACACACAGACCACCGACATGAACCTGTAGAACACAGAGAGATAAATAATCGAGTGGCAGTCCTTCCGTTTTCGGGGACCAGATGAAATAGTCCAGACAGTGTCTTATATGGTCCTACAAATCTGTCCTTGTTGGTACTAAACGTTGGTGACTCTCCCCTACTGGCGCGAGTTGGGCTGGAAGACTCTATTTACCTCCTGTTTACCAAAATGAATAAACTGCGTGTCAGTCCTTCCGCTTTCGGGGACCAGATGAAATAGTCCAGACAGTGTCTTATATGTAGATCCTTCGTGAGGGACTAAGCCTACAAAACTGTCCTTGTTGGTACTAAACGTTGGTGACTCTCCCCTACTGGCGCGAGGTGGGCTGGGGGACGCTGTTTATCTCCTGCTGACCAACTGAATGAACTTAGCGACAGCCTGTCCGCTTTCGGGGACCAATGGAATAGCTCCAGTAAGTGGTTTTTTCGTATATATCCTCCATCGGTGATGGAATTAACCTGAATAAAATCACTGTATAGGCGCTATCATTGGTGACTCCCCTTATCGTGTGAGTGGGGCTGGAACTCTGTCTATCTTTGGCTGGCCGCTCCTAAGTGCAAGGTTCCACATAATCCAGAAATAAGCCATGGGACGAAGTCACTTGAGGACAACTGATCCCAAGGCGTGCTTATCCGGCGCTAGAATTGGCTTTAAATCCGGTTTTGGCTGGTTGACTGTGGCTTTGCTGAGTGCCCCGTTTAGGCATACAGAGACTGGTGAATTGAATTCTGCTCTAGACATGCTGGGCTGTTTTGAGATTTTGGAAGCCGCAATGCCCTGACTGGTAATCCAATAGGCGAGTAGGGAACTACTACTGCAATAGACGTTTTCAGATTGTTGCGTTGGCTCATTTCACAATGCGTGAGCTGAACTCCCGTGAGAGGGAAATGGCGTTGACAAAGGGTTGTTGTTTCAGGTATGGCTGTGACACTCGTGGGGCTAGATATCCTCATAATCCCTCTAGAACGAAGAGACGGTGACATTCTTTGTCTGACTGGAAACTAGACTAGCAATTCGGTATCCCCTGAAACCCGAAAATGACTAGAACATAGGCAAACACATTCTAGTACTGTGTTAAAGTTTGCCTTATCTCATGATGGTCATCTACGGGCCAGGAATATTCACGAGTGTGTTTGACGTAGTAAAATTTCAAGTCTTATAGCTTACAAACCATTCTACCCAGGACACCTGCATAGCCTTATTCTACAGATGTATCGGCGTAATGCGTAATAACGGGTAAGACAAAGGTTTTCAGAAGCAACAACTTTGCGAAAATTCCCCCAGAGAGACAATCATAATATTATGTGCTCCTTGCTCATCTAAGGGCAAACAACAAAGACTAGCAGCGGGTTTATCTCCCCCTGTTTCAAGGATGCATAATATTATGATCACTAGCAGCGTTCTGAAGGCCAAACACCGGGACCCTTTCGCTCGTTCAAACACTTTACGCGTAAGAGAAATTCTTCTGATCAGGCAAGCGCCAGGTGCGTTTAGGTAACATTACGCTACTCTGACCGTTGAAGAAATTTATTACTAAATACCAGCCAGAACAAAACAAACCGCGGGTGGGGTTTTGCTAAGGTGAAAAATGATAGAAAAGAAGAATACAAATGACGAGGAAAACCAGGACATTTAAAAAAAAAATAACATATGGAAGGAATGGAAAAATAAATTAACATGTCCCTGTGACAGGTTGCCCCTCATTTAAAGTTCGTGGAACACGGGCTACATGACAGTAATTTATCTTTTCCATAAATGTCTATTACATGTCCTTAGAACATCCTATAATCATAAACAAAATCGTATCCAACTTCTGTCAGTACTTAGCTATTGAGAGGATTGGTTACTATCATCCGAATGAACACCCTCCCTTGGTACAGATGCAAGCTAGTAACTGACTATCTGTAGCTTCTTATCTCAGATTAAAGAGCTACTCCTGAAAAACGTATTTAACCCTAAAAAAAATTTTTATTTTTTTTTGACTTTTACAACAATAGTCGTCAGATTTGTCAACCAAAAACTCAGCAGTGTTACCAGCAACCTTAACCAGCTGTGTCTCATGGGTAACATGAACAATAAATGTAACTAAATATTATGAATGCTGTGGAGAAAAAACGCTGTTCAGACTTCCTCCAAAAGAAATAATTCGATATGTCTAGGGGAAAGAAATTCCTATAATCTGCAGAACACTAAACTCTAGAATCAGAATAGAATTCATTGAGCACACATTATATGGCACCATTGAGCCACCATTGTCGTGGTTGAGTTAGAGTGTAGAGTATTTGTCGAGTTGACAATAGTAGTGAAATCGACAAGGGATAGATTACACATAGATAAAGTGTAATAGGAGGTGGACTTGAGACAAACCTGGAGCAGATTTATTAAGTTATCACTCTCTCCAAGCCCTCAACACACTTATACTGTCTAAGCACCTCCTGCTCTCACTCTTTTCTCTTATCATACATAGAGACTATAGTAAAGAGCTAAAAAAAAAACAAGTTACTTTTGGATGGAAAGGTCGTGAACAGCGTATTAATAAAGGTGTAAACTTTATTAAATGAAGAAAAGCATGGAAATAATGCATCTCATCATAACATCATAAATGACATCAAAAAATCATCAGCAATCATCAATAATCATCAATAGTCATCAAAGTCATCAATAGTCATCAAATACGCAAAATACACCAACAAACACACACACAGACCACCGACATGAACCTGTAGAACACAGAGAGATAAATAATCGAGTGGCAGTCCTTCCGTTTTCGGGGACCAGATGAAATAGTCCAGACAGTGTCTTATATGTAGATCCTTCGTGAGGGACTAAGCCTACAAAACTGTCCTTGTTGGTACTAAATGTTGGTGACTCCCCTACTGGCGCGAGTTGGGCTGGAAGACTCTATTTACCTCCTGTTTACCAAAATGAATAAACTGCGTGTCAGTCCTTCCGCTTTCGGGGACCAGATGAAATAGTCCAGACAGTGTCTTATATGTAGATCCTTCGTGAGGGACTAAGCCTACAAAACTGTCCTTGTTGGTACTAAACGTTGGTTACTCTCCCCTACTGGCGCGAGGTGGGCTGGGGGACGCTGTTTATCTCCTGCTGACCAACTGAATGAACTTAGCGACAGCCTGTCCACTTTCGGGGACCAATGGAATAGCTCCAGTAAGTGGTTTTTTCGTATATATCCTCCATCGGTGATGGAATTAACCTGAATAAAATCACTGTATAGGCGCTATCATTGGTGACTCCCCTTATCGCTTGAGTGGGGCTGGAACTCTGTCTATCTTTGGCTGGCCGCTCCTAAGTGCGAGGTTCCACATAATCCAGAAATAAGCCATGGGACGAAGTCACTTGAGGACAACTGATCCCAAGGCGTGCTTATCCGGCGCTAGAATTGGCTTTAAATCCGGTTTTGGCTGGTTGACTGTGGCTTTGCTGAGTGCCCCGTTTAGGCATACAGAGACTGGTGAATTGAATTCTGCTCTAGACATGCTGGGCTGTTTTGAGATTTTGGAAGCCGCAATGCCCTGACTGGTAATCCAATAGGCGAGTAGGGAACTACTACTGCAATAGACGTTTTCAGATTGTTGCGTTGGCTCATTTCACAATGCGTGAGCTGAACTCCCGTGAGAGGGAAATGGCGTTGACAAAGGGTTGTTGTTTCAGGTATGGCTGTGACACTCATGGGGCTAGATATCCTCAGAATCCCTCTAGAATGAAGAGACGGTGACATTCTTCGTCTGACTGGAAACTAGACTAGCAATTCGGTATCCCCTGAAACCCGAAAATGACTAGAACATAGACAAACACATTCTAGTACTGTGTTAAAGTTTGCCTTATCTCATGATGGTCATCTACGGGCCAGGAATATTCACGAGTGTGTTTGACGTAGTAAAATTTCAAGTCTTATAGCTTACAAACCATTCTACCCAGGACACCTGCATAGCCTTATTCTACAGATGTATCGGCGTAATGCGTAATAACGGGTAAGACAAAGGTTTTCAGAAGCAACAACTTTGCGAAAATTCCCCCAGAGAGACAATCATAATATTATGTGCTCCTTGCTCATCTAAGGACAAACAACAAAGACTAGCAGCGGGTTTATCTCCCCCTGTTTCAAGGATGCATAATATTATGATCACTAGCAGCGTTCTGAAGGCCAAACACCGGGACCCTTTCGCTCGTTCAAACACTTTACGCGTAAGAGAAATTCTTCTGATCAGGCAAGCGCCAGGTGCGTTTAGGTAACATTACGCTACTCTGACCGTTGAAGAAATTTATTACTAAATACCAGCCAGAACAAAACAAACCGCGGGTGGGGTTTTGCTAAGGTGAAAAATGATAGAAAAGAAGAATACAAATGACGAGGAAAACCAGGACATTTAAAAAAAAAATAACATATGGAAGGAATGGAAAAATAAATTAACATGTCCCTGTGACACAACATACAATTTCAAAGTCACTCTCCAGTGAATACCAGGACACACAAGCCTACTAGGCAGTGAAAAAGCAGACAGACTAACAAAACTAGGAACAAACACTCCAGCCAACATGCAGACAACTTAACTAATACTCCAGAACAACTTCGGAGAGGAATGGCTCAGCCGATGGGCAAGAGGGTCTGCTGGACATGCCTTGTATAAAGAAATGACCCACCCAAACACAAATGACAACATGAACAACTTATGACACATAGAGCAGGGCACAATCTTCTAAGAACAGAAAACACTTCAACAAGTAAACCCCTCACATGAGCCTGATTGCAGCATATGAAATAGTTCAGCATGTACTGCTGACATACCCAAGGCTCTCCGCGGAAAGAAGAAAACTATTGCTAGGCTCCCCAGCAATCACAACCACTCTATGCAGCACAACCGAACAGCTACAGGACACATGCAAATTTGTCAAATTGGCATTGGCTGCGAAAGAGCGAATAGGTGAGCAGCCCTTGTTAAACAACACAGCAGGGACCAAAGACGCAGCAAAAGTGATGAATGCAGTCAGCGACCCAAAGCTTGACTGCTTGCATCAGGGTCAGCGAACCAGAGCTGACCAAGACCCTACTCCACCTCCAAGTGGTGGTCCTGGAAACAGGCTGCATCACTTCAGTCTGGCTAAGAGAGTAGGGATCAAAGAGGGAAGGCAAACCCAGTCCCAAAAAATGCTGTGCTGAAGTTGGATGTGTCAGGCCGAAAGGCGCAAATATAGCAGCTTCGCTGTAAACAGTGACACAACGCAACCAACGTCCTTTTCTGAACGAATGAAGAAGAAGAAGAAAAACAACACAACCCCTAATTGATCATCACTTTCCTTTGTACTCCATATAGAGCATGGAATCACCACTGCAGCTGGTCCATTTGCAGGAAGCTGTCACCAGCAGTCACATGATCTTGCAGATTTGGTTTCTATGGCAATTAGCTTGACATGATCAGGTTGCTAGCCCCATGCACAACCCTAATTAATATCTGAGTAAATATTACAGAGAAATAGCCTCAAAACTGGTTGGTATTTTTTGTAATGTATGAATAAAGGGTATAAATGATATTGCTTGACAATCACATACTGCACATATAGATGTTTTACATGTGAGACTAGTAAGCAAACATAAGCAGTCTTCCTCCCTCTCCTTTTAGAGAGTGTCCTTATTTTGTCCTCTTGCCCAGCCTCTTAAGAGGTGGATAGTGTCCTCTCTTTTTTTTGTGACCTAATGTAAACCTCCTTACAGCAAGAGTGAAAAAAAGTTTATTTAGTAATAGCTGCTGAAGATTTTAAAAAAATGAAATTATATTAATGTAATAAACGCAACTGACTAATGAGTTCCCTAGTGTACCGATGGTCAAGAAAATATGGGCCTAACACTATATTCCCAATATGCATCAATGAGCGTGTAACAGGATTAAGAAGAAGAAGGTTTTTAATTATTTTTTGAGTTGTGAGTGCAAAATTTGAATTGGAAGCTCATTTCATGTTTTAAAGCATCTGTCAGAATAGGTTTCTGATGACTTTTAGATCCCTAGAAATATCACTTGAAAGTTAATGTAAAAATATAGTAACATATTTGGCAAAATTTTACAACATTATTTACAATAAATCAAACTATTCATAAGATATCAGAAATATGATATGGCAGAAGTTTTAACATGCAATGGAAAGTTTATCTGCTAAATCTCATGCTGAGTAAAGTTATAAGAAAATTTATAACACAAAAAAAAGGTTCAGAAAAATTAATAGTATTCTTGCTAGGAAAAGCCCAGTTTCTTTTTCAGTGTCAGAATACACTCTTTGGAAACAATTTATTTTTTACATATTTATTTTCAGGAGATATCAAATTAACAAAAAAAATAAATAGACTATATCCTATTTTCATTTTTTTGTGGTCCAATTTTGACTTAATCAAGTGCAGCTCCTCCCTTTAACTGAATTTTAACTTTTGCTTCTTGATGACTTCATGGACATACTCCCTTATACAACCAACGAACCCTGTATCTAGGTTGAACGGAGCACCACTCGCCAAAAACCAGGCAAAATGTTTTTTTTTAAATAAACAAAAAAATTATGATTTTGGTATTGGTCACTGTGACATAAAAGCATAAATCACCATGATATTTGCATTAACTGTTGCTGCAGTATAATTAAAAGCTTGCCAGATATTTAAGATAAGTCAGATATTTAAAAATGATGTGTAGAATGCGTAAGTCATGAAAAATAAAAGAGGAACGAATGAACAAACTTTATTTTAAATGGGTTGAGAATTTGACACCAAGGCCCATCTAACACTCTGCCCTTTGTCTTAACTTTCATTCTGTGTTCAGGCACTCACTCATGAGGGTGGGCCTAAAGGAGAAAAAAAAGCAGCACAAAAACAACATAACTACCAGTAGTATCACCAGCAGATTGAAGAAACTGACATGTCTGTAAATACGTGAAAGATAATCTCTGGATTGGAAGACTATCTCTGAATTGGAGAATTTACGTGAAGAAAAAATAATTTGTCATTATGTTTTAACTTCATACGCCAACAATGTAATTTTTGTGTGTGCCATTAACTGTGTTTTTTCACCATCACTAATGAATTTACTTTATTAGTTTTCCTTAATTTTAATTTTCAAAATGCAAAATTCACTGTTGTATAGTTTAAGTAAGCATACTGTTTTTGTTATCACAAACAGTTTTGAAATTTTTTATTAATTGTGACTACTTATGTTATTTGCACTGTCAGAACTTCCATCTACCGGACCACAAGATCTTTTGTATTTGAACATGCATCCTAATATAACCGGTGGACCTTGTGTCTAGGTTGAATTGAGCATGGCTTGCCAAAATTGAGTAAAACTTCTGTTTTACAAAAAAAAAAAAACTTCATAAATAATTAGGTGTTTTTCTGTAATCAGTGCCTTATTTTGAGACGAGACTAAAAGTAGAGTGGTCAGTAGTGCCAGAGAAGCACAAAAAGAAAAGCGTAGTACATTGTTTTTGTTTTTTTACTGCTTGAATAGTTGCACACTTTTCTTTTTAGTGTCATCTCACTTGCTTCCCCAATATGCATGCCCATCCACTGGACAATATGACCACAGGAAAAAAAAAGTTTTTGAAAGAAATGTGAGAATATTAAACTGAATTTTTATAGGGAGGCCAAATTGCAATTTTTGTAAAGATTATTATAGAAAATTGCTAGCTACATTACAGACCTTTTATATACATATTTAACAATGACATAATAAACAATCACAAAAGCGAAACAGCAAACTGCAAATATTTTTTTTTAATGTAACAGTAATGGTCTCATAAGCAATATTTGACAATGCTACATTAGCCAGATTAATAAAAACAAACAGTTTATAGTCACCTTAAGCTTTCAAAAGTTTCTCGAACGCTTTTCACATTAACGTACCAAAAATTAAAAGAACCTGCATTATTAATGTCATTCTATCTGTGGAAGTTGTGATTAATCATGAGAAATTAATCATGCATAGTAAGACAGTTAAATATATTAGATCTTTATTCAATCTGCTTATTCCGTTTGTAACGTAAAGCTGCAATTGTTGATCAATACAGATTTTATTTTGGGTAATAATATATCAGAAATGGGGTAAAAATGGTCAGAATATTTATTGAAAAGGGGTTGGGATGAGCAGTAAGAACTCTTGCATATAGAAGAGAGTTTAGAAGGTTGCCTTAATTAAGCAGGTGTGCCTTAACCTAGTTACAGTATGAGTGACAGTGTTCATATCTGGTGGATGTGTGTACTAGTATTTGTTTCACGTTTATAACCTCACATCCCTTCACAGACAGCCTGTAGCGTCAAAGAAATCTGGCAACAGGTGGAGTCAGAAAGTGGTCTCCATCGTCCTCAAGAAGACACGGAGTCTCTTGCTCTGTACTTATGGGACAAATGTCAGGACCAGCAGCAAAAGATGAAGCAGTGGCGAGTGTATTTGGAGCAGCTGGAGCTGCCTGTGGGAGAAGATTGTTCTGTTAGTTTGCAGGTAGATAGAGGAAGGATTTCCATAAACAGCTTTTATAGTGAATATTTGTACAGAACAAACAAACGAACTTTATTTTCGAAGGGTTAAGAATTGGGCGCGCAGGCCCGTCTAACATTCTGCCCTTCCACTCTCATTTATCTTGCATACTACGAGTCGTATATCCTTTCATTCCCACATGTTACTTTAAGCATTAATTTAAAGGCATGCAACATTATAAAGTTAACATAACAGCATTCATTTACAGTATGCAATCATAATAAAAAATGAGTAGGTTTTTTTTTTTAAACTTACTTACTTACTTACTTAGTCATTCCCCTTCTACCGTGAGGTGTAGAGGTTTGGAAGAGAGAGCGCCAGACCATTCTATCAGCTGTCTTCTTCCTGGCCTGGTTCCATTCTAGTCCTCGGTCCTTCAAAGATTGTCTAATGTTGTCCTCCCAGCGGACTCTGGGTCGTCCTGGAGGTCTGGATCCCTGGCTCTTTGTTTCCCATGCTTGTCGTGGTAGCCGATCTTCTCCCATTCTGCAGACATGGCCAAACCATCTTAGTTGGGACTGTTCTATTTGGGTCTGCAGCGGATGGGATTTTAGGCCTTGACGGATCGTCTGGTTGCGGACCATGTCTCTTCTTGTTACTTCAACCACTTTCCTCAGATACCTCATTTCTGAGGTTTGGATCTGGCTTTTGTGGGTTGTAGTCATTGCCCACGACTCGCATCCATATGTCAAGACTGGGACATAGGTGGAACGGTATACAGCCATCTTCGTTTTCTTACCAACCTCTTTCTTGCTGAGGAATCCACGATTTATGGCCTGAAAAAGTCTCCCAGCCGCTGCTTTTCGAGTGGCCATCTCTTCTTTGATGCCTCCCTTTCGGTCTATAATAGCTCCGAGATATTTAAAGTGGTCGACCTGCTCCAGGACCTGTTCTCCCAACTTAATCTGATGTTTTCTTTCTTCTCGTGATATCACCATGGATTTTGTTTTAGAGCTGCTTATGACCATCCCTCTCTTCTCCAGCTCTTCCTTCTAGACTTGCAGGTTGGATTGGAGATGTGCCTCTGATTTAGCAATCAGGGCAACATCATCAGCAAATGCCAGCTCCGAAATATAGACCTGTCTCATCTTCCAGTACCCCACTGAATACTTTCTTGTTCTCTCCTTACATGCCTTGATGACATCGTCCATAAGGAGTATGAAGAGGTAAGGTGATAGGATATCACCTTGTCTTACACCAGTGGTGGTCCTGAACTCTTCTGACTTATGGTTTGCTGTCCTCACATAATTTCTGCAAGACTTGTAGAAGCTCTGTATAGCATGAATCAGAGGTGCTGGAATATTCTTCCTTGCCAAACAGTCCCAACGTTTGCTCCAGGGGACCCTGTCAAACGCCTTTTCCAGATCTATGAAACAAAGATGGATCTCACTCTTATACTCAAGGGCCTTTTCACTCAGCTGTCTGAGTGTGAAGATTAGGTCTTGAGTACTTTGGTTTGCTCGGAATCCGCACTGGACCTCATCCAATTGTGGCTCAGCTAGGCGTCGGAGTCTCTGCTCTAGGATTCTAGAGTAGATTTTACCAGGGACACTGAGAAGGGATATGCCTCTATGGTTTCCACATTGTCCATTGTCACCCTTTTTGAAAATTGGTGTTATGATGGCAATCTCCCAATCCTTTGGTATGGTCTTGTTGCACCATGCTGCCTGTAGGACCTTTAAGAGTAATAGGTCGCCTGATGCTCCCATGTACTTAACCATTTCTGGTGTTATACCATCATGCCCTGCTGCTTTGCCCATCTTGATTTTCTCTAGTGCTGCCCTCAGTTCTTCCATCTTTATGTCATCTTCACCATCATTGGTTTCTTCTTCTGTGTCAGTGGTTATCATTTCTGATGCTTCATCATGCTCACCATCCAGGAGTTCTGAGAAATATTCTTTCCATCTTTCCATTACTTCCTTCGGGGCAGTAATTTTTTTTTTTTTTTAAACAAAGATAGTAATTGAAAAAAATAAAATAAATATATTAATAAGTAAATAAATAAATAAAAAATAAAATAAACAAAACAAAACAATAAATAAATAAAATATATGAATTCTGTATACCGACATTCACTCATGCGGTCAAACCGTCTACAGAAAGAATCTGTTGTTATGAATTCATACTAAATGATGTGAGAATATCTGGATGGATGCCATCATCATTTCTATGTTCACTCCTTATGGAGCATGGAGCCACCTGCAGCTGGTTCACTTACAGGAAGCCTGCACTAGTGCATTCATGTACTCTTGTAGCCAAGGCCGTAGATAGGGCTTAATAAGGGGGGGGTGTTCTAAAAAAATTTCGGCACGAAACATGTTTGGTACAGTATAATTTCCCCTCACATGTTTTTCACCAAACCCTGGGGGGGGGGGGGGGGGGGGGGGGGGGGGGGGGGGGGGGGGGGGGGGGGGGGGGGGGGGGGGGGGGGGGGGGGGGGGGGGGGGGGGGGGGGGGGGGGGGGGTCTTTCTGCCTGTATGAACGACCCTGCTTGTAGCATTGGTTTCTTTAGCAGTGTGTTTGTCACCATCCTTTGTTTTGCACAACCTCTTATTAGTTGCCTCTTATGATATCCTTAAGATCTCTTCAGATACCCATAAGAAATACACAGGGGAAATGCCATCGTAAATAGAGAAATTTGGTGAATTATTAATAAGTAAACTTATATAGCAGGATTTTACATGAGCTCGCGAACGCACACAGAGAGAGAGAGAGATTTTTAAAATTTGTGTGAAGTCACATTGTATATTGCAAGAGGATGTATACAGAAAACATTTAGAGAGAAAACTATGTATGAATTATGAAAGGATAACAGAAACATGTATACATACAAGTAAAGTATGAGAGAGTTAAATACCAGAGAATGAGATAGTGGTTGTTATACGAGGGGCGTTCAGAAAGTAATGCACCACATCGTTTTTCTCAGGAGCTGTTTATCCAAAAAGCATGAAATTTATACACAATATACATGGATATGTCATGTAAACATCGGTATTATTCAACATAATCCCCATCAACTTGTACAGCTTTATGCCAGCGCGAAACAAGTGCATGTATTCCTAGCCCGTACCAGATTTTGTCTTGATTTTGTAGCCATTTCTTCGCTGCATGAATCACTCCTTCATCATCTTCAAACCTAGTCCCATGGAGTGCATCTTTAAGTGGACCAAATAGATGAAAATCAGAGGGTGCCAAATCGGGACTACAGGGTGGATGGGGTAGTACAGTCCAACCCAATTTGGTGATTGCTTCCCATGTTGCCAGACTTGTGTGAGGTCGCGCATTGTCGTGAAGGAGAAGCAGGTCTGCTGGATTCTTGTGCGGCCGAACTCTGCGAAAACGTTGATTGAGTTTTTTCAATGTCTTAGTGTAAGCTTGTGAATTGATTGTCTCTCCTCTTCGCATAACGTCCACAAGAATCACACCTTCAATGTCCCAAAAGACTGTGATCATGACCTTTCCAGCTGAAGGAATTGTCTTGAATTTCTTTCTTCGTGGTGATTGCGGATGGTGCCACTCCATTGACTGTCTTTTTGTCTCAGGTTCAAAATGATGTGCCCAGGTTTCATCACCTGTAACGATCTTAGCCAAAAAGTTCTCTCCATCAGCATTTAAACGCTCCAACAATTCAGAAGAAATTGCTTTCCTTTGCAATCGGTGGTCATTTGTGAGACTTCGAGGAACCCATCTTGCGCAAACCTTAGAAAATCCGAGAGTTTTTATAACTGCATTTGCACTACCAATGCTGACTGACAGCTGTAAGGCCAATTGTTGAGTAGTGATTCGCCTATCAGTAAGAATAATGCCCTCAGCGCATTTCAACATTTCTGCGTTGGTGGCTGTGGCAGGATGTCCACAGCGCGGCCGATCAAGCAGCTCCATATCTCCACTTCCTGATTCTTTGATTCTCTGAACCCAGCGACTGACTGTACTCCTGTCGACTGCAAAACTTCCATACACATCACATAGACGCTTGTGAATGTTCACAACAGTTTCCTTCTCTGCAACGAGAAATTCTATCAAAATTCGCTGCATATAACGCAAGTTGCTAACACGCTCCATTTCAACGGTTTAGGGCAGCCGTATTATTTTCTCCGGTTGTGGTGCAATTTGGTGCACACAATTGGCACATGCCATATTTGAAGTGTGCAAAATTTCATGCTTCTATCTTCATTATTAGCTGAGAAAAACGATGTGGTGCATTACTTTCTGAACGCCCTTTGTATAATGACTACAGGGACATCTGTACTGAAGTTAAACTGAATCAGTACTGAGTACTGCTTATATGATAACATTAGTTCAATACTTATAAGATGTCAGTACAGATATGTGGTGGTACTTTATGATGTTGTGAGATGGTATAAAACACTCATCATAAAATGGTAAGGTTTATTTTCATATACTTTATTTTCATGTACATTATTTTCATTCCTATTGTATCCTAGAGGGCAAGTAGCACAAATTATATCAATATTAACAATTAATAATACCAGTGTTGCATTTACTTCTTCTTCTTCTTCGTACACTCTCAGACGTCTGTCACGAAGTGGATTTAAGTATAAAGTGTTGTCTGAGTGTGTAGACAAGACCCTATTTGGAGAAAGACTGAGAAGATAGATTTTGATGAAAATGACAGTGAATGTGGACAGATGAGACTATTGGCTTCGAGGGTGAGAACCTAGATTGACTCTCCCTCGCCACTCCTGACATCTTTGCTAGCTATAGACTCACCACCTCTTACTACCCTTAAAGGAGATAAGGTTTAACTAACGACCACAGACACACTATACAGACAAATATATAGACGTACAGTATAGTTAAAGAAAGTGACTGATCCAGACTACGGTTTATAGATTATTTACACAATAAAATAAAGTACATATCAACCATAAGTAACGTGCGTGGTCGCACACCTGAAAAGAACAAAACCAAGTTAAACAAAATTGACAATTAATAAAATCCAACCCTTTCACCCAAAACATTCAACCTGCATGGGAAAAAGAAAGAATCAAGGATTATACTCAATTAAATTGGTGGGGTCTCAAATCACGAGCCACCACTCCTAATTATCTTATTCTAAATTTATTAAATGTGACCACCACTGTCCAGCTGTAGACCTAACTAATGTCTACACAACCTCTGCATAAATTTTCTAAAATCCTACACTGCAGCTCATGAACACTGCTCCACAACTGACTTCTTCCATAAAACCTCAGAAGCTGTCCTCTGCTCTGATTTTATAACTCTTTATCACTTCTGTCTCTCCACTCTAAGCATTCAGAAGGAATTTTAACCCTATCTCCCTCCACGAATTTTCTCTGTTGATGACTTGGGCTTTAGACTCAGTGACTCTCTGATGCGGCTGTCACCTTTTGAGGATCTGATGAGTGGCTGGTTGGGAAAAGTATGATTTCCCTATCTCTTTTCCGTTGTACTGATAACGGGTCTGGTTCACTACCACGACATGTGATAGCCGAAGGCGGTAATTATATTCAAGGCTTTATTATGGCCTTCTGATGAGCACTAGGCAACGCGCCTATCTGATGTGCTTTAGCGAGCTTAGAGCTCCTGATTTCTAGAACCAGTTCCCGCTGAAGATTTCTCTCTTCACTGCAAGGGAACTTCTCGGTTCTTTCACCTCTGGCGATATCTCGAGCACTCGGCTCCTGAGATGACAAATTTGCCGTTGGTAACTTGTAAGGGCTGGTTTCACCCACCCTACCCCCTTTTGTGCCGTGAAACTGCCAATATCGCGTTTCTTCCGCTTGGAGCAGGCGATAATGACTTTGTTTACACGGCTGAATTTCTGGAGGCAAAAAAGACCCGCTAATGATTTACCCTGTTATTTATCCAAGGGACCCCACGCCAGAACCCACGCCCTACATCATCGCTTGGCGTCGCTCTTAAACCAATAATATTCCTGCATTTCATAAACTATTGAAATCCCCCAATGATAACACAAGCTACTCATGACTCATATTATTACCGTTAACGCGCGTCCAAAAATTGCGTCATGTAAGATAATGTTACATCGACCGTGTGAGCAAAATTAACTTTAATTCGATCCCAGCGCCAGTTTTAAGTACCTGGGTAGTGCTTTTTCACACCCACCCCTAATTTACCTCCGTAGGTGCGGGTGTTTCGGTTTCATCCAAGCTGAAAAATCTACCCAGCCTAAAATAACTACAACGCCTAGTAAATACAATAAAATAACCGCGATTAATTTAACAAAGGAACTACGACTACTTGTACGCAATTACTTTAAAGAAAAGAAAACTAGTGCGAGTATAAACTTAAACCCTACAGTAATCCCTCCTGAAAACGCAATTAATTACCAAGAGAAGAAGACTAAACTCAATTAGTTATAGAACAAAATTACAGGGAGAAGAAGAATGGTCTCATAACAACATAAATAATTATCTGGAGAGGATTAATGGGGCCTATTGAAAAATAAAATCACAGTACCACATCACATAACCTCCCCCTTCGAAGTTTGGGGTATCCCGATCTAAATTACTGTAATCTTTATATTTTCAGACTGGCCCCTATCTAGGTCGGCACCCCGAACTAATCACTGCTTTTTTTTTTTTTTTTTTTTTTTTCGTACGCCCGCTAATACTCAAGGCGAAATCTCAGGTTATTGTTAATGTCTAACCTGACATTGATTTTACGTGAGTATCCCTTTTCTTTGTACAGAGACAGGTGTCCCTCGCCATTCAGGCAGATACTCGCCGATTTTGGAGGTACCCATTAGAGCTGGGTCGGCTCAGGAGTCGCCAATCCCTGGTCGACGACACTCCTTCAAATGTCCTCACCAGGTCTCGAGTTAATCCAGTCCAATTCCCGGTCGACGAAAAATCCTCAAATGCCGTTGCCCGGGTTTGATCCTGAATCACCCAGTCGCCAGAGCGGTGTTGTAACCACTATGCTAGCGTGGCTCCTTATCATCACTGCTGTAATTGTCATTATCATACAGGCCCCTCTCCATGTCCTTGAATATCTCTGTAAGTACTAAATTATTCGGGTCACCACTTGTGGTTCCCACCTTGCGACTGCAATACCACTGGTCGGCCTTCACCTTTCCTCTCTTGCGGTTCCTCCAGCCCCGAATTTTCCTGGTGTCGCGCGGTAAATTATGATTACCGAATGTTTCGGCCTCCCAGTGATCTGAATCAGGCTGGCTGACTTGGCCAGAAATCACTGTAACAGGGCGTAACTGTTTACCGGTGGTTTTGTCTGCTGGGGCGAAATAGTTGTGGTCTGCTACCAAAACCGTTGGCGTATCCAGCAATAACTTGGAAGAATGCTTCTTCCGAGATATTTCTCCCATGTTGGTTTTATGCCCCAATTGGCCGGAGTGGCTATCTATTGATAGAACAACAAGAGGTGGGAATCTCCCCTCGTCACCCTTCTTTGGCCTCGAATTATTGGTCCCTAAACTACCTGACGTTACGGACCGATAGGAGGCAGAGTTACCATGAGGGGCCGTAGCTAAACTTTCGGCGCCTACCTGGTGTACTCTCGCACTGGAGAAAAGCGTATCATCTAATCTCTGACCCGTGCCATCCCTTGGTGGGTCTATCTCCTCTCTTTCCTTACATCTCCCCAATTTGATTGGGTTAATAGGAGCGTTCAAACTCCTGTGGCTACATTTGTTGGTAGCCAGCAATTCACCGCCCTCTGGTTCCCGTAGAGGTTGTGCAGAGAGTTCTGCTGTCTCTTCCCAGGGGTTCTCTTTGGGTTGCGCCTGACCTCAGCAACATCCCTTGCTAATACTAGGCAGGATGCATATGGTGGTACTGCCTCGCTTCTTGCCTCTTTACAAGAGTCACCTCCTGTAAGCGAGATAGTAGTGTGGTGGGGCCCCTCTCCGTTTATAGGCAAACGGTCACTCAGACCACTGTCCTCTTCTGTGTGAGTAAAGTGCTGGTCGTATGGGGCTCCAGGGCTGGTTGAAAATGTATGCTCGCTCAGTCCGCTGTCTTCTTCCCTATGAAGTGTGTGCTGGTCGTGTACATATATCATACCACTCTTGTCAGTATTTCCCTCACTTGAGGGAGCTAATACCTTTGGGGGCCTAATTCCCGACAACAAAGAAGGTATTTCCAAAATCAGAGGCGTCACCACTGTTTGGCCAGTTAGCTTAACAGGGCTGTCAGGCGAATACGCCTCTGCAATTAACATTCCACTGTCTTTAGAGGCCTCCATCCTCTTCATCGCAAGACAGGGATGTTTGAGCTCTCGCAGGGCTCTGTGAATTAGGGGCTCTCCCTTTTCACTAATCTGGCCTGCAGTAGGCCCCCTTGCGTTAGCAAGGATCGGTGCAGGTGGGGTTCCCAAAATTAAATATGGGCTCCCGAGGATGAAGTCATAAGCTGGCTGTGCCATTACAGCTGCCTTGATTGTGCCACACACAAATTTACTCTTCACTTCAATATTTGTGACGGGAAGGCATCGTGAGGTACCTCTCCTCAAAATTCCACCAATATCGACATTTTCTCCGGTCATCTGCCTGGGTTTCACCAAATGGTGAGCGACTATACTGGGGTAATTAAGCCCGCTGTCAAACAAACAAGTAGTGGCCGTTCCATTCACCTCAGCTGGTCCACTGTTGGAGAACAACTTCTCTGACTTGACAGGTTCCCACTTATTCCCTTTTGTCACACTCACAGGCCTTAAACAAGCTGCATGATGAGCGGGTGGTTTATTCGTACACCAGGACGTCCAGTGAGAAGTGGTGCGACAAACCCGACAATACCAGTCATTCTCTCCCCTGTTTCTAGTGGGTTCATGAGAGGTCACTCCCTGTGATCGGTTAGGAGGCTGGGGTCGCATGTGATGACTGGAATGGGGCTCCTTGCGAGAAGGCCCTTGCTGCTGATGAGCAGGAGAAGAAGATGACTGCGAGGATGAAGCTCCTTTGTCCAGGGCTGGCAGGTCTGGGTGTTTCCGTTTCTGGCCCAGCACCTCGGCCTGTGCCATCTGGAACCTTTCCGCAAAAAGACTAATCTGGTCCAGTTGCTGGGGGCCCTGCTCTGCCAGATACCTCCTCAAGTCGGGAGACATGTTTGCCTTTAATTGTTCGCACAAGACGAGTTCCTCGAGTCCTTCAAAGGATTTTGCCAGTCCTGACAACTCCTTCCAGCACGTAAGGTAATTTCTCACCCTTTCCACAAACTGTGCGAAACTCTCTCCCTTCTCCGGCCGGCTCCCCCTTAGCATAGTTTGGCACTTTTGTGGGGTCCACTGAAATCTGTGTAACAGTGCGTTACGTAGGGCCTCAAAGTTATTTTGGTTGTCAATGAGCATCTTGCTGTAGATGTCATAAGCATGCCCTTTCAGCAACTGTGATAATTTGAGACACCACAGACTTTCATCCATTCGAATTTTTCCAAAAATACATCAATTTTCTCATTCCCGTTAGGAAACGAGTCAAATGGAAAATTCATGGCTGCCATTCGGGGCCCTCCCTGTCCTGGGGGTTCTGCCGCCACTGCTCTGGGGGAATCTCCATTAGCCGAACTGCCCTCCGACAATCTACTTTGCAGTTCCAGAGAACGCATGGCAAGTTCATGTTGCCTCTCTGCTGCGCTCTCCTCTGCCTGCCGAGCCTTTTCCTCTGCCTCCATTTTACGAAGTTCCATCTCGGCCAGCCGGGCCCTCTCTTCTTTCTCTGCTTCCCTTTTCTCTCTCTCGGTCTGCCGGTCCTGTTCCCTTTTCTCTCTCTTGGTCTGCCGGTCCTGTTCCCTTATTATGTAGGCCTTAGTCTCGGCCTCATCCATTCCCATATCTTGAGCTGCCTCCCGCCAGGCAGCTAATAACTTGACCAATTCCGCCATCTTACCTGACAAATCTGCAGTAACTCACATTTACAGATTAGGACCGTAAGAAGCAAAGAAAAATTTACCGTTACTTACTAGAAATTACTCCCTCTATAACCACTGTCCCAAAAACCCGAACTCAGACTAGCACCAAATCTGAATGATAACTACCACCTGAAAAAAATTGATTATACAGCTATCCTAAAACTGAAATTACCTTCCTATTGGAGAAAAAAAAATTTCAGTTAGCCATCAATTACCTCTAAGTCATCAAAACTAACTACAACTACAATCTAATATGACTGCACCCTGTGGAAAAACTTTCAGTGGAAAAAAAAAACTTATAGCTTGATCAGTTTTAAAGCTCAAAGTCTAGGGGAACATTAAAGAAAATCTATTCTCAGAACTTTCTACAGAAACAATCTACGAATCTAGATAAGATCCCAGAATGATCCCAAGGATGTAGCGACCCCACTTTGTCACAAAGTGGATTTAAGTATAGAGTGTTGTCTGAGTGTGTAGACAAGACCCTATTTGGAGAAAGACTGAGAAGATAGATTTTGATGAAAATGACAGTGAATGTGGACAGATGAGACTATTGGCTTCGAGGGTGAGAACCTAGATTGACTCTCCCTCGCCACTCCTGACGTCTTTGATAGCTATAGACTCACCACCTCTTACTACCCTTAAAGGAGATAAGGTTTAACTAACGACCACGGACACACTATACAGACAAATATATAGACGTACAGTATAGTTAAAGAAAGTGACTGATCCAGACTACAGTTTATAGTTTATTTACACAATAAAATAAAGTACATATCAACCATAAGTAACGTGCGTGGTCGCACACCTGAAAAGAACAAAACCAAGTTAAACAAAAATGACAATTAATAAAATCCAACCCTTTCACCCAAAACATTCAACCTGCATGGGAAAAAAGAAAGAATCAAGGATTATACTCAATGAAATTGGTGGGGTCTCAAATCACGAGCCACCACTCCTAATTATCTTATTCTAAATTTATTAAATTTGACCACCACTGTCCAGCTGTAGACCTAACTGCTGTCTACACAACCTCTGCATGAATTTTCTAAAGTCCTACACTGCAGCTCACGAACACTGCTCCACAACTGACTTCTTCCATAAAACCTCAGAAGCTGTCCTCTGCTCTGATTTTATAACTCTTTATCACTTCTGTCTCTCCACTCTAAGCATTCAGAAGGAATTTTAACCCTATCTCCCTCCACGAATTTTCTCTGTTGATGACTTGGGCTTTAGACTCAGTGACTCTCTGACGCGGCTGTCACCTTCTGAGGATCTGATGAGTGGCTGGTTGGGAAAAGTATGATTTCCCTATCTCTTTTCCGTTGTACTGATAACGGGTCTGGTTCACTACCACGACATGTGATAGCCGAAGGCGGTAATTAGATTCAAGGCTTTATTATGGCCTTCTGATGAGCACTAGGCAACGCGCCTATCTGATGTGCTTTAGCGAGCTTAGAGCTCCTGATTTCTAGAACCAGTTCCTGCTGAAGATTTCTCTCTTCACTGCAAGGGAACTTCTCGGTTCTTTCACCTCTGGCGATATCGTGAGCACTAGGCTCCTGAGATGACAAATTTGCTGTTGGTAACTTGTAAGGGCCGGTTTGACCCCCCGCCCCCCCCCCCCCCCCCCCCCCCCCCCCACCCCGGCCCCCCCCCCCCCCCCCCCCCCCCCCCCCCCCCCCCCCCCCCCCCCTTTTGTGCCGTGAAACTGCCAATATCGCGTTTCTTCCACTTGGAGCAGGCGATAATGACTTTGTTTACACGGCTGAATTTCTGGAGGCAAAAAAGACCTGCTAATGATTTACTCTGTTATTTATCCAAGGGACCCCACGCCCTACATCATCGCTTGGCGTCGCTCTTAAACCAATAATATTCCTGCATTTCATAAACTATTGAAATCCCCCAATGATAACGCAAGCTACTCATGACTCATATTATTACCGTTAACGCGCGTCCAAAAATTGCATCATGTAAGATAATGTTACATCGACCGTGTGAGCAAAATTAACTTTAATTCGATCCCAGCGCCAGTTTTAAGTACCTGGGTAGTGCTTTTTCACACCCACCCCCAATTTACCTGGGTAGGTGCAAGTGTTTCGGTTTCATCCGAGCTGAAAAATCTACCCAGCCTAAAATAACTACAACGCCTAGTAAATACTATAAAATGACCGCAATTAATTTAACAAAGGAACTACGACTACTTGTATGCAATTACTTTAGAGAAAAGAAAACTGGTGTGAGTATAAACTTAAACCCTACAGTAATCCCTCCTGAAAACGCAATTAATTACCAAGAGAAGAAGACTAAACTCAATTAGTTATAGAACAAAATTACAGGGAGAAGAAGAATGATCTCATAACAACATAAATAATTATCTGGAGAGGACTAATGGGGCCTATTGAAAAATAAAATCACAGTACCACATCACAACGTCCACTTGAATGTTCTCAAAGAAAGCAGTAGTCAGTTTGAGGCTATTTGAATCCCTGTAAAGCTTTTCGATGAAAGGAACTGGCGTCAGCCATATGCGCTTTGTCTGTACCGCATATAACGGGCAACTTTAAAGCAGATGTTCAGCAGTCATTTTATCAGTGCCACAGTTACACTGATCGGTAGTTCCTATCTTTAGCTATTGAATAGATGGTTTCTCAATCTGTTGTGGCCAGTGCGGAGTCTGAAGATTACCACTTGTTCTCTTCTGTTGAGCTGGTAGTAAGCATCATTCTGTGTGTGACCTGGATGTTCTACATTCCATTTGTTTCTGCATCTGATTCTGATAAAACTCTTTGCTTCGTCAAAAGTTAGTTGCATGTACAAACAGTATAAATAATTATGAACATGCACCAACAAGTTATGATTTATTGTAGTTCCCTGGGGGACATTGCGGGACAATGAAAGAATAGAATTTTAGTGCTCTCACCAAGCATGTCTAAGAGTTGATTGAGATGTAGTTATGCTTGATCTAGCAGCCTCTTCATATGAAACAAATTGCTTCAGAAACTACCACTGCCAAAGCACATTTTATGCTTTGGTACTGGCTTTCTGCAAGAGAGCCAGCTGAAGCCATTTTGTTTTCCACTCCTTATATAGCAAGGAGCTGCCATTACAGCTGATCCCCCTTGCAAGAAGCCAGCACCACAGCATTCATCTCGTCTGGCAGTGGTGTTTCTGAAGCAGTTTGTTTAACATAATGAGGTTACGAGCCCCATGTGCAACCTCATATTAGTCGCCTGTTACAACATGCGTGAGGGAGCAGTAATCTTCTTCTTTCTTCGTCTCCTCAGAGACCCCCCCTCCCCCCGGGAACTACAATAGGGCCTAACTTCAGTGAAATCCTCATTTTTCTTCAGAAATGAAAAATGGATATTCATTCGTTGATTCAAGGATGTTCAAAATATCAGTTGGAATGCTTGTCAGCTTTTAAAGATTTTGTTTTTTTGAACTGCTCAGGAAGCGTTTGCTGTGAGAACTGAGTATGAAGCCAAGATGCAGCAGACAGAGGAGAAATTTGAGGACATCAGTGCAGAGAAGATAACAGCTGAGCAGACATACAAACAGTAAGTTACGGCTATGCCAAGAATACCTCATTCATTTCATTTCCCATTCAACCTGTGATCCTTTTTGCCATAGTTATGAAAGAAATATTAATTTTTTTGAATCGGTCTGAGTGAAGGTGAAAAATAAATATTTTCAGCTGATGAGTATGACAGGAAATGAGTTAGTATTGTAAAATAAGGGAGAAATATTGAATATTGGGGTAGAAGTACTGAGATGCAGATGTTTGTAGAAAACCAAATTATTTTTCCTTCCTTTTTTCACATTCTGCAATAGCGCGAAAGTGAAGGATTAAACATTGTGATCTGATCAGTGTAAAAGTGAAAGGTGAAGTATTGTGAACTGATCAGTGTAAAAATGAAAGGTGAAGTATTGTGAACTGATCAGTGTGAAAGGTGAAGTATTGTGAACTGATCAGTGTAAAAGTGAAAGGTGAAATATTGTGAACTGATCAGTGTAAAAGTGAAAGGTGAAGTATTCTGAACTTGCTCAATGTAAAAGTGTAAGGTAAAGTATTGTGAACTGATCAGTGTAAATGTGGAAGGTGAAGTATTGTGAACTGATCAGTGTAAAAGTGGAAGGTGAAATATTGTGAACTGATCAGTGTAAAAGTGAAAGGTGAAGTATTCTGAACTTGCTCATTGTAAAAGTGTAAGGTAAAGTATTGTGAACTGATCAGTGTAAAAGTGAAAGGTGAAGTATTGTGAACTGATCAGTGTAAAAGTGAAAGGTGAAATATTGTGAACAGGTTAGTGTGACAGTGAAAGATCAATTGGTTTGGTTTGGTTTTAAGGACTATCTTCATTGCACACGGACAACCCCATCAGTGCTCTGATCTCCTCCCTTAGATCACACAAGGAGGATCTCAGCACAGTGCATGAACTCCATAGCACCGGTAAGAATCCCAATGTGTGTATATAGGAATCATATATTCTATAAATATTTTTGTGGTAGAAACCTACCGTTTTTAATTTTTAAATTTTGCCAGGGCCTTCTCTTTACGATTTCCAACTGCCATGGGATTTTTAACGTATGCAACTTGCACATGGGACCTCCTATTTTTTTGCCCTTATCCGAGAAGGCTAGGCGATATTTTCTGCCTAGAGTCTTCTCTTATGTGTCAAGTCTTGAATTCTTTCCAACTATGTCATGAGTTTTTCGAAGACATTTTGTTCTCGAATGTTGTGTTCTCCCCAATGAGTTTTATTTTCTCACTACCCAGGAGACCAGGTGGAAGTATGACATCAATTAGGACCACTGGTTCTGAAAGAATATTTCCAAAAATTATATTCCCTCAACTGGGAATCAAACCCGGTACCTCTAGAATTCGAGGCGGATGCCATACCTCTTAGCCACTGTGACTCACGAAAGATTAATTATTTTGAACTATCAGTTTGAAAGTGAACTAATCAGTGTGAAAGTGAAAGATGAAGTATTCTAAACTGATCAGTGTGAAAATAAAAGATGAAGTATTGTGAACTTCTTATTTGTTCAGTATGATATTTTTTAGTAGTCTCATAGTAGATACTACCGCAGGTGAGTGAAGTGTTAGAGATTTCACCATATTAGGTCCAGCTTTTTTTATCAGGCGGGTGACCAGTTCCCTTCCTTGCTGTCTTTGCCTTCCCATAACTCAAGAGCAGAGTCAAGTACCCATTTATAGCTGGGTAGACTGGAGTGTGATGTTACCAGGCTTAGATCCTGAAATCCTGCTTCTGTCATGATTGCTTTCTCAGTTGTCCCATTTAGTATCGATTATCTTGGGGTTGATATCGTGTCATTTGCCTTCGAAATAGTTGTTCAATTTGACATTATATTCCTCCTTATATCATTTGACATTGCAGTCTGTGTACATCTATTCATTTTATTCGTTGGTATAAACTTCTTCAGTTTAATTCTCAGTTTTTAAGCTAGGCAGAGGTATGATCGCTTCCGATCTCTGCACCTCTGTATGTAACTGTTCTGCTAGAGGAAAGCACTCAAACTGCTAAGCCAATCAGCAATCAGACAGTCCACTATTCATGTAACCATATCTATTTCTCTCGTAGAGTTGGCAGTCTGTCACAGGCTTTTTGTGTCACCATACAGTTTCTCACTCGCCTGGGTAGGTTAGATGGGAAGGTCATCCTGTCAGTGTACACCTCTCATGGAACTGACAGTCTTTGAAGGAATTTTATAATGTTTGGGATTAACTGTATTGTGAACTGACCAGTGTGAGAATGAAGGATTAAGTACTGTGAACTGATCTGTGTGCAAGGATGGGTTAAACAGCTTGATCTGATCATAGTATGCATCAAATTTTTCCTATGCTGTATGTCTATATGCCTATTTAAAGTCGCAAATATATGCAGTAAGGCATATCTGGAGTCATCCTTATATGACCACCAGCTAAGCACAATGCTTTAGTGTACAGATGTGGAAGTGAACCTCTGTCTGTGAGGCTAATTACACCCTCATTGACTTTTGAAATCCTCCACACACTTCCAGGGATTCCCCTTGTGGTGAAACATGTAGAGAACCCAACATTACACTCTAAGCTTGGAGTAGTCACTTGAGCACCAGACATAACTCTGGCTTTTACCTGGTTGCCTGCATGATGGAGGATCTCATTCTGGGTTCATGATAGCCAGGGGGAGCTGAGAAGTGGCTCTGTGACAATTCCTAGGGAGAGTCCAGAACCAGAGAACGATATTTTAGCTCTGCATATTTGGAGAGCCCCCTTGGATGGTGGGGAAGGCACGATATGCCACATGCTTTTTCCTCCTAGTTTGGGACCAGATGTGATGATCCTTTAAATGCAAGCCAGGCTAGAGAAACTGGAGCTCATGACTTCAACTCAACACGTTTCGGATTGGCAGAAAAGCCACAACAAAAGTCTACATCTGCAGTGTAGATAATACCAAGGAGTCTTCAACTTGGTATTCGCTGCAAAGCTAAGCAGCCCTAGTTAAACAACAAACCACAAATATCTGAGGCCTCCATAATCTTCATCATTTTTATCTTTTATTGGCGTGGTCTTTCTGGCAACAAGTAAAAAATACATGGAATGAGACATGTGAAGAAGTACTGAGAAAAAGAACATCAGCACAAAGCATGGATAACAACAGAAACCATTATTAAAATAGAAGACAAGAAAAACAAGAAAGCAGATTTGAACAGAAACAAAACCAGAAATTCTGGGAGAGATAGGAAATACCAGCAGAATGGAAGGAAGGTTATCTGGTCAAGTTGCCTAAGAAGGGAAATTTACAAGAGTGCACAAATTATAGAGGAATAATGTTACTATCAGTGCCAGGAAAAGTATTAAACAGAATCATCCTTGAGAGATTAAAAGAGTCCATAGACAAGCAACTGAGAGATGAACAAGCAGGTTTTTGACAAAACAGATCCTGTACAGACCAGATAGCCACATTGAGAATAATAGTTGAACAAAGTCTGGAATGGAATTCACCGCTATACATCTGATTGATGAAAATGAAAACTATGAAAAGGCATTTGACAGTGTAGACAGAGAATCACTTTGGAAATTGATGAGGCATGATGGAGTTCCCATGAAGATCATTAACTTAATAAGGAAGACCTATGAAGATATGACATGCAGAGTTCTTCATGAAGGACAACTTACAGAACCGTTTAGGATTAGAATGGGAGTGAAACAGCGATGCCTCTTGTCTCCATTTCTTTTCTTATTAGCAATAGACTGGGTTATGAAAACATCGACATCACACAACAGAAATGGAATCCAGTGGAATCTGACTAAACAGCTTGATGATCTGGATTTTGCAGATGACTTGGCTCTTCTGTCCCATAAACATAATCAGATGCAAGAGAAAATGAAAATTCTCAATGAGAGGTCACAACAAGTGGGCCTGAAAATACACAGGGAAAAGACAAAGATTATGAGAATAAATGCAAGAAATGATAACAAGGTTGAACTTGAAGAAACACCACTAAAGGATGTAGAATCGTACACATATCTTGGCAGTAATATAGACAGAGTTGGAGGGACAGACAATGATATCAAAATAAGAATACAAAAAGCAAGAGGAGCTTTCATTGCATTGGGAAACATATGGAGAACAAGAGAAATCAAGTCCAACACGAAAATAAGAATCTTCAACTCAAATGTGAAGTCAGTCCTATTGTATGGCTCTGAGACATGGAGAGCAACAAAAACAACAACCAAAAAACTACAGACTTTTATAAATGGGTGCTTGCGTAGAATAAAAGGACTGAAATGGTATGACAAAGTCAAGGAAGTTGAGGGGAACTGCCGTAAGACGTGGAGTACAATGGATGGGTGTGAAAAAAATCGAAAAAAGGTGATTTGTCTTACGAGGACAAAAGAGAAAGAAAAAAGACGTTGGCTATTTTCTTTGTCTTTTGTCCTCGTAAGACGAATCACCTTTTTTCGATTTTTTTCACACCCATCCATTATGACAGTCACAAATGTGGAATTGAGGACAAGAACCAGACAATTGCCAGTGGAACAAGAGTTAAGAAGAAGACGTTGACGATGGATAGGACACACATTGAGGAGACCTGTTGATAGCAATACAAGGCAGTCCTTGTTCTGGAATCCACAGGGAAAGAGAGGCAGAGGTAGACCAAAAAACACATGGAGAAGAGAACTGGATACAGAGGTGAAAATGATGAGGAAAACATGGAAAGAACTTGAGCAGATGGCACAGGGCAGGAAGACTTGGCATGTGTTTGTTAAAGGCCTATGCTCCTCGGGGAGCTAAAGGGTATTGATTGAATTGGCATAGTCTTTACTTTACCTAGAATCAAGCCTTGCTCTTTTGTTTTTAGGCAGCTGACAGATTTAGTCAAAGAGAGACATGAAGCCTTTGCCAGACTGAAAACTTTGGAGGATCTGATGGATGCACTCAGAGCTGAGAATGAAACACTTCGACAGGGACTGGCCTCGACATCAGGTCATCTGGTGGTCAGATCAGTAGAAGAGGAGGCTGGGAAAAGTGAGTAGTATTGATTTAGCTACAGAGATCTTTTCATTATGAGGTTGTTGTTGATTAACTAGGGCTGCTGAGCTTGTTGCTCTTTCACAGCCAATGCCAAGTTGAAGAATTTGCATGTGTTCTGTAGCTGTTGAGTGGTGCCGTACAGAGTGTTTGTGAATGTTAGGGAGCCCAACAACAGAGCTTTCTTCTTTCTGTGGAGCGTCCTGGGCAAGTGAGCAGCACATACTGAACTGTCTCTTACATTGTGAGATTATTAAATAAGCATTTGGAGCGAGGAAATACCAGTTCACAGTAGTGATATCTTCTTCTTCTTCAAGTACAATGCCAGCTGGCAAAGATGATGATATCTCTCCACAGCTTTCTGTCTTCAGTGTTGTTTTATCAGTTCTTGTTGCCCATCTACTTCTTGAATGACATAATGTTCTGTGGTCAGTTCTGCTTTCCTGGATTCTTTCCGTCTCATTTTTGCATACACCTATAATGTTTTTCTTGTATCTTTATTTCTCTTTAGTTACTTGTTACTGTATATTTTGAGCCATTGAAGTTCTTTTGCTAGAAGTACAGTTTTTCACTATCCCACGTCTTTTCTTGGAAATCTCTTTTTAGTTTTTTGTTATGAGGGTGTGGAAATTTATATAATGTTTACATTTTATTATTTGTTCTTATTCTTCATCCTCATATACGAAATGTCCTTGCTGGATTCCTGCATTCTTTTAATATTTGGTGTCCAAAATGTCATAGTTGGTCATTGCCATATTTAGTTGCAGTTCTGGGTCTTAGAGCCACGTAGAACTGCTAGGATAGTTATAAGTCAGCCAATGTTAGAAAATTTCTTTGTTTTCAGTTTATAATAGGGTTGTCTCTTATAAATGCAATTCAAAAGCCTCATGTCGAACCTCACATGAAAGGGCAGTGCATCTCTTGTAGTTTTGTTTATATGACAATTTGGAAAACCCTTTTGTTGGCTGTTGACATTTTGGAAAACTCTGTAGTTAGCTGTGTTGTATCCTTCTGCTACCTGTGTTGTATCCTTCTATTAGCTGTGTTATACCCTTCTGCTAGCTGGGCTGCATCCTTCTGTTAAATGTGTTATACCTTTTTGTTAGCTGTGCCATACACTAGCTGTGTTGTGCCCTTCTGTTAGCTTTGTTACAATGAATTTGCTGTCACAGTTATTACTGCTGTCAGGCTCATGTAGAAATCTTGAGGTGAAGTGGCCACATCATGAATTAGGACCAAAATGAAGTCACTTTTACTTGCATTGTCTCAATACTCCTGCAGGTGGTCAACATGAGACCTTTCGTGCTGAAATTGCTTGCTTGGAATCAAATATCAGTCAACTGACAAGAAAGAACAAAGTTTTGGAGTCTGAAATTAATACTTTGCGTTGTCAGTTGGCATCTCGGGACAAGGAACTCACTGAAACATTTGCTGAACTGAAGTCATTTGAAGTGGCGCCAAAATCTAGCATGTCTGATGAGCACTTAAAACAGCAGAGAATCCAGGCTTTGACTTCTGAGGTGAGTTTCTTTAAATAAGATATAAACTTCCTTTGTGCACTTGAGAGATAGATTGTTATTTAGAAATGAGTGAAATTTACTTAGATTTACTTGCCATGGTCGCTGAATTGCAGTGCATTTTGAAACAGACAGTATCACAACCTATAAAAAGTCACATTTTGATGGTTGCATGTTTTAATAATTGAATTGACTTTACATAAATGTTCCAATTTTGTGTGTGTGTGCAAAATTGGGTAAACATAAACTCATTATTATTCTTGTCTCTTGATTTTTGAAGCAAAAAGCATTGACTAATTGTTGTCACAGAGACCTGTTCTGTGTTAGCCAGTCCAAATTATTTCAGCTGTTTACTGGTCTTGTTTGCTTTCTCTTCTTTTTTCCCACCTCTAGATTTTCATCTCGGGGCCATATGTATGTTCGTCTTTCATACTTGTTTCCCAGAAAGGTCTTAGCCAAAGCTTTCATGTAAGGTTTTATTTGTCTCGAACCATGGCAGCTTTGTCATATTCCATATTGGTAAATTTTTTGTGTGTTCTCTGTAATTCTCTTTTAAATTATGGGTTGGTGGTCCGGTACACCACTTTTTAATAAGCAAGGCTGAGGATGTCTTTATTGGGTTCTATTCCTTCAGCCTCCTACAATCGGCATAACACTATTAATCAGTAATATTTATTGGTTATTGGTTATGCAGTGAAATCGCTTGTGCATTCAGACTTCTGATTTAGTGTACAGGGAACTTATCACGACCTTATTATTTAGCACGATGCTAGCAGGCAGAGGTGATCATGTCTCTCTACAATTTCCTGTCTCCAGTGATGATGATAGGAAACTCTATACAGAGCGATACAACAAGAGGCAATCTGATTATCAGAAGTAGTCCCCCCGTCTATCAAGTGTTTCGGCCCTTTAATCTCCTTTACACTCTAAGGGGGGGGCGGGCCCACCTGGGTCATGACTCCCAAGTGTCTCCGCTTCTTGTTGTCTTATGTAGAAAATGAACCCACTCCACCTTGGTTGCAGCTTTAAAATCCACAACTCTGCCAGCCGGAGGCAATTGTGAAAGTAACCCTTATGTTGAAAACAAATTATTGCGGTTGTTCCACAGCACACCACGACTAGGGACAGACACTGACCCACCTGCGCGAAGCCAACAAGGCTTGAAGCCACTGCGCACTAGCAACTGAAATCTACTTGTGCCCGACTCCTCACATAATACACCGTGGTTTGCCTGTCCTTTCACCAATACAACGAAAAACTCAATCAATTTCATTTGTTAACTTCTTTCCCTGCCATGATGTTAGACTGTCCATTATCTTCTCTCTTTGACATCCTCCATCTCTTTTTCCATCAATCTTTCCTGTTGTTACAATACATTCTAGCTTTCATCTTACCATTCTAGCTTTCATCTTATCATTTTAGCTTTCATCTTATCATTCTAGCTTTCATCTTATCTTTCTAGCTTTCATCTTATCATTCTAGCTTTCATCTTATCTTTCTAGCTTTCATCTTATCATTCTAGCTTTCATCTTATCTTTCTAGCTTTCATCTTATCATTCTAGCTTTCATCTTATCATAACATGCCCAAAGAAAGTCGACTGCTTCCTTCTAATGTGAGTAGTATGCTTTCTTTGTGCGCTTGCCTCTTTCAGGACATCCTCATAGCTGTCCATGATATTCTTAACATTCTTGAGTAAACCATGTGCCTGTGGCCTCCAGTGATTTTTTTCTGTTTGTCTACTAATTGTCCATGACTCACTTCCCTATGTCAGGACTGGTTGAATTTAACAGTGAGAAACTCTTTTTTTCTTACTTCAATTGACAAAGAATTGTTCCATAAAATAATTTTCATTTTATGGACTGCTGCTTTTTGCTTAGGTTATTCTACTCTTCACTTCTGAGATATAGTTGCATGTGATGTTATTAATATTCTTAGGTATTAGAATCATGCTGATTTTTTCTAAAACTGTCCCAATTAATTTGAAGGTGCATTGTGGAGAAGTTATTTTCCTCAAGATGATCATTATTTCTGTCTTTCCTCAATTTAGGCTAAGGCCTTTATTTTTACTTTCTGTCACTATTATGTCAATGATTTCCTGTAACTCTTCATCACTTGCTACTATTAAAACTGCAGTTAGTTTATATTATGCCCACCAGTTGATGTTCCTGATAATCCTTTATAGATCTCATGATAATTCAGCTGACAGTACATATCCCTGCCCAATTTCCTGTTTTTCTGCTGAAACACTTCTGTTTGGTTGCCAATTCTTATAGCTGCTATTGGTTGCTAGTATGTGTTCTTTATTAGTCTCTGGTCTTTTCTATAGATGTTTATGCTTTTTAATCTTCTGATAATTTCCTCATGTTTGACCATGTCAAATGCTCCAGTGTAGTCTGAAAATCCAAGTGTAAATGTTTTTACTTATATCACTCATCATCATATAAGTGTCATCTTACACATAGATGGAGTAATATATTTCACCAATTCTTCTTGTTTTAACATTTGTCATAGGTGGCAAGTCTGAAAGAAGAGCTACATCTTCAGTCAGAAAGATATTTATCCATTCAGAAAGAAAAAAGCCGGCTGGAGACAGAGCTAGGTGAGGTTAAAGATGAACTGCGATTAATCAAGAAGAGAAACAGGGAGCAGGATTTGGATTCAAGCTTGACACAGGTCTGTCACTGCTCCACAAATTTATTCCATAGATTTTTCTTTTAGACTGGTCAGAGTGACTCTGCAAGGGTGATTTGTGGCTCAGTGTTTGTTTGCTGTAACATATTGTTAAGTTGAAATATAGGACAGCTGTTTGCTGTTAATGAAGTTGTAGGTTTTTAAACTCAATATTGAAATGTCTGAAGTTTAGCATACATGGATTTTCAGGCTATTAATCTCTACTGTATTTTCAGTGTCACAGTCTTTATAGCACTGACTTCTTGAGGCAAAGGGACCTGGTTTGAAACCAGGTTGTGTCAATCTCTAGTCTATCCAGCTGTAAAAATGAGTAGCTGACACCATTCTTGAGTTAGGGAAGTTCAAGGACAGTGAGGAAGGGAACTGGCCACCCAACCTCATAAAGTTGAGACCTAGTAGGGAACCTCATAAAGTTGAGATCTAGTATAGATGAAGTCATTAACACTTCAGCCTCCTATAATATTAAATTATTTGTAGTTGAGTCATATTTCATTATTTTTCTAGGGAATCAAACCAAAGAATAAACATGTTCAAGCAAGAAGTGCAGCATTGATTTTAACTATGGAGATATCTAACTCTGTCAAAAGAAATTGAGCAATTTAAGATAGAATATATGAGGTCTATTCCAAAATCAACCTCCGATTGGCTGGTAAAAATTTTTAAAAATTGACAATAACATCTAAATACACACAAAAGTTACATACATCACTGCTTTACTTTTCCACATAGTCACCACCCAAATTCAGGCACTTGTCGTACCGTGGCACGGGTTTTTGTAACCCCTGGTCAAGGAACGGTGCCGCCAGGGTACTTAGCCAGTTGTTGACTCCATCCATGAGCTCCTCGGCAGTGTCGAAGCATCGGGTAGCCAGCCAGACCTTCATCTTGCCGAAGAGATGATAATTGCTTGGTGCCAAGTCCGGGCTGTAAGGGGGGGGGGTGGTTGAAAATGTCCCACTTAAACTGCTTGTGCGAGCAGCAGTATGGGGCCGCGCGTTGTCGTGCAGGATAATGAAGCCACTGGTGAGCATTCCGGGCCTTTTGTTTTGGATCGACTTTTGTTGACGGAATTCATGACACCAGGGACCACAATTCAACCACCTCCCTTACAGCCCAGACTTGGCACCAAGCGATTATCATCTCTACGGCAAGATGAAGGTCTGGCTGGCTACCCGACGCTTTGACACCGCCAAGGAGCTCATGGATGGAGTCAACAACTGGCTAAGTACCCTGGCGGCACCGTTCCTTGACCAGGGATTACAAAAACTCGTGCCATGGTACGACAAGTGCCTGAATTTTGGTGGTGACTATGTGGAAAAGTAAAGCAGTGATGTATGTAACTTTTGTAAGTATTTAGATGTTATTGTCAATTTTTAAAAATTTTTACCAGCCAATCGGAGATTGATTTTGGAATAGCCCTCGTAATATTTTAGACCACGAGGCAGGAGTGGACTGACAGTGATCTGGGCTGCCGGGCAGTAAGAGTCATTGGCCCTTTGACAGTTGATTAAGCTAGATGGATACTAGGGCAGAGTAGGCCCCCCGCTGCTGTGGGCTCTGGGGTGCTGCTCGATTGTCTGAGTGTTCAGTCTGTCCCTGCCACGAGGCAGACCTACTTTTATCAATAGCATATAAGTGAGTGCTCCAGCAGTAGCCAGTGCAGAATAAGAAAATAATGAGTTTTATAGCTGCCTGGGTGATGCCAAGAACACTGTGGAAATCATCAGAAATTACCAATAGTAGACTTCATTGCTTAAGAAGATAAAAAACAAGAAAGACATACAGTAGAATGTACATTCAATATGAGAAAATGGTTATTGGCTCATGATTATTGAATGGACTTTGTGCCTGAGCTTATTTATATGCTATACTAACCTTCTAAATGTTGATATCATCATCATCACCATTATTTTCTCATATGCTCCTTTTCGAGCATGGAGCCACCACTATAGCTGGTCCCCTTGCAGGAAACCTGCACCAAAGATTCACGTGCTCTTGTTGCTGTGGTTTCTGTGGCAATTTGTTTGACATGTTGAGGTTGCCAGCTACATACACAGCCTAATATTAGTCACCTTATATGACATACCTATATAAGGAAGGGAAACCCGAGGCCTGTAAACGGTAAATTAATATGAAACAAACATAAAGGTATGTTTTCAGGCACTCGTAAGAAATAAAGAACACCTGTGCATGCTGTAGTCCAATTCTTTGTTCGTCTCGTCAGATACCCCCAGAAACTACATGTGGCAGTGTTAATAATGAGATTTGTTAAAAAGTAAGAATTTAGTAGTCACAGAGGATTAGGTCCATGAATTTAATTCTCAATTTGGTTTTTTTCAAACATAATAATTCTGATTAGACAAAAATATTTCTAATTAGATAAATCAGGTGAAGAAAATGGAAGCAGAGTTGGAGAAGAAAGATGAGGAGATTTTAACACTAACAGCCAAATTGAATGAATATGAGACCTCGTTTTTCGTGACAAAATCAGAAATGACGTTTCAACAGAAAATTCACCAAGATATGGAGACTCAGGTTAGTTTTATGTAACTTATTGTACAGTTAATCTTAATCATCATGATCAAGAATGTTAGTCATTCATTTATCACCTTTCTGCTTCCCAAGGTGCATAGGCTTTCAGGGAACTCATGCTGCGTTCTGCGATATACCGTCTGCTCAATTTCTTTCCGTGATATACCGTCTGCTTAATTTCTTTCCGTGATATACCGTCTGCTCAATTTCTTTCCATATGTTCATCATCGTGTTAACTACTGTCTCCAGTTCTCTTTTTCTATATGTATTTTGGTTAACTTCTATCTCTCACAAAAGATAAGAGAAAGGAAAGGCAGAACGTTAGACATCTATGAAGACATTTTCTCCTGTTTTGGATTAACACTATTATGAACTAATACTAGAAGAAAGTGCATTCTTTTAAAAATTGCTGACGTTAATTAAACACTTAAAAAAAATTTGATCTTAGTGTTGTTTGGATGTTTCATGTATTTGAGCCCTTGGTTCACTAGGACCTAGAGAGCTGAAATTTTGCACACGACCCTACAACCCTCTGTCATGGTACATTTTAAACTATTAAAATTTGAAGGAACCTCGTGGGATCTTTTTCTTTTTTTTTTTAAAAGACAAAATGCCCCGCTCAACCCTTGATGGGTTATAATTAGGATATATAGTTTAGTAAATTCAAGATAATAAAATCTGATTTCCTATATATAAATATAGTATATTCTTCCCCCCCAACACAGTCCAAATATAGTAAATCAAAACTAAAATTGTGTGAATGTATGTGTGTGTGCCCTCCCCTTTCCCCCCCAAAAACAAACAATTAAAATAAAAAACAAACAACAACAAAAGTAAAGTCTGTCATATCTGCCCTGTTGACACTCAATTTACCAATTATCTGCCATCATCCACATGTGCATACCATTAGACTACCTCTTATCCTTACTCCATCATTGATCCTTATATATTAATTTTAGGATCAGTGATGGTATGAGGATAAGAAGTGTCTCTCACGTAACCTGTCTCAGAGCCACCTATACAAAAATTAATATTCAAATCTTCAAAATAAAGTTTGTGCAATAACCGATTTGGTTAAAATGTAAAGCTTATGATGTTTTCTTCCATGTAGCTGGAATCAATTCAACAACAACTAGACCAGAGATGCCAGGTGCTGGATGCATTAGCTGCCAAAGAGAATGAGCAGCTAGAGCAGTTGGAAATAGTGAAGGGAATGCTTCATAAACTGAGCCAGGGACTTGCCCAGAAGCAAGGAGAAGTGAGAAATATTATTTTCACAGTTTGCATTTAATGTCACTGTGCAAATTATGAAAAATATTATATATAGTAGTAAAAATTTAGTTGAACATGGTGGTCTCTGTTTCAGCTAGATTTTACAAGGTCCAAGTGTTATGCTATATATATATACTGTAAAATCTCGCGTATAATACGCACTCGTGTATAATACGCATGCTTGATTTAGCAAAAAATTTTCTGGTAAAATGGAAATTCGTATATAATACGCACCATAATTTTTCAAGATTTTATTTTATGAAACATTTGTTAAAAAACTGAAAGTATAATAACAAACAGAAATAGGTACGCAACACCTACATTTTAGGTACTTTGGACTGAAAGACCATGTCGCTTCATAAAACGAACTACCCATCCATATGACGCTTTAAATGTTGTTGTGCCTGTACGAGATTTTGTAAGTTTTAGAGCTTTAAGTCGTATTTCAATGCATGAAACACCGATGTCTTGTTGCCTTCTATCCACTACCCACTCCAATAATGTTTTTTCTAGGTCTGGAAGATCTGGTGGTGACCCACGATTCGCCTTTTTCTTACTAGGCAACACTTGCAGCACCTCTTTGTTTTTTCGCCATAATCGAATGTTACACTCGTTAATGGAAAAATGTCGACTTGCTGCCCGATTGCCGTTAGATTCTGCATATTTTACCACTAAGAGCTTTTTGCTGCAGTATAACATTTTCTCGAATTCATTTTTAGGGCTCAAAATAATAAAATGACAAACTTCACAACCAAGCTTAATATCAAAACGGATTGAAGACCAAGAGTGCGAAATGTGTTTTGCAACAATGTCTGACACATAAGAAAACACAGGGCACATTCAATTTCGCGCCATTTTCACTGTTAAATTGTGACAAAACCTTGACAGACTTTCCAATGTAGGTTACTTTCGAAATCGAAAATGACATATTTTTTAGTACTCATGTATAATACGCACCCGAGTTTTAGCGGGTAAAAATTGTGCGTATTATACGGGAGATTTTACGGTATATATATATATATATATTCTACAGATTTATAGAGTTCTGAAATACTAGCTTATTGTTAAATTCTGTTTGTAAAAAAAATTATCCCTCTTAGCAAACTCTTCATATTTTTTAATTCAGTATACATATTCATCTATGATGATCAACAGTCAAGTTATTGAAGAAGTGGGGTGCTTTACATATCTAGGGAGTAACATTGACAGGGCAGGGGGAACCGATGGTGATGTCTGTCTGAAATAAATAAAGCCAGATGCACTTTTAATGCCCTTCGACCAATATGGAACTCCTTGGCTGTGTCCAGAGAGAGCAAAGTCAGAATCTTTGGTTCAAATGTGGGGTCAGTCTTGCTGTATGGCTCAGAGACATGGTATGTCTCAAAGAGTATCACCTCCAGGCTATAGATGTTTGTCGGTGGATGTCTCCGACGGATCCTCCATGTGAGATGGCCAGATGTAATGGCAAATGTAGAGCTGGGGAAGAGATGCGGGCGATGACCGATGCAAATGGAAATTAGGGTAGGAGTGTGGGGATGGGATGGACATGCGCTCAGAGGATAACGGTCAAGCATGTCCAGAGGTGCACTTGGCTGGAGCCCACGGGGGAAGGGAGGAGTGGGGAGCTTGGGGGAGCTGTGGAGGAAGAGGCTATATATATATATATATATAGCATTCCAATTTCCCTAGCCTCCTCCTCCACAGCTTCCCCCCCCCCCCCCTCCCCAACCAGAATAGAAATCGATGAAGAGCAACTGTTTCAGCCCTATGTTCCACGGGGAACAGAAAGGAATGATGATGATACATATTTATGAATTAACTTAATCACTTTTGACACATTTGTAACTGTTTTTTTTTTCTTCTTTACTTGTGAGTCAAAATGTGTGTATTTATAGAATGCATTGTGGCAAATGTGGACAGAAAAAGTAAAAAGTAATGGCTGAGGATTTACTACAAATTATGCAGGGTTGAAACAACTTTTTCTTTCTTTATTCATGCTATGGTGTTTTTACATTTTATTTACTGGGGAGACAAAAAAAGAATAGCACTGCTGCTCTCTCAGGCATGTCTTAAGATGTGCATAGGGCTGGCAGCTGCATCATGTAAAAGCAATCCTATATATCAAATCCTAGTTTTTTATGTCAGTGCGTAACACTAAGGGATGCTAAAGGATGCGCTATGGTTGAAAGTTAGACATTAATTGTATTGTTTCCCTTATATGTACTCTCCCGAAAATAGTAACACTTACCAAAGAAGAATGCGCAAATGACGGTGTGCACAAAAATAGTTATAGAATGTGTGATCACGTATACACACATTGGGATCTTCGCTGCTGCTACGTAGTTCGTGTACTGTGGTGATGCACAGCGGTTTTTAAAAATACTTTTGTTGCCGTTAGGTATTGGTGCTTTTGAATTTAATTCCCGTCTCATGACGGGCTTTTACACTAGTTCTATATATAAAATCCCAGCTTTTTCTGTCAGTGCGTATTGCTAAGGGATGCAACATTGGTTGAAAGTTAGACATTAATTGTATTGTTTCCCTTGTATGTACTCTCCCAAAAATAGTAACACTTACCAAAGAAGAATGTGCAACTGACGGAGTACAGAAGAATATATTTATAGAAAGTGTGATCCCGTATACACACATTGGGATCCTTGCTGCTGCTATGTAGTTCATGTACTGTGGTGATGCACAGTGGTTTTTAAAAATACTTTTGAATAAGTAAAATTGCCGTTAGGTATTGGTGCTTTTGAATTTAATTCCCTTCTTATGACGGGCTTGTACACTAGGTTCTACAGAAAATGCCACTGCAAGTGCACATAAATACTTTGGTGCAGACTGTCTGCAAGAGGACCAACTGCAGTGGTAACTCCATGCTCCATAGGGAAAGAAATTATTAGAATTTACTGGTTCAAACATTTAATATTGTACTGTTTAAGCTTGAGGTCTTACAACTGGAACTACAGCAAGCCAAAGCAGAGATAGCCAGGCTAGAGGAACAGAATGCCAAACTGGCCAAAATAGTTGATGGCGCCACCATTCCAGGGGAAACAACTCCCAAGTCTAGTCCAGTGGCAGCAGATCTTCGGTTCAGTGAGATGAAATTTGAGAAGGAAAAGCTAGAAGATCAAATGGTGGTGAGTATACATAAATTACCACTGCAACAGAATATGTAAATTAAACTCTAATACATATAAATTGACATATCACTAATCCATTTCAGAAGAGAAAGGTAAACAGTTTGAAAAAGTTACTGAAGAAAAACATTAATATCAGTGCGAGGAATATTAACCGCATCATGTAAAACAAATTGTTACGGACACCAGTGCTGCAAGAGTACATGAATGCTTTAAGTGCAGATTCCTGCATGGGAGACCAGTTACAGTGGTGGCTTCCTGCCATATAAGGGGTGAAAAGGAACATGAAATGATAGTATATTATATCATGGACATGAAATGATGCTATATTATATCATGGGAAGGGGAAGTTATATAGACATTTTATGAAAAACCTGCAACTAAAGAAAAGTACTACTGAGTGCTATGACAGGCAGAAAGGGAGGACAGATAAAAAGAAAAAGATTTCTTCTAGTATTGTCAGCTGCATGGGAGGAACAGGGGGGCAGCATGGCCTTCTGCAGCCCAATTAAGAGAGAAACTGTATGGTGATGAGAGAAGCCTGAGATGGACTGCCGACTTTATGGGAGAAATAGATGTGGTTATTTGAGCGCAAACAAAGAAGAAAAAGACTGGCAGAAAGCTTCATTACTATGGATAAAAGTTGAGGCAGGCATGAAATATGCTTGTTACTAGGAAAGATAGGGAACACTTGAGCGAAGAGAGAGAAAATAAAAAAAACAAAATGTGTTGTAAACACTGCATTTCACATGGAGTTAAATCTGCTGGAGAAATACTTTTGAAAAGTCTTAATTCAGTGGCTTGTAGAGAGAAATAATAGCACCCAAACAGTAGTGGTATTAGTTTGTGCAAAACCATAGGCAAGCATGAACTTGTGAGGCACCTTTTAAATAAATTCCTGTTGCATTGACAAGCATATATTTGTCTGTGTGGCCCCTGAAAGCATGAGTCTGTGAGCAAAAGCCGAGGTCGCTTATGCCTAAAACCGCCACTGCACCCAAATGACTGAAACTGTGACTTCAAAAGCTGACCTTTTTCAGATTAACATTATTATCTTTGGCGTTTTCTTGACATTTATTACAGAATGAACATAAGAAAACATCTTTTTATGAGCATTTTATCCTCTCAGTGCATCTGTTATTGCCTTTATAAACTCCAGTGCTTTTGATTCCCAGCAAGCAACGAGTAAGCTGACTGTTTCACGAGAAGACTGTGAAGCACTTAATGCAGAAGTCAGTAAAGTCAAGCAGGAAGCATCTGCTGCTGTAACTAACAGCACAATGATGGCTAATGAGAATGCTGCTTTGGAAAGGAGAGTTAAGGTGTGTATCATAATAATAATAATAATAGCCCCTCCAGTCATAACTGGCGATGGGAATGTGCCCCTGAGGTGACAGCCCTCAACTGCTTATTTTCCTGGTGTTCCTTTTGATGTTTTTTCCTCTCTTCTGCTTGCTGTGAGAGCTTCTTTTCGCCCACTCTGAGGTGGCGCCGTAGAGAGCATACCACTTGGTGTGATTGGCAGCTTCATCCTTCCAGGCTACTGGATTTATGTCCAGTGCCCTCATTTCTCTCTTGCACACATCTTTGAACTTCAGCTGCAGTTGCTCAACTGTTCTTTTGCCATCTGCGAGTTGTCAGTAAGAGATATCTTTCAGAATGTGACCATCTTCCATGCGGGGGACATGGCCAAGCCAGCGTAGTCTGTGCTGTCTAAGCAGTGTATACATGCTTTGAAGGCCAGCATGTGACAACACCTCGACATTTGTCACTTTGTCCTTCCATGAAATACAGAGGATGTGGCGTAGACACTGTAGATGGAAGGTATTGAGCCTTCTTTCTTGCTTAGCATAGGTTGTCCATGTCTTGCTGCCATATAGTAGTGTGCTGGTGATGCGGACATTATATACGACAGCTTTGGTCTTCGTTATGAGTTTGGAGTTTCCCCAAACACGCATTGTGAGGCGGGCAAAGGTAGCTGCAGCTTTGCCAATACGGCTGTCAATTTCTATGTCCAGAGAGAAGAGAGAGTATGTCATTGATGATAGACCCCAGGTATGTGAAGTGGTGCACCACTATGTATGATAAGTTTAGTGATTACCTAAGGACTGGTTTTGACAGTAACTGACATTATAAATTCATCACTGCAACAGAATGTGTACATGACAGTAAATTAAAAGTATTTTATGCAAAACTGTTTGTCAGTGGAGGTAAGAAAGATAGTTTTTCAGCGTTACATACAGCCAGTCCTGACATACAGAAGTGGGTCAGGGACAATTAGTAAAAAAGCAGGGAAAACCCTGGAGGCTGTGGAAATGTGATTCTACAGAAGAATGCTAAGAGTACCATCAACTGCTAAAGAGAGCAATGAGGATGTACTGAAAGAAGCCAGGATGCAAGGGAAGCTTATTACTCACATGAAAAGACACCTTTTTTGGGGGCAGTTGATAAGAAGTAAAGAAGCTGGAATGTATTGTAACAAGAGGAAAGAGTGAAGGAAACAAGAGATAGAGGCGGACAATGAGAGAAGATACCAGACAGTTTGACATGGCATGGAAATAAGTCAATGACAGAACTGATAAACTACTGGAGACAGGAAGTTGTAGAGAGACATGTTCACATATGCCACCAGGCATGGTAGTTGAAGAAAAAGTTGACAGTGCCCCGTTATGGACATTTATAGAAAGAAACTTATGTGATGACCAGGATCCATCTCATGATAAGAGTTATTAGACAGATTAGGCACTGTACAAGTATCATTACATTTCTTGTTTGCTACCTATGGAGCATGGAGCTGCCACGGCAGTTGGTCCTCTTGCAGGAAGCCAGCACCACAGTGATCATGTGGTCTTGCTGTAGTGGTTTCTGTAGCTATTAGTTTGACCTCATGAGGTTGCCACTCCCATGCCTAAACTCACATTATTGCTTTCTACAACATGCCTGATGGGAACGTGTCTTGTTTTTTATTCATCTTCTTAGAGATCACCCCTCCCCCCTTTTCTCCCCAGAACTATATTGGGCTCTGTGCAAGTATACTATGTGCATTATAAATTGATACTTATATTCCCACAGTAAGTTAGTTACTATTTAATGTTTTTGCAGTTAAATGAACTCATGGGGGGAGGGGGATATCTGTTTAAATGAAAGCACTCTATACAAGCAGATGGATTTTCAGGAGTGTACAGTATTACAGTTGAATTTTTTTTTTTTTTTTAAATCATGAAAGCACAATGGTCAGTTATGCACTTCTGAACATTTGTGTGACTGAAACCTCACATAGAATCCTGAGACATACTGTTGATTCATAAAAGAGATAGATTTGACTACACGGGAGCAAATACTTAAGAAATCATGAAATCACTTAAAGTTTGGCAGAAGTTGATCACTGTAAATTTTTTTTTTTTTTTTTTTTAAATCAGTATGAAACTGTTTCTTCATTATGCTTGACAGAGATAGCATGGACGATTTCTGAAGTAAATCAGCATTTTCATCTTTATTTCTAGACATTGGAAGTAGAGAAAGAAGTAGCGAAAGAAGAGAGAGATATGTGCAAAGGGAGCATTGATCGACTGGAGATCTCTTTGCATGAAGTAGTGAGTAAGTTTGAGGATGAGACCAAATGCAAGTTAAATGGACTTTCTACAGAATACAATGACAGCTCTATGGGGGAACAAAAGGTAGGCGCCTGTTAACAAATATTTTTTTTAGCATTTCAAAATTTTTAGAAATTTTTTTTTTTACTATGGATATCCGACAGAATCATAAATGCTCATTAGTATTTATAGAGAAACAATAAATGATATGTGTTCAAGAATTATTTGTGGTGTTAATAATGTCCAAGTAAGGGCTGAATGTGAAAGATGTGCAGAATTTTCCAAAGTGTATATAGAATTAACATAAAAACAACACCAAAGAGTCATCTGTAGCCATTACTAAGACCAGATAGTGATGTTTAATTTTCTGTAGCAAACTTCATAAAGTGTGTAATAAATTAATGATGTGAATAATTATTGATAGAAATGCTATGATTTTGATTATTTAATTTAAGGGGTCATATAAGATCAGCAGCCTACTTCGCAACAACGGTCGTCTGCAGTGAATCTCCAACATCCTCTATCTCTTGTCATGATGCTACACTCTGTTAGGCTTTTTCCTGTCTATTACTTGATGCTATTTTCCGACTTATAGCACTGTCTTCCTCTTGCACATTTGCTTTCAAATTTAATAAAATAATTTTTGGTCTTCATTCATCTCCACCTTCCACAAACAAGCTTTCACGTGGTAACCATGCTTCATTATTTTTATTATAACATAGCAGTAATTTATTCTCTATTTTACATTGTAGCTCTCTGTTCACTGCCATACTTTTCTCCAGATCAGTTTTCTATTTCATTCTTTTCTCTAGATTATAGCTTACTGATAAACTGATACACAGTAGTAATTTACTCTGTATTACTGTTTTCTCCAGATGCAATTTTCTATAGTTAATTTATTTGGTGTCACTCTTTTCTCTAAATGACAGTGTGTTGATGAAGTGCATACTCTGCGTCTAATGATATTTGCTAAAGAGAAGGAAAATGGTTTAATCATGGACAGAGTCAAGTGAGTGTTTGAATTATGTTTTTATGTTAATGAATTTAGGGTTTTTCCTCGTTGTAAGATTTTGTTATATGTTGTTGTCAGCGTGAGAACAATGGATTTTATGAACAGTCTACTCATTTATTATATGTGTCTGGTTTCATAGACAACGAAATGTATTTTTTTTTTTTTTTCAGTGTCTGGAATGCACTATCCAGAATGCATTTAACTTTCTTCTACAGTATTTTCAGCTTTTATCATTTCTTTGTTACAAACACAATCTGAAACCATCACTCATTGCACATTCCCCTACAATATATCTTGGGGAAGCAAATGGTATCAAAGAGATTGAGAAAACTCCACTCGACAAGTCCTCTAATTCTTATGCAACTCAAATTTTAATGACAACATTAAATTGCCCACAAAAATAAAAAAAATTGGTGATGTGCTACATATTAAGGTTCGATCCTCGTTTGAGGTGGGATTTTTGTAGACTGCAAACAGCTCCGGGGTCAACCCAGCTTCATGAATAGGATACCAGAGCAACTCTGGGGAGGTTAAAGGTGGCTGGCGTGATGCTGACCACATCACCCCTAGTGTGCCTGCCGTATGGTCAAGAAAATATGCATAACACCATATTTCCAATATGCCTCAATGGGTGTCACGAAATGGATTTAAGACTAGAGGCTGTCTACATATAGTGACAAGACACTAGTGAGAAGAAAGATAGATTCAGATGAAAAATGACAGTGCAAATGTGAAAGTTGAGACTGGCTCCGAGGTTGAGAACCTAAGTCGACTCCTCCTCGCCACTTCGGACGTATAAATTGCTATGGCCTCGACCACCTCTAACTATCCTAAGGGGATAAGGTTCAATTAAGATTCACATACACCACGATACAGACAACAGATAGCTACTGTACGTAAATAAAATGACTGGTCCAGACTATAAATGTACAAGTTTTATTTACACCTATAAACAAAACTCAAATACATGTCAAATACATAAAAATGCAGTGTAAGAAATCCTGGAAAAACAAATTCAGGAAAATTACAACTGATGTATCATCAAACCCAACCCTTCACCCACAAGGTTCACCTGTATGGAGAAAGAAGGTAAGATTAAATTAAATAAACCACACTGCACTTGGTGGGGTCTCACATGTCGAGCCTCCACTCCAAACTAGCTGTTCTAAATTCTAACTCTAACTACACATATCAGCTGGAATGACTACGAAGTGTCTACACAATCTCTGCACAGACTTCGGTTCTACACAGCCTATCCTGAAATCTCCCGAACACTGCTACTCAACTCACTTTTCTAAACCTGCAGCAGCTGACCTCTGCTATGCTCTTACATAAACTTGCTCTCAGTTCTGTCTATTTGCTATAGCAACTGTAGACTAAACTTCAGCAGCTGTCCTCTGTTCTAAAATCTGTAGAGGGTATTGTAACCCTGTTTCCCTCCAAAATTCTGGAATTGATGACTATAACTGGTATCAGGCCTTCGGCGTTATTATGGCCGGGATGAAGCAAAACAAATTACAACAATGCTGGCAGCATGCCACATCTGCGTGTGTAACAGAACGAGCTCAGCGCTCAGGATTTATCCAACAAATCCTATTTCACTTGAGAAATGTCTTCCCCTGCCTGGGAAAAACGGGTTCTCTATACTTCGTCCGCCTCTGGCAAAAATCTCAAACCCTTCTCCGTGTGAGATTGCCCACTCTTGCCAGGGAAAAAAGGTATTGGAACCTTTCGCTCTCTCCCTCAGAGCCGCGATACCTGCTGTTTAGACAAAAAAAATGCAACAGCTAAACACACAGTAATAATACATTTCTAATAACAAATAACTCCCTGACTTTTACTCTTTAAGTCCCAAGTCTTCAACACGTAACTCCCCTATTCTCGTCCCGTTATGCACCTCCATACAAATAATCGGGCCAACAAAGTCCGCTCCTCCACTCAACTCCCTTCTGCAGACCTAGGGTTCTGCATGACTGGTTACAATACCAACAGTTTTTCTCACTGAGGGCCTATCTACCTGTGCAAAAATACTGTGGCCCACTTTCTACGCCGACACTAAATGCAGCCAATGTTTACCACAATTAAAATAGCCCTCTCTGGGAATTCGATTCCCGTTCAGAAAAGATTAAATGTAATACAAAATAATTTCCTTTAAAAAGTACATCTCACGTCTTCTGAGTACACAGAATACATGCTAGCCTCTACATCTTCTTCTTCTTCTTTGATCCGTAGCCGCCGACCGTCAAAGCAGTCAGTGGCCATCACGCCTAGTGGCGTCTTGTAGGGCAACAACAAATTGATTCCACTTTGCTCGGTCGGTGGCCATCCTTCGTACAGTGCCCCAACTCTGGTTCATTCCCTGCATCTCAGCCTCCACAGTCCTCTGCCAGGTTGTTTTTGGTCGGCCTCTCTTTCGTTTTCCTTCAGGGGTCCAAAGCATAGCTGTTCTTGTGATGGCATCAGGGTCTCTTCTGAGGACATGGCCAACCCAGCTCCAGCGTCTGCCAGCTATGATGGTGTGCATGTCCTCTTGCTTGCTACGAGTAAGCAGATCTTGGTTAGTGATGGTATTCGGCCAAAAGATTCGGTGAATTTTTCTTAGGCATGTTGTGTGAAAGGAGGACAATTTCGACATTTCCTTCTCTGTGACTCTCCAGCATTCCGCACCATAGAGAAGCACAGAAAGCACACAGCTCTGATATAATCTTAATTTTGTGCTTGTGCTGTATTGGGAGGACTTCCAGGTGTTGTTTAGGCTAAAGAAGGCTGTTCTTGCCTTATTCATTCTGATGTTGATGTCTTTGCCTGCCCCGCCGTCTGGTGTTACTATGCTTCCTAGGTATGTGAAGGTATCTGTCTGTACCAATTGCTGATTCCTTACTGATATGGGCTCAGGGTTGCTCACATTGAGCGTCATGACCTCAGACTTCTTTAAATTTATGTTCAAGCCCACCTGCTGGCTGAACTTGTTAAGTCTATCCGTTTTTTCCTGGATGTGTTGATGTGAATGTGCTAGTAGTGCAATGTCATCTGCACATTCCAGATCTTCCAATGTAGAAAACGCCGTCCATCCCATTCCTCTTGGACTGCCCTCTGTCGCCTGGCGCACCACCCAGTCTATGACTGTTAAAAATAGAGTGGTTGACAAGGGGCATCCCTGTCGTACTCCTGTCTTCACCTCAAAGGTTAGGTTGCTCTGCCCAACACTACACGTAAAGTTGGCATAGAGGCTTTTTATAATTGACACTATGCAGCTTGGAATTCCATAAGCCCTCAGTATTTTCCATAAACTGTCCCTATGTATGCTGTCAAAAGCCTTTTCAAAATCTACGAAATTAATGTAAAGCTGTCTTTGCCATTCTGAGCACTGCTCTATAATGTTCCTGAGAGTGAATATATGATCTACACATCTTCTATTCCTTCTAAATCCCGCCTGCTCCCTCCTCAGTTCGTGGTCCACCGCCTTTGAAATTCTCTTTATAATTAGCCTCTACATACTGCCACAAATTATACACCACGTGCTCCCACCTTCTCACACCTCTGAATATCGTCCTGAATAACATTCAATAATTAACGCACCCACGTGGTCACCATTCCACAACTGTACTCCCGTGTATAAGTATGTACTTATCAAATAAACTCACAATAAAATACGGTACACGCGCTCCCGATTATTCTGTACATTATCATAAATCACAGATGCGGGTACTCTACAGACCAAAGCACGCCCGTAACCTCTCAACTTTTAAACAATCTAGACACCGCTATTCCTTCAATAAAGAAATAAATGGCCTATTAAGTTTCTCAAGTCTATCACTCAGATAGTATTTGATGGCTCTGGCATTAAGAATTAACATTAAACTTTAGCTGCCCAAAGAAACTTAACTGATCAGCCTAGAACTAGAAAAATTAAATAAAGTACCACGCAAAAATCATGCTTACCAAAACTCGAATTTCCCCACTGAAAGGCAATCGACAATTTTGACTCTGGCACGCGGCTGGCAATTACATTAAGAGAATGAGAATTAAATTACGGGCCTATTTATTCTCTTAGATCAGCACGCTGACCTCGTGACGTCATATGCGTGGCTTTGATTCTACCCAATGATTTCAAATGCCGTTAGCTCTCGGCCAATCAATCATCGTAAATGATTCTGATGCAATCGGTTACTGCTAGACAAAGAAACGGGATTAAGCTCTGCCCTCTACTGCCAATTGAAGCAAAATGGCCGAAATATATATATATATAAAATCCCGAAAAATGCGTCTATGGCCACTCAAATCTTTAAAAGGACTAAAACTGGTACCAATCTGATCTAGGCTCTATAGTCTTTCTTCTAGAATAACACTGCGCCAATTCTCTACACCCCAACTCTAAACTCCATAAAGAAGAAACATAAAGCAGATGAGATAAAACTCCCTCGTGATCTCACTCTGAAAAACGTAAATAATAGGAGAAGAAACATGGAGAAGGATTACCTGTAATCCCTCCTAGAAAAAGTGAACAAAAATGCAAGGAGGAAAAGACATGGGCCATTTGAAAGACAGAATCTCAGTTCACTTCACCACAGCCTCAATGGGCATGTAACGGGATCCTTTTTCCCCTACATATTAAGTGTTATTTAGATTTGTAAAAACTGAGACAAAGCACCAGTGGCTTTACAATTTTCATTATCAGTTGTTAATGGGTTACTTTAAGAAAATGCCCAAAAACCGTTTGGAGATGTAGTAGTAAAACTGGCAGGAAATTGTCGGCAGATGCTTTAAACTATTTTTATGTAAAGCACAAGTCACATTATTAAAAAGCAGAAGCCAATATCAAATCAGGATCACTGTGATAACACTTTATGGCTATCAAGTTTATTTCTAATTTATAAGCAGCAAATGATTCTGTCTTCATTCTAGCCATGTTGATTAGGAACAGTATTTGAGTGTGATTGATTTTATGGCATTGATTATTGTAAAGAAAATATATAGATTTTGTACAGTTACAGTGATAATAAAGCACACATTGAATAAATAAAATACGAATTGATTTGTCCTTTGATGGATATGAATGAGGCATGAATTGAATTTTTTCCTTATTTGATTACAATAAAGTGTGTAGATGGTGTACAGTAAAAATGAGAATACAGCACACTCTTGAATGAATGAAATGTGAATTGATTTCTTTGTTATTTGATTGTGATAAAGATTGCAGCTCTTCATCATAATTTTCCTTTTTCTTTTAAAAACTCCTTATGGAGCTCAGGGCCACCACTTCGGCTGCCCCCCCCCCCTATAGGAAACCTGCACCAAAGCATTCATATGCTCTTGCACCCTTGGTTTATGTAGCAATGTGTTTAACATGATGAGGTTGCTAGCTCCATGCATAACCTCATATCAGTTGCCTCTTGCAAGTTTGTTGATGGTGTACAATCAAAATATGAACCAAGTACAAGCTTGAATGAATGAAACATGAATTAATTTCTTTTTCAATTAATTGCGATAAAATTTGCTACTGTAAAACCTCTTATTTACAAATTTTGGAAACAGTGGTGTGAATCTATTGGTGCCAAAATTTTGGTCAGCAGTGGGGGAATGTAAAATTGACAGTCTTAACTATTAATTAACGAAGCGGCCGCTAGGTGGTGGACTCTCACACATGTGCAGTCTTTGCTGACACTCGTGTGGGGGTAATGGTGAATAGCTCTACTCATACTGTATTACTCTACTGGCAACTTTTTAAGCTATATATATATATATATATATATACATAATTCGGAAGTACTGGACAGTTTACATTATTGGACCTCCCATACCCCTATTAGTACGTTCATAAGAGGTTTTATAGATAATTATAAATTTCTGTTTTTAATTTACTGTTGTTACTTAAAGTTTTTGTTGTAAAGTCTGAGTATTTTGCAAATGGTAACTGAAGTCATCTTAAATAGTTAGTTATCATGATTTGAAAAGAATTAGAGTTTGGAAAACAGGATGCAGTTAAAGTGAACAGACCTTAATTTTACAGGCTATATTTAAGCCACTGTTATGGATCGGAAAGGTAGCTTTTGAAGAGTCTTTTAAATAAACTTTAAGAATTTACGCTTGCTGTTTTCAGACGTCAGAAGCTAGAGCTGGTCAATGTTGAGAGAATGTGTCAGCTTCTGCAGAAGGAAAATGAGCAGAATATGAAGGATGTGAACAGGATTACTAACGAGTTAGTCCTAAAGGTGAGATACTTTACCCGAAGAGTGGTTTCCGCTACCCTCCTCACTAACATTTGAGAGAGAGTGGTGAAGGAGAAAAAAGGGTTATCTGTGTAGTTTCCGGGGGTCTCAGAAAAGACAAAGAAAGAAAAGTACTTCTGTACCCTCTGGCATATCGTGCAAGGCTGCTTGCTCCATAAGGAGCACAATAACAAATTTTAATGATGATGTATAACATAGATAAGGGAAATAATAGTTATTATTCTTGTTATTTTTAATTTATATTATAACTAAGAGTATTATACTTTTGTTCATACTTGAGCATTGAGTGTTTAGGCTTAACCTATATGTTTGTCTAAATGTAACAACAACAACAAAAAATTGTGGATACTTGAGAATAGATGACCTTAGAAATTTTAAACAGAGCTATATAGAAGAATTATGTAATGGAACATCTGAGATATGAGCTTGTATTTGTAATACATCTTGGCAAATTGGGCATCATGTTGGCATATCTGATTTTGAGAAAAGAAAAGAAAAACCCTTTGTTGTGATTAAAAAATATCATTTTTGAAGATATTTTATTTAAGGAAACTACATGTTTTTATTTAGTGAAACTTCATACTCTCTGATGTCTATTGTCATAAGTTACATTTATTTAAAAATATTACAGATGCAAATAACATGCATGTGTCAGCATTTCAAAACACTGTCATATTAAGGATTGTGTGACATTTTGTCACATTTATATTTCAGTTCAGAGATCACACATTACTTCAGGTATGTGATTTCTCAATAGCTACTGATCAGAGAAGGTTTGCTTTTTCAGTTACCTTTATACTGCATCAACAGGGACTCCTTTTGTTTGCTCATCATGTAGCATGTCCTTTGCAGAATGTCGCTCTCATCACAGCCCGCCTAAAAGACTCTTGATCTCTAGCCAGCCCTCCTGCCTCCTCCATTGTCATGTTCAAGGTGTCTTCAATGTCCTGTGTCCACCGTCGTCTTGGTCGGCCCCTGCCTCACCTTCCAGGTACCATACCCTCCATCACTGCTCTCCCTAAGCCACTATGATGTTTAATGTGGTCAAAATATTTCAGTTTCTGGGACATGATATTGTTTATGAGCCAGTTTTCCTTGATGTTCAGGTTGTGTAGGATGTCTATATTTTTCTTCTTCTTGGTCCAAGATATTCTGAGAATTTTTCTGTAACACTTTGCTTCGAAAGATTCGATTTTTTTCTTTAATGTTTGAGTAATGGTCCATGATTGTTTGCTAGCTGAGGTTTATCTTACTTACAGCTGAATTAGTCCAACTCTTATACTTGCACTGCTTAGGTCTTAACTGGTGAGGGTTGATGGGTAATTGTAGAAGTCTTCATTCATTAATCGTCAGCTTCCAAAGGAACACAGGCCTTCAACAAACTCACACCAAGTCTTCCTGTCCCTTGCCATCAGCTCAAGGTCTTTCTATGTCTTTCCTCATCCATTTTATTTCTGTCTTCAGTTCTCTTCTCTGTGTATTGTGTTCTCTTCTCTGTGTATTGTGTTCTCTTCTCTGTGTATTGTGTTCTCTTCTCTGTGTATTGTGTTCTCTTCTCTGTGTATTGTGTTCTCTCTCTTCTCTGTGTATTGTGTTCTCTTCTCTGTGTATTGTGTTCTCTTCTCTGTGTATTGTGTTCTCTCTCTTCTCTGTGTATTGTGTTCTCTTCTCTGTGTATTGTGTTCTCTCTCTTCTCTGTGTATTGTGTTCTCTTCTCTGTGTATTGTGTTCTCTTCTCTGTGTATTGTGTTCTCTCTCTTCTCTGTGTATTGTGTTCTCTCTCTTCTCTGTGTATTGTGTTCTCTTCTCTGTGTATTGTGTTCTCTCTCTTCTCTGTGTATTGTGTTCTCTCTCTTCTCTGTGTATTGTGTTCTCTTCTCTGTGTATGGTGTTCTCTCTCTTCTCTGTGTATTGTGTTCTCTTCTCTGTGTATTGTGTTCTCTCTCTTCTCTGTGTATTGTGTTCTCTCTCTTCTCTGTGTATTGTGTTCTCTCTCTTCTCTGTGTATTGTGTTCTCTTCTCTGTGTATTGTGTTCTCTCTCTTCTCTGTGTATTGTGTTCTCTCTCTTCTCTGTGTATTGTGTTCTCTCTCTTCTCTGTGTATTGTGTTCTCTCTCTTCTCTGTGTATTGTGTTCTCTTCTCTGTGTATTGTGTTCTCTCTCTTCTCTGTGTATTGTGTTCTCTTCTCTGTGTATTGTGTTCTCTTCTCTGTGTATTGTGTTCTCTCTCTTCTCTGTGTATTGTGTTCTCTCTCTTCTCTGTGTATTGTGTTCTCTCTCTTCTCTGTGTATTGTGTTCTCTTCTCTGTGTATTGTGTTCTCTCTCTTCTCTGTGTATTGTGTTCTCTTCTCTGTGTATTGTGTTCTCTCTCTTCTCTGTGTATTGTGCTCTCTTCTCTGTGTATTGTGTTCTCTTCTCTGTGTATTGTGTTCTCTCTCTTCTCTGTGTATAGTGTTCTCTCTCTTCTCTGTGTATAGTGTTCTCTCTCTTCTCTGTGTATAGTGTTCTCTCTCTTCTCTGTGTATAGTGTTCTCTCTCTTCTCTGTGTATTGTGTTCTCTCTCTTCTCTGTGTATTGTGTTCTCTCTCTTCTCTGTGTATTGTGTTCTCTTCTCTGTGTATTGTGTTCTCTCTCTTCTCTGTGTATTGTGTTCTCTCTCTTCTCTGTGTATTGTGTTCTCTTCTCTGTGTATTGTGTTCTCTCTCTTCTCTGTGTATTGTGTTCTCTTCTCTGTGTATTGTGTTCTCTCTCTTCTCTGTGTATTGTGTTCTCTCTCTTCTCTGTGTATTGTGTTCTCTCTCTTCTTTGTGTATTGTGTTCTCTTCTCTGTGTATTGTGTTCTCTCTCTTCTCTGTGTATTGTGTTCTCTTCTCTGTGTATTGTGTTCTCTCTCTTCTCTGTGTATTGTGTTCTCTCTCTTCTCTGTGTATTGTGTTCTCTTCTCTGTGTATTGTGTTCTCTCTCTTCTCTGTGTATTGTGTTCTCTCTCTTCTCTGTGTATTGTGTTCTCTTCTCTGTGTATTGTGTTCTCTCTCTTCTCTGTGTATTGTGTTCTCTTCTCTGTGTATTGTGTTCTCTCTCTTCTCTGTGTATTGTGCTCTCTTCTCTGTGTATTGTGTTCTCTTCTCTGTGTATTGTGTTCTCTCTCTTCTCTGTGTATTGTGTTCTCTCTCTTCTCTGTGTATTGTGTTCTCTTCTCTGTGTATTGTGTTCTCTCTCTTCTCTGTGTATTGTGCTCTCTTCTCTGTGTATTGTGTTCTCTTCTCTGTGTATTGTGTTCTCTCTCTTCTCTGTGTATTGTGTTCTCTTCTCTGTGTATTGTGTTTTCTTCTCTGTGTATTGTGTTCTCTTCTCTGTGTATTGTGTTCTTTGCTGTCCCTCTGCATGTCTTACCCTAGGAATTCCAGAACAAGAACTGTGTTGTGATGCCATAAAACAGGTTTTCTCAGTGTGATCCCTATCCATTGCTGATGTCTTCTTCTAATCTCTTCCCACTAGCACTTGTCTGTGCATTACCGGGGCATGACAGGGGAGCAAGGAATAATAACACTGTTGAGGACTGCGTCATGGTGGGTAATCATCTTGGCTGGTTTATTTTTGGCCGGGATGATTGCACCATGTAGCATCCCAACTAAAGGCACATTTAGACATATCGCTTATAGGATGATGACATGAAACACATAGTTACAAACAGTCTGCTTGTGGCCTACGTGCCTAACAAACGTGTTTCAGAATATGTGGCTTGACCACTAATATATGTGTAGCAAAAGTCTGCGTTATGCCCTTCGGGTTGATCGGTAATGTATTTTAAGGGATGTGGTTTTAACCACCCTACAATGTGTAGCAAAGAGATTAAATAATTCAGTAGTCATCGAATGACATTTGTTACGGCCATCTTGCCAGAGTAATCAATAATTGATGTATTAGCAATAAGATTGGCGTGGCATGCCAAATGAAGATAACACTGACTAACAAAAAAAAATTTTTTTTTTCTTTCTCTAACATTTCTATGTTTTTCTGGTCAATTTTAATGCGCTGTTTTTAAATCTGCAAACCATTTTTCTCTATCGGGTCGGGATCTCTAGAAATACGCAATTGAAGTTTTTTAACAACATACAGTATTACAACATCATTCGTACAAGAAGTAGAACAGTTATGTAGGCTTGAATTTCTTTGCAGTCAACTTTCGTCAGTGAATGGCATGTGGTACAACACGATGAAGCATCCAACAATATGTCACGAAGTGGTTTTAATTTTTATAGAGTGTGCCTGAATGAAAGCAAGACCCTAGTATGAGAAAGTCTGAGAAGATAGAATTTAGATGGAAAATAACATGCCTGTGGACAGGTGAGACTATTGGCTCAAGAGATAGACCCAGGATTTGAATCTCCCCCTGCCGCTTCGTGACTAAAAAAAATGGCTATAGTCTCCCCACCTCTGACTGCCTTGAAACACAAGGAGATAAGGTGTATAATTACGACCACAAACACCACTATACAGACAACATAGAGTAAGTATAGTAAAGAATAGAAGCTGATCCAGTAAATAATATATGTATATATTTATTTACATACAAGAAAACATAAAATGGCATCATACGTCATCAAGTCAGTCAATAGCGTGCACTGTTGCACGGCCTGGAAAAACCAAGGTAACAATTAAATTGAGAGACACTCAACAAAAAAAAAACCTCAATCACATTCACTCTTCCTGTCACCCTGCTGAGGAACAATAAAAATGGTTAGTGCTTTAAACCAAATCTAATTTGGTGGGGCTGTCAACTTTTAGCCTCCACTCTCTAACACTAATAAATTTTATACTGTCTCAGTCCTGGTGACTCTTCCTCAACGAACGGCTACACAGCTTGTTACTAGTTAGGCAATAGGCGCCGATAACTACACCACAAGAAATGCTAAATATAATAGACTTGGTTTTTCGAACGCAGACTCAGTGTCTATCCGTCCAATGGATACTGAACAGACCCTACTGGTCCTGTCTATTTTCTCCCTCCTTCTCTATCTTCCTCTCTTGATCTCAGTGTCTCTCTAACACTCGAGGGCTGATGATGCGGCGTCTCCGTTACGCTCTTCTCTTGATTTCTATCAGGACCTAGGTATGGTAACCCTGTCACCTGTTCCTGATTTTGGTGATGACGATGTTCGGATATCAAGCATGAGGGACTTGATTAACTGTAGACAAAACTTCTCTGCTGCTGAATAGCTTCCCTCTTTTAACCCGCTCCGGAGTTAGAGGAAAAAACACAGCCTTGATTTCAGGCTGTACAAAATGAAACTAGTCTCCCGGCCACCTGCCGTTGCTAGAGACTATAATAGCGATGCTCTCGGCTGTATGATAAATAAACCTCGGTCCAGCTGAAGCATAGGGCCTTCACTGCCAGAGACCATAGGGTAATTTTCTTTTGCTCCTGACGATACTCGAGTACTCTGACCCTGAGATATGTCTTTTGCCGTGGATAATTTTATTTGACAAAATTATGCTCCCCACTGTTTCCGCCGTGACTCGCTGAAATTAAAAGAAACAGCGACTCATGTACACCCACTCTAAAATCGCTTATCTCTAACATATACGATACCTAAAATAATTCTATACACGTGTCTCGTCAATCTCACTCCTTCTTCTATTCCCCTTCTCTCGTTCTTCACATAATACATGAAATACTATTATCCCACGTGGCACTAAAATCACACTCATCCTCCCCTCCTTCTACTAAAATCTGCCAGGTAAAACAAACAATAGCCCAGACCCGTCTGACATGTTACATGGCCGTTACGCATGGCCGATCACGTGTTCAAACTTGACAAACATAGGGAAATCCTTTTACCCATTAACACAGGAGTTTCCCCGGCTTACTCCTATTTAATTAAATCTCGCTATAGGAATAGTTTCCTCCCCTAAGCAGTATAATTCATTTACAACGTAAATCTGAACCCTCTGACAATATTTCTCACATTTTTAAGGCTCAGAAACATTAACGAACACACCAGGGATTTCCCCATAAATTTACATTAGAAAATATACAGGAATAAATGGTGGTTTTACATAACATCCTACAAATATGGCACACGTGTTTCTCACAACTTCACACACTCCTATCTATTGCCAAAATCATAGAAAGAATAAGCACACTGTTGCATTACGTCGTTCTTCAAAAATAGTAATTAATGGCGCTATCGTTTATTTTAAAACTGAAAAGTTAATCTTTACCTAAGGGCGAATTTCTGAAAAACCCACTAATAAGTAAAACGATGAATAAAATAGTTACATACCAATTATCGTTTGTTTTTCCCACGGCGGAGAACGATAATTACGACGTCCTACGGCCAGGCAATAATTTTTCACAGAGACCGAATCCCCGTTTTCTGTCTCAATATATACAAGAGACACCGCCCACGCGGATTTCCCTTCCTACGCAAATCCCGGACCAATGGGAGCGCTAGAAAAATTAATACTATCAACCCACGCAAACCCCGCGTGCTTCCGGCCTCGTCATATCGCGTGCCGGAAATGGCGATTATTTCCGTAAACAACGAACTTTACGGGAATCGCGAAAAATCAGAAGAAAGTAAAACTGGCCGAGTGAAAAATAAACCTACCGACCTAAAACGAACCCATTTAAATTACCTTCCCAAAAGTACCGAACACGATATATTCACATGAGAAGAAAAAAAATGGTGGAAAAGCGGGCCCGAAAATAGCGATTTCCGTAAACAACGGAAAATCGCGTGATCAGAAGAAAATAAAACTGGTGAAAATACAAAATAGAACCACAGAATCGGGCCTGTTAAAAGTCAGAATTACAGTGTAGCGTCACATAAGTCCCCCCTTTAAAGTACGGGAACCGTGCTAAATCACTGAAATCTCTGGGTTTCATACTGGCCCGTATCTAGATCTACATCCCGATCTAATCACTGTCTTAATTAGGATTGTCATACAGGCCCATCTCCATATCCTTGAGAACCTTGGCAAGCCCTGGATCGTGAGGGTCACGCCAGGGGGTTTCCTCCTGGCGACTGCAACATGACTGGTCGCCCTTCCTCCTCCCTCTCATGTGTTTCCTTCGCCCACGAATTTTCCTGGCGGCGCGTGGTAAATACTGATTACCAGATGGTGCGACCTCCCAGTGTTTGGAAACAGTCTGACTGGCTTGGCCAGACATCGCCGTAACAGGGCGTAACTGTTTGCGGTTGACTGAAGAACCGTGCACATGTTCCTTCTTGTCAGTATTTCCCTCCCTTGAGAGATGTAATACCATCGGGGGCCTAATTCCCGATGACAAAGAAGATACTTCTGAAGTAAGAGGTGTCACCACTGTTTGACCCTTAAGCTGAACAGGGCTGACAGGCGAATACGCCTCTGTAAATAACATTCCACTGTCTTTAGAGGCGTCTCTCCTCCTCATAGCAAGACAAGGATGTTTGAGCTCCCGTGGGGCTCCGTGAATTTGGGGCTTTCCCCTTTCACTTCTCTGGCCTGCAGTAGGCCCTCTTGCATTAGCAAGAATCGGTGTGGTTGGGTTTCCCAAAACTATGTATGGGCTTCCCAGGATGAAATCATGTGCTGGCTGTGCCATTACAGCTGCCTTAATGGTGCCAGACACAAACTGACATTTCACCTCAATATTGGCTACAGGCAGACGCTGTGAGATCCCTCTTCTCAAAATTCCACCAATCTCAACTAATTCTCCTGTCCACTGCCCTGGTTTCACCAAATGACGAGCGATGATACTGGGGTAAGTAAGCCCGCTGTCAAACAAACACGTAGTGGCCGTCCCATTCACTACCGCAGGTCCACTGTTAGAGAACAACTTCTCTGCCTGGACTGGTTCCCATTTATTCCCTTTAGTCCATCTCACCGGTCTAAAACAAGCTGCATGATGAGCTGGGGGTCTGTTCATGCACCGGGATGTCCAGTGGGAAGTGGTTCTACAATTCTGACAATACCTCTCATTATCTCCTCTGTTCCTAGCGGGTTCCTGAGAGGTTGTTGTCGGTGCTCGGTTATGCTGCTGGGGGCGCAAGTTATAACCAAAATGAGGCTCCTTGCGAGAAGGCCCTGGTTGCTGATGAGCTGGGGAAGTAGCCGGCTGCGATGATGAAGCTCCTTTGTCTGGGGCTGGCAGGTCTGGGTTTTTCCGTTTCTGTCCCAGTACTTCGGCCTGTGCTGTCTGGTACCTTTCGGCGAACACGATAATCTGATCAAGTTGCTGGGCACCCTGCTCTGCCAGATATCGCCTCAAGTCGGGGGACATGTTTGCCTTAACTTGTTCACACAGAACTAACTCCTCCAACCCTTCAAAAGTCTTCGCCAGTCCTGACAGTTCCCTCCACCGGGTTAGGTAATTTCTCACCCGCTCTGCAAACTGTGCGAAACTCTCTCCCTTCTCCGGCCTGCTCTCCCTGAACATGGTTTGGCATTTACGTGGAGTCCACTGAAATCTTTGCAATAAAGCGTTTCGCAGTGCCTCAAAGTTGTTCTGGTCATCTAGGAGCATCTTGCTGTAGACTTCATACGCATGACCTTTGAGGTATTGTGATAATTTTAGACACCACAAACTCTCATCCAACCCGTATGCCTTTGCCATTCTTTGAAATTTCTCCAGGAACACGTCAATCTTCTCATTCCCATTAGGGAACGAGTCAAATGGGAAGCTCATGGCTGCCATCTGGGGTCCTCCGTTTCCTGAGGTGTCTGTCGCTCCTGCTCCGGGTGAATCTCCATTAGCCGAACTGTCTCCCGAAGCTCGGTACTGCAGTTCCAGAGAACGCAGGGCAAGTTCATGCTGTCTCTCCGCTGCCTTCTCTGCTGCTTGTCTCTCTGCTGCCTTCTCCTGGGCTTCCAATTTCCGAAGTTCCATCTCGGCCTGTCTCTCCGCTGCTTTTGCGGTGGCTATCCTTTCCTCTTTTGCTGCTTCTGCGGCGGCTATCCTTTCCTCTTTTGCTGCTTCTGCGGCGGCTGCCCTTTGCCTTTCCTCAATTTCTGCGGCGGCTGCCCTGTCCTCCTTCTCTTTCTCTCGCTGAATATGCCTATCAGTTTCCCTTATCAGGTAGGCCTTAGTCTCCTCCTTATCCATTCCCATATCCTGAGCAGATTCACGCCAGGCAGCTCGTAACTTGGCCATATCCGCCATCTTACCTGTAAACTGCTGTAAGTTCACAACTAACAGAAAATGACAGAAAGGAGAACAAAAGGAAGGAACTACCTGTTATGTAATATATAATACTCCCTCTTTAACCGCTGTTCCAAAACCCGAACTCAGACTAGCGTCAAGTCTGAACAATAACCTGAGAAAAAAATTTAGTTAAGAAGCTACCAAAAACTAAATTACCTTCCTGTTAAAGAAAAATATGTCGGTATGCCATCAATTACCTCTTAGTCATATAAATCAAAAATACCACAAAAATCTACTAGACTGCAACCTGTGGAAAAACTTATACTGGATCAGTTCTAGTAGCTCAAGTCTAGGGGATATTTAAAGAAATTCTATTCTCAGAAACTTCCTAGAGACAATCTATGAATGTAGATCACAGAATTGATCTCAACAGAATGATCCACCGGACGATTGCCGCCCACTTGTCACGAAGTGGTTTTAATTTTTATAGAGTGTGCCTGAATGAAAGCAAGACCCTAGTATGAGAAAGTCTGAGAAGATAGAATTTAGATGGAAAATAACATGCCTGTGGACAGGTGAGACTATTGGCTCAAGAGATAGACCCAGGATTTGAATCTCCCCCTGCCGCTTCGTGACTAAAAAAAATGGCTATAGTCTCCCCACCTCTGACTGCCTTGAAACACAAGGAGATAAGGTGTATAATTACGACCACAAACACCACTATACAGACAACATAGAGTAAGTATAGTAAAGAATAGAAGCTGATCCAGTAAATAATATATGTATATATTTATTTACATACAAGAAAACATAAAATGGCATCATACGTCATCAAGTCAGTCAATAGCGTGCACTGTTGCACGGCCTGGAAAAACCAAGGTAACAATTAAATTGAGAGACACTCAACAAAAAAAAAAAACCTCAATCACATTCACTCTTCCTGTCACCCTGCTGAGGAACAATAAAAATGGTTAGTGCTTTAAACCAAATCTAATTTGGTGGGGCTGTCAACTTTTAGCCTCCACTCTCTAACACTAATAAATTTTATACTGTCTCAGTCCTGGTGACTCTTCCTCAACGAACGGCTACACAGCTTGTTACTAGTTAGGCAATAGGCGCCGATAACTACACCACAAGAAATGCTAAATATAATAGACTTGGTTTTTCGAACGCAGACTCAGTGTCTATCCGTCCAATGGATACTGAACAGACCCTACTGGTCCTGTCTATTTTCTCCCTCCTTCTCTATCTTCCTCTCTTGATCTCAGTGTCTCTCTAACACTCGAGGGCTGATGATGCGGCGTCTCCGTTACGCTCTTCTCTTGATTTCTATCAGGACCTAGGTATGGTAACCCTGTCACCTGTTCCTGATTTTGGTGATGACGATGTTCGGATATCAAGCATGAGGGACTTGATTAACTGTAGACAAAACTTCTCTGCTGCTGAATAGCTTCCCTCTTTTAACCCGCTCCGGAGTTAGAGGAAAAAACACAGCCTTGATTTCAGGCTGTACAAAATGAAACTAGTCTCCCGGCCACCTGCCGTTGCTAGAGACTATAATAGCGATGCTCTCGGCTGTATGATAAATAAACCTCGGTCCAGCTGAAGCATAGGGCCTTCACTGCCAGAGACCATAGGGTAATTTTCTTTTGCTCCTGACGATACTCGAGTACTCTGACCCTGAGATATGTCTTTTGCCGTGGATAATTTTATTTGACAAAATTATGCTCCCCACTGTTTCCGCCGTGACTCGCTGAAATTAAAAGAAACAGCGACTCATGTACACCCACTCTAAAATCGCTTATCTCTAACATATACGATACCTAAAATAATTCTATACACGTGTCTCGTCAATCTCACTCCTTCTTCTATTCCCCTTCTCTCGTTCTTCACATAATACATGAAATACTATTATCCCACGTGGCACTAAAATCACACTCATCCTCCCCTCCTTCTACTAAAATCTGCCAGGTAAAACAAACAATAGCCCAGACCCGTCTGACATGTTACATGGCCGTTACGCATGGCCGATCACGTGTTCAAACTTGACAAACATAGGGAAATCCTTTTACCCATTAACACAGGAGTTTCCCCGGCTTACTCCTATTTAATTAAATCTCGCTATAGGAATAGTTTCCTCCCCTAAGCAGTATAATTCATTTACAACGTAAATCTGAACCCTCTGACAATATTTCTCACATTTTTAAGGCTCAGAAACATTAACGAACACACCAGGGATTTCCCCATAAATTTACATTAGAAAATATACAGGAATAAATGGTGGTTTTACATAACATCCTACAAATATGGCACACGTGTTTCTCACAACTTCACACACTCCTATCTATTGCCAAAATCATAGAAAGAATAAGCACACTGTTGCATTACGTCGTTCTTCAAAAATAGTAATTAATGGCGCTATCGTTTATTTTAAAACTGAAAAGTTAATCTTTACCTAAGGGCGAATTTCTGAAAAACCCACTAATAAGTAAAACGATGAATAAAATAGTTACATACCAATTATCGTTTGTTTTTCCCACGGCGGAGAACGATAATTACGACGTCCTACGGCCAGGCAATAATTTTTCACAGAGACCGAATCCCCGTTTTCTGTCTCAATATATACAAGAGACACCGCCCACGCGGATTTCCCTTCCTACGCAAATCCCGGACCAATGGGAGCGCTAGAAAAATTAATACTATCAACCCACGCAAACCCCGCGTGCTTCCGGCCGCGTGCTTCCGGCCTCGTCATATCGCGTGCCGGAAATGGCGATTATTTCCGTAAACAACGAACTTTACGGGAATCGCGAAAAATCAGAAGAAAGTAAAACTGGCCGAGTGAAAAATAAACCTACCGACCTAAAACGAACCCATTTAAATTACCTTCCCAAAAGTACCGAACACGATATATTCACATGAGAAGAAAAAAAATGGTGGAAAAGCGGGCCCGAAAATAGCGATTTCCGTAAACAACGGAAAATCGCGTGATCAGAAGAAAATAAAACTGGTGAAAATACAAAATAGAACCACAGAATCGGGCCTGTTAAAAGTCAGAATTACAGTGTAGCGTCACACAATAATTGGCAAGCATGGTCACACTCCACCGTCCTTGATAAGGTGACTCCATTACGGTGATATCTTGATGGAATCGTTCTCCATGTTCATCGCTGACTTCGCCAAGGTTGTCAGGGAAAAAGTCAAGATGCGAATCGAGCAAATGGATTTTGAGGGACATGTTACAGCCCATAATTCTGTATGCATCTATGCACTGCTTAACAATATGCACATAGTCGACAGATTTGTGATTTCCCAGAAAGTTATCGACGATCGGATTTGAATGCCATCCATGCGCGAAGTTCACTACCATGTAACAAGTTCTTGAATTGTTTGTCTGCAATAACTTTCCTAATCTGAGGTCCTACGCTAACTTTCGGAAACTTTTCTCAAAGATAAGTGAAAGCTTTGCTCGTTTTATCTAACGCTTTTACGAAATTCTTCATGAGCCCCAACTTTATATGTAACGGTGGTAAAATGATGCTGTCTTTGTTAACTAATGGCTCGTGTATTACATTTTAATGCCCGAGCTGCATACGATCCCTGATAGGCCACACCTTTCTTGCATAATGTTCCTGTCTGTTGCGGCTGTCACATTCACATAGGAAGCAACAAAATTTAGTATACCCAGTCTGCATGCCCATGAGAATTGCAATGACCTTTAGGTCTCCACAGATCCGCCATTGGTAGTCATTGTACTTTATTTTTGCCAAAAGTATAGCCATATTGTCGTAAGTTTCTTTCATATGAACAGAGTAGGCGACTGGAATTGATGAAAATAAATTTCCGTTATGCAATAACACGGCTTTTAGACTAATCTTGGAAGAGTCGATGAAAAGTCGCCATTCGTTGACTATGTGCTCATGACCGAGGTGCACTATTAGACCGTTTACATCTCTGCAATAGCAAATGTCATCATCCATCTCAAAATATTGAACAAGTTCTCTGTGTCTATGACGAAATTTAGATATCGGAGTATTGGGCGCTAAAAGATTCCATTCTTTGAGTCGCGAACCGAGTAATTCCGCTTGTCCTTTGGTAAGAGCGAGATCACGTATTAGATCTAAAAGTTCTGAATGGTTAATTAAGTGAACACCATCATTCACCGGTATATAATCCGAGTCAGAATTAGTTTCTAAAGCAGGTAAACTATCACTTTCTGATGGTTCATTCACGTCCAACGGATATTGTTCTGGTGGAACTGGGATCGGACACGTGATTGGATCATGAGGCACTGGTTTCGAAACCGATTCAATATTTGGATAAACCACAGACTTTCTAGTTTTAAAAGTGAAACCATGGATATTTGTCAAGCAGAAGTAACAATCAGTAGCGTGCTTTGTCGGTTCACGCCATATTACTGGCACTCCAAAAGGCATCCACTTATGCTTCGGCGATTTTCGTAACCAACCTGCCAATGTATTTGCACAAGTCGAACAAACTGCATTTGGCTTCCAAGATTTATTTGCATCATCAACTTTCGAATCGAAATAAAGTTCATATGCTTTCTTTAGTAATGGTGTAAAGTTTTTCTGGTGAACACAATTGGTAAAATATCCACACACGTAACAGATCAGATCAGCCGAATTTCTACAACTTCTAGAAGCCATATTTCGCTAAGAATTATTTCAAAATACAGTAACTATTTGAAAAATAGCGTAACATATGTCATGCATCTTTTAGCAGTATAAAAAGTAGAATTATTTTGCATTTTATTAATTTTTAATAAGTTATATAGTAAAAATGAAACGGAGAAAATAACGGTTTCCCAAAAATATATTTATTCACAAATATCTTAAGAACCCGATGTGATAGAGATAAACGGATTTCAAATTTGAAATCAGCGCAAGAAACTGACCTAAGAACACTTATTCTTATATAAGAAAGAAAAATGTTGTTTGTCAGTGTAATTATGAATTCAGAATTGAATTGAGCTAGAAAAGCTATAATTATTATGCAGACACAAACAGAGAAATGTGAAATAATATAATATACTGAAAAATGTCTAACACAGTGATATAAAAGACATAGAATATGTGATTAATGCACAAGGGTATGTGTGAGTTTATAAAAATGTTCAAAGTCTATTGACAGTGTGAAGTTGTGAGATTTATTGTAAATAACTGTATGCGATAATAAATATGAACAGTCGTCCATGATGGTTTTTCTTCTTGATGAAGTTTCATCCGTTGCAAGTATTGAGAACTGTCACCATATTTCTTTGACCTTCTCGTTGGTGTTTAATATTTGACAATGAGCAAACCCTAGTGTTACTTAGCATAAGATTATAAATATAACAGAACAATTGAAATGACAAGCTGAACTCAAAATAATTTAACACGAAAACTTGATACAAGAAAGAATAGATTTTACTAATGAAAATGATGACGACAATAATACTGTCAGTTTTCATGAATCCGAAGAAGCAAATCAATAAACCAAGTTTTGCAAGATTGAGAAACCAAGCTCCTAACAAACCAGCTTCCAACAAACACTATAAACTGTTGCATAGTAGGCAACTCCCTAAGGAGGATTGGGCATGGGGCCAGATACCCCACCCTGTAGAAACTTGAAGCCACAAAAAGTCCAACAGCAGTATGGTCATTAGCTAAAGAAAATAGTAGTCTTAGTAACATGTTTTTTTCCATAAATCAACATTTGAACTTGTTCCCGGTGAAAGATACCACAGCCTAATTTTTGGCAAATAAACATCTGTTTGTGACCATCTTACTACAGTGGGAGTTGGTGAAAGTTCAGAACTGAGAAACTCAGCATCAGGAAAACAGGTAGTAAAGAAATCACATAACATCCTAGCTCATCTCAGAGATTTTATCTGTGCTGCACAAAAAAATATTTTATCTGTGCTGCACACAAAAGATTTTATATATGCTACACAAAAAGATTTTATCTGTGCTACACAAAGTGCATTGCTGGGTGTCCTTAATATTATCATCATCATTCTTCTGTTATATTCCTGAAGTAGCATGGGAACACCTCTACAGTTGACCCCCTTGCCGAAGGCCTGTGTCAGTGTGCTTCATTTGCTTCTTTCAGGGGTGGTTTCTTTAGCAAGTTTTTTATATGTTAAGGTTGCCTGCCTCATGCAATGTCCTAAACAGGAACTATTTTCTAGATGTCAGAGATGTTTTCAGAAATAATCAGTATTCTTTTCTAGACATAACCCTGCAGTGTTTCCACTCTGCTTGAGATCTTCATCTGTTTTTTTTATATAGTGTCCATACAGACTCCTGTCATTCTCTTTTTGTTTCTTTCCCTCTGTCTGTTATTGAATGTATATTTGCATGTATCAGATAAGAGTGATATTTTTATCAGATGAGAGAAAATGCTGCAACAGTTGAGTTAAACAGAGTGTTGTTACGAGAACAAGAGTCTTTGCAGAAACAGTTAGTGGATGCAGAAAAACAGCTGGAGAAAGAGAAGGAGAGAACTGAGCGAAGGAGGACAGAATTTAGTGAGATCATCAAGAAGGTGGGAAAAATACATGTTTTGTGAGTATCTTTAGTGAGTGTCTTGTAGATTTTTCAAGAAGACTATGTCTTTGGAGTTATTGTTGATGAGTGTCATTTGAAAAATGTAGGTGACATATTGTGAGCTAAATAGCCATCACTGTTTCCATATAGTTGTGTTAGATATTTATGTGTTGCCGGTCATTGGTATAGTTGTTGCCCCTTAGAAATGCTTCTTTTGTCACTTCCTATGTGGGTTATATTTCTTACTTATATATATATATATATATAACCTTTTTAAACTTAAAGTGGGCACATTTGAAGGAGTAGAGAACTTTGCATGTTAGGGTAACATTTTTGTTAGAAATTTATTTACAGAGAAAGATGTCATAATAATAATAATAATAATAAATTCTTTAAGCGCCAAACACGGCGCATAAGGCAGAAACCAGTGCTCTCCAGGTTGTTCGTTGTGACGCCACTCCTCTTAGCTCTTGCACATTATTTAGGCCCAACGTTCTTCCTTCTCTTATTATTGTTCTTCTGATTGTTTCTTTTGGTCTTCCTTTTTTCCGCTTACCCTCAGGAACCCAAGTGAGCGCCTGTAGTGGTATTCTGTTGTTTTGCATTCGTAGGACATGACCGATATATGACCATCGTCTTTTCCTTATATAGTCGGAGACATATTTCTGCCTAGAGTCCCCCTTCTCTTATTTGTCGATTAGTCTTGAATTCTTTCCAACTGATGTTCATGAGTTTTCTAAGACATTTGTTCTCGAATGTATTCAGCTTGTTCTCCAATGATTTTGTTATTTTCCAACTCTCACAGCCGTATGTTAACACTGAGATAACATTTGAATTAAACAGACGAAGCTTGGCATGTATATTCAATGATCGTAATTTCCAAATGTTAGATAATCTATTGAAGGCGCTAGCTGCCAAAGCAATTCTAGTATGGATTTCTCTTGTTGTGTCACCATCCTGAGTCATTTTACTGCCTAAATAATTGAAACTTTCAACTTTCTGTAGTTTTTCCCCGTTCAAGATGATATCAAAGGTCTCGTTAGAAAAGTTCATAGCTTTAGTTTTAGAGGCATTTATTTGGAGACCAATTGTAACCGAGAGATGACACAAATTATTTATTGCTTCTTGGGATTGTCTTGGTGTTGAACTTAAGAATGCTACATCATCTGCGAAATCCAGGTCCCCCAGGAATTTTCCATTTGTCCATTTTATACCCAATTGTTCATTGTGGGTGTAGTTTCTCATAACCCAATCAATAGCTATTCCAAAAGTAGTGGTGACATAATACAGCCTTGTTTCACCCCTGCTTCTACTGTAAACCATTCTGTATTCCCTTTATTTGTTCTAACACAACATCTTGCATTGTCATATAGCGCTTTGATTATATTCACATATTTTGTTGGAAAACCATAGATTGTAAGTATCTTCCACAATGATGGGCGGGGTAGACTATCAAAGGCTTTTTGAAAATCGACGAAGGTGATAATAAGTGGCGATTGCCTTTCCACTGATTCTTCTATAATTGTTCTTAGTGTGAATATTTGATCAATACATGATCGTTTCGGCCTGAAACCCGCTTGTTCTTCTCTGATCTTTTCGTCAGCATGCAATTTAAGTCTTTCTAACATCATGCAACATAATAATTTTTCCAGGTACTGATAATAGAGATATACCACATTACAGTCTGAATAGATCACCTTTCTTCGGGTAACTTTACAATAATACTGTCTTTCCATTGTTGTGGTGGTTGTTCTTCTCTCCATACTTCATTTATAATATCTAAAATTCTCAAGAGGTTGTTGTCATTAACTGCTTTAATCATTTCCCCTGAAATTTCGTCAACTCCAGCAGCTTTAAAATTTTTTAATCTTTTAACGGCTTGTTTGATCTCGTCCAGCGTGAATTCATCGCAAGTTATTGGCAAGGTGGTTGTGGATGTTTCATTATTAAAATCAGGTGTTACTGTTGGTGGTGGTCTGTTTAGCACCTCCATGAAGTGCTCAGCCCATCTCTTCATTTGTTCTTTTTCTGTTGGTATTGAATTCCCTAATTTACCTTAACAGGTGTTTCCATAGCAGTAGGCTGGTGACATAGTTGTTTTGTAATTTGATAAAGGCACCTACTATTACCAGTTCTTGCAGCATTTTCAGCTTCTACGGCCAGTTCATTGATGAAATGTCTTTTATCTCTTCGAGTTTTTGTCTTCACTTCTTTATTTAACAAGTTATAAGTTAGTTTGCAAGATTCAACTGCATTATGTGTACTTGCTGCTAGTAGTTTAAGTTTTGCTGTTTTCATAGCTAACAATAAAAATCAAACAAAGCCTGCACAGAAATGTTTGGAAGGCAAAACAAAATATATAAATGCCACAAATAAATTGGAAATTTTGAACATTAATGTGAAGACAGTGGTGCTTTGTAGGTCAGACATAAAAAAAATAAGAAAAATAGTAATCCAAAGTCTACGATAATGTTTAAAAAACATTTGTGTTTCTTTTTCTCTGATGAAAGCTTGCTTTGACTGGGTCATAAGGTCTCAATATCTCATTATCGATTGGCAGGATAAAAAATATGCTATGTAGATTTGTGGTGATAAATGTAAATGAAAATAATTAGGTCTACAAATTAAAGAAAGACAGTGTGAGTTGGATCAATCATAAACTGGAAAATCAAAGTGCAGTAATAATGGACATAGTTTCCTGCAGAAAGGAGGACAAAGGGCAGATTGAGGAGCACAAGGAGAGAGGGGCAGAGAAAAACATGAAAAAAAAATTGAGAATATGTGGAGGTACACCCAAAAAAACATTCAATGTAAGAATGTGTGCACAGTCTTGGTGGCCAATGAATCTAAAGATAACCATTCGAAAGAGCCAAAGAGCATTGATAGATTGCCAGCATATCAGAAAGATTATTCAAAACAATGAACAGGAATCTGCATTCTGTTTAGTTTTTTGTTGTTTTTGAACTTTCAGATTGAACATTCAGAGCAGGTTAATCTGACAACATCTCAGGCACTGCAACAAAAGGACAGCATCATCAGCGACCAGGAGGTCAAAGTGAAACAGTTATGTCATGACCTGTATCAGTCTGTGTTGGAGCGGGACAGCCTGAAGGTCAAAGTTGATGAACTAACAGAGTCTTTGAGGAGCTTGAGTAATGCCAATACAGAGCTGGCACACAAAATAGAAGCAAAGGATGCTGCAGTGAGTTTATAAACGATTTATTTCTGAAATTACTCCAAATAGTTGAATATTTCTTACCGTTTAATGAAAGACCCAAGAATATTTACAGTGGCAGATTATCACTGTATGTTTCATGAGGCAAAATTACTGGGCTCAAAACCTCATAGCATCATGCTCCAGCATACCCAGCTGTATATGGGTACCTGACTTTGTTCTTGAGCTAGGGAAGGCAAAGTAGTGAGAAAGACAGCCGGTCACCCAGACTTTATAAAGCTGCGACCTGGTAAGGATTTATTGTATCTGATTTTAATGTTGTGTGTCTTTGGTACAAATGGTTGATAACAATAGTGACTGAAAGTGAAAATAAAGAGATCGTATGTGTCTAACTCTCATTAGCTAGAACTGAAAAATGTATTGTAATGTGAATTTAATGTTGTGTGTCTTTGGTACAAAGGTTGATACAATAGTGACAGAAAGTGAAAATAAAGAGATCATATGTGTCTAACTCTCATTAGTTAGAACTGAGAAATTTATATTAATGTGATTCTAATGTTGTGTGTCTTTGGTACAGGTATTCTTAGTTCGGTATGTTATTAAATAGGTAAATTATTTTTTTTAAATTGTCTTTTTACCAATATTTTACTGGGGCCCAGGAAAAAAACAAAGCTTAGTAACACTGTAACCTGCCATGCAAGTTATAAAAGGCAACTAGGGAGGGTTGGGTTGTGGAGCCAATTATCCCATCCTGTTGAAACTTTAAGCCACAAAATTGCCAACAACAGTATGGAAGACATGGAAAGACCTTGAGCTGATGGTGCGAGGCATGAAGACTTGACATGAGTTAGTTGAAGGTCTATGCTCCTTGAGGAGCTAAAGGGTATGACTGTGTTGGAAGTCCAGTTTTCTTTGATGTTTAGTCCCTGAATTCTTAATAGTAAGACATGTATGTGTCTTACTGTCAGATACCGTAGTATGATTTTATTGTTGTTGTTGTTCAGATTCGTGATGAGCAGTCAGTTGTTAGTAAACAGAAGGAGGAAATCTTGACACTGTCTCACAGGCTGGAGGTCATCCAACATGAACAGACTTTGATGTTAAGTAATCTTGGCTCTGAAAGGAAAGTTCAAGAAACGCTGAAGGTGAGGAACGAAGGATAGTTGACGAATGATTTGTAGAAAATATGAAATATGAATGTTGTGACTGCCAAGTAAATAAAGATGGTAAATTATGTGTTGGGCAAGGAAATTAATATATATTTGCGTGTATCAGACAAGAGTGATATCCTTATCACATGAGAGAGAATGCTGTAACAGTAGAGCTGAACAGAGTGTTGTTACGAGAACAGGAGTCTTTGCGGAAACAGTTACTGCATGCAAAAAGACATCACCTGTTTTGCTTCTTACGCAGCATGGAACCATCATTGCAGTAGACCACCGGCACACTATATGGAAGCATGAAGCTTGCGTCAAAGCGCATGCTCTTGCAGCGGTGGTTCATTTGCACACTATGCTTTACATTCTGAGATTATCCATGCATGTCCTTATTAGTTGCCTTTTTTTTTTTTGGGATGGGGGGGGGGGCGGGGGGGAGATGTTAAGGACTATCTTCATTGCACACGGATAACTCCATCAGTGCTCTGATCTCCTCTCTTAGATCACACAAGGAGGATCTCAGCACAGTGCACGAACTCTGTAGCACCGGCAAGAATCCCAGTGTGTGTATATAGGAATCACACATTCTATAAATATTTTTGTGGTGGGTAGGTTTCTAATTTTTAAATTTTGCCAGGGCAGCGGCCTTACAGCCTACTCTTTATGATTTCCAACTGCCGTAGGATTTTTAACATGCGCATCTTGCACATGGGACCTCCTATTTTTTCGCCCTTATCCGAGAAGGCTAGGCATCTGATCTCACTACCCAGGAGACCGGGGGGGGGGGGGGAGAAGTATGACATCATTAGGACCACTGGTTCTGAAAAACAATTTCCATAAATTGTATTTCCTCAACTGGGAATCAAACCAGGTACCTCTAGAAATTGAGGCGGACTCCATACCTCTTAGCCACTCCGCCCCCTGTGTGGCTGGTACATACTGAGAAGCTGGGTTTACTGGTTAAAAAAAAACAACAACAACTAAAACTGTTGAGTACGAAAGGAGAGACTGGATTTACTGGCAACAACAACAAAAATATTTCAGACTGTGAACTATGTGACTGGTACAAAATGAGAAAATGAATTTACTGGCAAAAAAAAAAAAAAAAAGTGGTGGTCCCACAGGAATCCTGCACAAAACAGTCATATGCTCTTGCAGTAAATTAATATGAGACAAACATAAAGGTATGTTACCAGGCATTCGTAGGAAACAAAGAAGTAGAACACTAGACAACAGAAAAAACAACAGACATGAGTGGCTTACCCAGGATTTGAACCCTGGACCTTCCTTATGTGTTATATTTGCTCTTGCAGCAGTAGTTGCTGTGACGATTTGGTTTGCTTGATGCAATTGCCAGCCCTATGTGCAACCTCATATCAGTCACATTGTACAATATACCCGATGATGCTGTAGGTCTGTTCTTTCTTGGTCTCATCATAGGCCCCCAGGAACCACACGGCATGTTTGTACTGAATTCATTCATAACCCTCCACTCCCAAAGGAGCATAGGCCTTCAACAAACACATGCCAAGTCCTCTTGTCACGTGCCATCATCTCAAGTTCTTTCCACGTTCTCTTTATCATTTTCACCTCTGTTTCCAGCTCTCTTCTCCATGTGCTTCTTGGTCTACCTCTGCTTCTCTTGCCCTGGGGGTTCCAGAACAAGGACTGCCTTGTAATGCTATCAACAGGTTTCCTCAGTGTGTGTCCTATCCATCGCCATCGTCTTCTTCTCATCTCTTGTTCCACTGGCGCTTGTCTAGTTCTTGTCATCAGTTCCACGTTGGTAACCTTGTCATACCATTTTAATCCCTCTATTCTACGCAAGCACCCATTTATGAAAGTCTGTAGCTTTTTGGTAGTTGTCTTTGTTGTTCTCCGTGTCTCAGAGCCATACAATAGGACTGACTTCACATTTGAGTTGAAGATTATTATTTTCGTGTTGGATCCGATTTCTCTTGATCTCCATATATTTCCCAATGCAATGAAAGCTCCTCTTGCATTTTGTATTCTTATTTTGATATCACTGTCTGTCCCTCCAACTTTGTCTAAATTGCTGCCAAGATATGTGTGTACGATTCTACATCTTGTATTGGTGCTTCTTCAAGTTCAACCCTGTTATCATTACCTGCATTTATTCTCATTATCTTTGTCTTTTCCCTGTGTATTTTCAGACCCAATTGCTGTGACCTCTCATCGAGTGTTTTCAGTGTGTCCTGCATCTGATTATGGTTATGGGACAGAAGAGCTAAGTCATCAGCAAAATCCAGATCATCCAAATGCTTAGTCAGAGTCCACTGGATTCCATTTCTGTTGTGTGTTGTCGATGAACCCAGTCTATTGCTAGTAAGAAAAGAAATGGAGACTGTAGCGAAAGGTTTTCCTAGTATGATAGTAGTGGTAGAGGAGAAGTAGAATCTTTCTCCAGAAAGGGTGAAGTTCCAGTGCCCGAGAAGTACACTGGTATCACAAGTGAGTTACAGCTGTGAATACTCTGAGCTGGACAATAGATTTAGGCTTCAGAAGTATAAGTTGCTACTTTCGCTATAGTAACCCTATGTGATAATATAATTAAATTAGAACAAGTAACTCAAAATTTAACAGTTAAAAATTTAACAAGTCAAATGAGTACAATTATCCAATTTATTATGTACATCTATATATTCTTGTAATGATAAATGGGTGTTGGAAGATGGTAAAATGTATGATTATTTACAGTTACAAATTAAAATAACTAATAGAAAAAGTCTTGGTTTTATCTTCCACTGAACTTATAACAAAAGGATTGTCACATTATCTCTTGCCATCTAGTTGTCATCATTAGATAGTCATTTTAGAAAACTGCTCACAGGATTTTTTGGATGGATACATATAAACTTATCCTATGTATTAGCCACATCTGCTCGAGGTTCCTCCGACACACTGGAGTACGGAAGACTTTCCTTCAGCCCGCCCTATAACTACGGGGGACTAAGGTGTTGAAGAGTGGTTGACCTCTAGGCTTCAGTGAGCTGGATCAACTTCTTCAAGTCTTTAGTTTCTCTCGATCAGGAATGATCATAAACATTGATCATAAAAACCTGGAACAAGAAGTAATAGGTGGCCATGTTGTTCCAACAATCTCACCACCAACTACTGTTCATGATGCGACCATGTCTTCAGTGTTTGTATATAAATGAATGAATCATGGTAGTATGTTACAGAGATAGCATGATAAGATAATGTATACTGTGCAGAATTAACAAAATACATGAATAAATCATATGTTATGATACATGGGTATGATATAACCTTTGCCTTCCACTTATGGATGTAAAGTCACTTATGTACTTGCTGGTATGTCGTAAGCTTCCAGGCAAGAACTAGCCATGATATATGTGGCTACCCAATTAATGGTTATGCTTCCTGACAGTGCCGGTGAAGGTTATCTCTGGTTAGCGTCATTCCCTTTTTTATTATATCTGCTACAATCAATCAGAAATAAAATCTGAAATAAAATGATATTAGTAATACCTATATTTTTAATAAACTTACATACCCTCTTAGGATTAATAAGCTCACGGTGAGATTATTTTGGTTGAAGTTAATCTGCCCTGCATGCAGCGTGAAAATAGAACTTTTCTTGCAGAGGCTGTCCTCCAGTTTCTCACTCTGGCTTCTGGATTTGGTGTGTGATTTACAATGCGCCGCTCTGTCCTTATATTTCAGTCTCTCGCGCGTACGAGAAAGCACCTCTAAAAGTCCCAAAAGATTTTAGTTTCATCTCCTGATTTGAAGCTATTTGAAACAATCTGTGCTTTTCCTGTACTTGCTTTTCTCTTCTGTTCACTACACACTTATATTCTTCCGTCCTTCCTATGTATCATTCCCTTTTCCCCATATGAGGCTTTCATTCCATATAAGTTTTATCAAAATCCGTTGAGGCTTGTTAGTGTAATAAATTTTTAAAGATTATTAGCTAACTTTTAGCTGATGTGATGAAGGTGAAAAATATTAATTATCTTTAAAACTATTTATATTTGAATAATATCCTTTTGGATATAATTCCTAGCCTATCTCCTTTGTTGAGTTATATTTATTTAATATTATTCCAACCAGGCGTTCTCCGGTAGGGAATAATTTAATTTTCAGTAAATGCATACTTTTAAAGTCCGCCATTCATTTCTATATAGCTATTTCCTCATTCTTCAGTAATACTGTATGGCTTTTAACCGTAAGTCACATTTCCGCTGTCTACCAACTTCAAAGAAAGACCGAAGCGCTGACCTTGCGCTGTGTGTGTGGGTGTCGCGTGGGCGTGTCGCGCTACAACCAAGCAAGTGTTTACCAAATCTCGCTACAGAGCCCTCTTCTTTAAAACAGTGCCTGCACGGTTAACTTTTTGGTAACACATGCTGCAGTTCCTCCTTAATTTTCTGTTTCTCTATATCTCCTTTGATAGGATGCCTACTTAAAAAATCGGGTCCAAGATTGTCCCGTCCTGGTATGTATCTCACATTGAACGAATATGGAGATAACAGTAAACTCCACCTTAAAAGTCGTGAATTTAATTTTTTAGACACTGCTAAAAACATCAAAGGCTGGTGATCACTTTCCACAATGAAGTGTTTCCCGTAAAGAAAAGGGGCGAATTTGTTGATCGACCAGACCAAAGCGAGGCATTCACGTTCAACGGTAGAATAATTTCTCTCAGCTGTATTTAACTTTCTACTGGCAAAAGCTACTGGTAATAGCATATGTGGCGGTGTCTCTGCCCGCTGTAGTAATGTTGCTCCGATGCCTACATTGCTAGCATCCGTTCTTAGTACGAATTCGTGTGTGAGATCGGGAAGGGCAAGGATAGGTTTATTTGTCAGCCTATTTTTCAACTCTGTATAAGCCTGTTCACACTCCGCAGTCCATTGTATTTTATCCGGCTGACCTTTTTTGGTTAAGTCGGTTAATGGCGCGCACAATGAGTTAAAATGGGGTATATATTTCTGATAAAACCTGCACAGTGACACAAAGGATCTTACATCCTTCTTAGTTTGTGGTCTTGGTGCTTTTCTCATTTTCTCTACATTCTTTGGGTCCGGAGACATTTGCCCTGTAGAGATAGTGTGACCTAAAAATTCCAATGTCTCACATCCAATATGACACTTAGTTGGACGTGCTGTCAATCCCGTTTCTCTTAGTCTATTTAACAACATGGAGAGTGCTACTATGTGTTCCTCAAATGTAGTGGTAGCAATCAGAATATCATCCATGAAGTTGGTGATATGAGGATTTTGTAATGGTTCCAACAATTTCCTCATCATTCTGGTGAAGATACTTGGAGCATTCTTTAAACCAAATGGGAGTACATTGAACTCGTAATGTCCATCCGGTGTACTAAAGGCTAACAGTTTCCTAACTTCTGGTTTCACTGGTATTTGGTAGTATCCCTTGCTTAGATCTACTTTTGAAAAATACCGAGCCTTACTCAATGTAGCAAACAACTGATTGGTGTCAGGTAATGGGTCTACCTGAGATTCAGTGACAGCATTTAGTTTCCTATAATCAATGCATAACCTGTGTTCACCACTAGGCTTCCTTAGTAGCACTACACTTGAGCTGTAGGGAGATTCAGACTGTGAAATAATTTTCTCTTTTAAGAGATAATCAATCTCATCCTTGAGTGCCTGTCCTTTAGCATAAGGTATAGGGTATGTCCGCATACAAACTGGTGTAGGGTCAGTAATCGTCATGTCATACTCTAACAGATTAGTACACCCCGGCTTATCTGTGAGTACATCAGCATGGATTTCTAACACCTCCTGAACCTTTTTCCTCTGCTCAAGAGTTAAATGTTCACTCACATTAACCTGAGCATAGCTTTCCGTAGTTGTTAGGGGGTATTCCATGGAGGAAATTGGTTCATCCTGCATTTCTGTTGCAATGGCCAGGGTCATGATATGTGCAACTTCTGATGCTTCCCTGTCATAATACTTTTTAAGAAGGTTGACATGATACACCTTCTCCTTTCCTTTCTTGTCAATCTTATAGTTGGTCCGGGAAAGTTTTTCCAATATGACGTAGGGTCCCTGCCATCCAATTTGCAATTTATTATTGCTGCTGGGCAACAGTAACAAAACCTTTTCTCCCACCTCAAGTTCCCTATCTTTTGCTGTTTTATTGTAGTAAGCAGCCTGTTTCCTCCTGGCCTGTCTCAAGTTATCATTTGCCAGTTTCCAACTTGTTTTCAATCGAGATGTCAACTCGTTGACGTATTGGTATGAAGAAGTCACGGTTTCTTCTGCTTTTTCATCAGTCCATGTCCGCAACAATGCTTCCAGTGGACCTTTGATTGGTCGTCCAAACAACAATGTAGCTGGAGCCAATCCTGTGGAGTTATGTGGGACTTCCCTATAGGCAAATAGTGCTGAGGGTAAGTATGTATCCCAAGTTTCAGGTTTCTCACTAGCCAACTTTCTAAGGATTGAAATGAGCGTGCCATTGAACCGCTCTACTTGACCATTCCCTTGGGCGTGGTACGGGCTACAGTGATAATGTCTAGCTTGAAATAACCTGAATACTTCTTGTGTTAGCTTTCCCCTAAACTGAGAACCATTGTCAGTCAATATTTGATGTGGGAAACCTAATCGGGTGAATATTGTTAACAGTGCCTCTGCCACATGTTTCGAATCTATCGATGACATTGCTACTGCCTCTCCCCACATAGAGAAAGTATCGACCAAGGTTAAGATATATGCATTTCTCTTCTTGGTCCTACTGAGGGGTCCAACAATATCCACGGCAACACGTTCGAAGGGCGTTCCCATGATGGGCATTTCTCCCAGTGTTGCTGGTGCAGTCCTATGTTTTGGAGCTACTCTTTGGCATTCTGGACAGGATCTCACATACCTCTTTATGTCCTCTGTGATCCCTGGCCAAAAGTAGTGACAGGCTATCCGTTGTCCAGTGGCCCCTATTCCCATATGTCCACTGAAGGGTATAGCATGTCCTAGCTTCATAACCTGCTCCCTGTATGATTTTGGCACTACAAGCTGTCTATGTCCTTTAGGTCCTGTTCCAGCTTTTCTATATAGTAGGCCATTTTTCATATATAAGTCTCCTTTCTCTGGAGGGTTATGGCTTTTAGGTAATTTGCCAAAGCAAGGCTTCAATGTACTGTCAGCAGTTTGAGCCTTTCTCATCTCTTCTGGATGAGTATTGATGATAGTGTCCTCCTCTTTCTTAGAGCTTGCCCTGGTCTGGACTGTTGCCATCACTATGGGTCTTATTGGTTCTCCTAGAAAGACATATCTACATCCCAGTATTAATGGGTAGATAAGGTTGTCCAGCACTGCTGCTTTGATCTCTCCTTCCACATAGCGAGATCTTATGTTGATTCGGGCTATGGGCAGTGTCATGGTTCCTGCTCCCTTGACTGGTCCTCTGATTTCCACTGTTTCTGTGGTTATCTGTTCCGGACTCACCAGAGAAGAGCACACTACTGAGTCAAAGTCCAAGCCTGTATCATATAAGCACAGTACTTGGGTGCCATTCAAGGTCACTTCCTCACAGACAGGGGGGATGATGGAGGTCCTTCTGACTATCTGCCAGGTCCTTCCTTCCCTTGTTCTCTGTTGTAAGGCATGCAGCGTGATGAGGAGGGTTTTTCCGTCTGCATTCCGCAGTATTGTGGTTACTCATTTGGCAAGATTTATACCACTTTCCTTCCTTTCTTGGAGGTTTCTTTTCTGATCCTAGAGGGTTTTTGTCTTTATAATCAGTTCTGTGGTTGTTCTTGTTGGAATTGTCCCTGTGTTCATAGTTGGTAAAGTTTTGTGAAGGTTTGAAGTTCTCACCCTGCTTCTTCTTATTTCCTGACACTTCTGACTGAGCTGCTTGATATCTTTCAGCCATGGTTAAAATATCTTCCAATCTCTCTGCTCCTTGCTCCATAAGAAATTTTCTCATTTCCTGAGGCATGGATTCTCTCAGTTGTTCCATCATGACCATTTCTTTTATATCTTGACATTTTCCTAAGCTAATCCATTTTGTCAGATAAGTTTCCAATCTGGCAGAAAACTGGTGATAGTTTTCTCCTGGAAGTAGCTTAGCAGTTCGGAATCTCTTTCTATAAGATTCAGAATTCTTTTCGTACCTGACCAGTAAAGCTTGTTTTAAGATTTCATAATCTTCCTGGTCTTCTTTTGAGAGTTTTAAATAAACATCGTATGAAACTCCCCTCAACCCCTGAGATAGCTTAAGGCTCCATTTTTCCTTTTCCAATCCATAGGTAGTGGCCAATCTCTCATATCTATCCAGGTACGACTCAATGGCGTCCTCTTTTTCAATAAATGGATCCAGGTGGAAACTCATGGCTCCATTTGCCGCGCTATAGTTGGAGCTACTCTCAGAGTGAGGTGAGCTAGCACCATGATTGCTAGCTGCTCCCTGGAGTTCAAGTTCCTTTAAACTTAACTCATGAGCTCTTTGTAACCTTCTTTCTTCAGCTTCGGCTTCCAAAATTAGTCTCTTTTCTTCTCTTTCCAGTCTTTTGGCTTCTCTTTCTGCCTCTAATTTCTTAGCTTCAGTCTCAACTTCCATTCTTTTGGTCTCTCTTTCTGCCTCTAATTTCTTAGCTTCAGCCTCAACTTCCATTCTTTTGGTCTCTCTATCTAAATATTTATCCACTTCAGTTGTGATATGTCGAATTAGAGCATCTCCTGTCATACCCAAGTCTTTTCCTTCCTGCATAATCGCAGCTCTAAACTTCACCAATTCAGCCATGATGCTTACTTACCAGAGGGTATATAATTTTATCTTCACTAACCAACTAACTTAATTAAAATCAATTAATTACTTTGAACAAGACAAATCCTTAAAACCTTGTGAGCGTTTCCTATTTACTTCGTACTCAATGGTACTACTATTACGAAAAAATTTCTAAGTTTTAGAATTTTTCAAAAAAATTTATTTTTACAAACTACTTGTGGCTCAAGATAGAAGAATACATAGATAGTGGCTCAGGATACAAAATAATATCCCGCGAAAGAGCCCCCAATGTAGCGAAAGGTTTTCCTAGTATGATAGTAGTGGTAGAGGAGAAGTAGAATCTTTCTCCAGAAAGGGTGAAGTTCCAGTGCCCGAGAAGTACACTGGTATCACAAGTGAGTTACAGCTGTGAATACTCTGAGCTGGACAATAGATTTAGGCTTCAGAAGTATAAGTTGCTACTTTCGCTATAGTAACCCTATGTGATAATATAATTAAATTAGAACAAGTAACTCAAAATTTAACAGTTAAAAATTTAACAAGTCAAATGAGTACAATTATCCAATTTATTATGTACATCTATATATTCTTGTAATGATAAATGGGTGTTGGAAGATGGTAAAATGTATGATTATTTACAGTTACAAATTAAAATAACTAATAGAAAAAGTCTTGGTTTTATCTTCCACTGAACTTATAACAAAAGGATTGTCACATTATCTCTTGCCATCTAGTTGTCATCATTAGATAGTCATTTTAGAAACTGCTCACAGGATTTTTTGGATGGATACATATAAACTTATCCTATGTATTAGCCACGTCTGCTCGAGGTTCCTCCGACACACTGGAGTACGGAAGACTTTCCTTCAGCCCGCCCTATAACTACGGGGGACTAAGGTGTTGAAGAGTGGTTGACCTCTAGGCTTCAGTGAGCTGGATCAACTTCTTCAAGTCTTTAGTTTCTCGATCAGGAATGATCATAAACATTGATCATAAAAACCTGGAACAAGAAGTAATAGGTGGCCATGTTGTTCCAACAATCTCACCACCAACTACTGTTCATGATGCGACCATGTCTTCAGTGTTTGTATATAAATGAATGAATCATGGTAGTATGTTACAGAGATAGCATGATAAGATAATGTATACTGTGCAGAATTAACAAAATACATGAATAAATCATATGTTATGATACATGGGTATGATATAACCTTTGCCTTCCACTTATGGATGTAAAGTCACTTATGTACTTGCTGGTATGTCGTAAGCTTCCAGGCAAGAACTAGCCATGATATATGTGGCTACCCAATTAATGGTTATGCTTCCTGACAATGCCGGTGAAGGTTATCTCTGGTTAGCGTCATTCCCTTTTTTATTATATCTGCTACAATCAATCAGAAATAAAATCTGAAATAAAATGATATTAATAATACCTATATTTTTAATAAACTTACATACCCTCTTAGGATTAATAAGCTCACGGTGAGATTATTTTGGTTGAAGTTAATCTGCCCTGCATGCAGCGTGAAAATAGAACTTTTCTTGCAGAGGCTGTCCTCCAGTTTCTCACTCTGGCTTCTGGATTTGGTGTGTGATTTACAATGCGCCGCTCTGTCCTTATATTTCAGTCTCTCGCGCGTACGAGAAAGCACCTCTAAAAGTCCCAAAAGATTTTAGTTTCATCTCCTGATTTGAAGCTATTTGAAACAATCTGTGCTTTTCCTGTACTCGCTTTTCTCTTCTGTTCACTACACACTTATATTCTTCCGTCCTTCCTATGTATCATTCCCTTTTCCCCATATGAGGCTTTCATTCCATATAAGTTTTATCAAAATCCGTTGAGGCTTGTTAGTGTAATAAATTTTTAAAGATTATTAGCTAACTTTTAGCCGATGTGATGAAGGTGAAAAATATTAATTATCTTTAAAACTATTTATATTTGAATAATATCCTTTTGGATATAATTCCTAGCCTATCTCCTTTGTTGAGTTATATTTATTTAATATTATTCCAACCAGGCGTTCTCCGGTAGGGAATAATTTAATTTTCAGTAAATGCATACTTTTAAAGTCCGCCATTCATTTCTATATAGCTATTTCCTCATTCTTCAGTAATACTGTATGGCTTTTAACCGTAAGTCACATTTCCGCTGTCTACCAACTTCAAAGAAAGACCGAAGCGCTGACCTTGCGCTGTGTGTGTGGGTGTCGCGTGGGCGTGTCGCGCTACAACCAAGCAAGTGTTTACCAAATCTCGCTAAAGAGACAAGAGGCATCCCTGTCGCACTCCTGTTCTTATCCCAAATGGTTCTGTAAGCTGTCCTTCATGAAGAACTTTGTACTGAATAGTTATCACATATCTTTATAGGAAAATATAACAACTATTCTTTCTTGGTCTCATCAGAGGCCCCCCAGGAACCACACGGCATGTTTGTACTGAATAGTTATCCCATATCTTTATAGCAAAATATAACGACTCATGAGGAACGCATACAACTGCTAAATGAAAAACTAGATGACTTGACCAGAGAACTGGAGGTACAGAAGGGTCATGCTGTAGCCGCAAGAGAGACAATAAAACAGATCAAAGCAGAAAAGGAAACCATTATGAAAGGTGAAGTGTTTTGTAATGCTTATCGTAACTGTCTTTTTTGTTGTTGCTGTTTGTTTTGTTTATGTATGTGCATGTAATCTAGTCAGTATCGTAGCATGAGTTTATTCAGAAGGGAAGTGAAAATACTAAATTACATGTCTGAGAATGTACATTTGAAAATTGTCTGTCTGGCAGGTGATTTTTGAGCATTGACAAAGCTTGAGCTTGGATATTGCATGTTTAATGTTTTTAAATTGTTTTGGGAATTAAAGTCATTGTTTTGTAGATGATGCTATGAGGGTAAGTTTTGCAAAATCTTTCAGTTCTTGCTACCTGCTTGCCCAAATGTCATTTATAAAAAACTTTATAATTATAGTAGAGCTGTGGTAGTCAAACACAGCTTTGATGGCAAAGAGTTGGTAATAATATACTATTTATCAGTTGTTGCTTTGTTTCCATACTGATATTTAGATGTTTGAGTGGTGGTAACAATTGGTAAGTTTCTGAACTGGCTTTTTGACATCTTATTTCAATTGCTGTGTCAAGTCTTCCATTTTCTGTGAAAATCCTTCCCAGATATTTAAACTCTGAAACCTGCAGGGACCATGTTGGACACTGGTAACAAATAATTGCTAAGAGTATACTATCTATCAGTTGATAAAATAGTCTAAAATACTTCTACTGGTTATGTTGTTGTCAGACTACCATGATGTCTGTCGACGGTTAGGAGAGAAGGAGACAGTCTTTCAGGAGGTGCAGAAGAAGAGGGATGAGGAGATCACTCAGATGAAACAGGAGACATTAACACAAATCCAGGCTGTTGGTTTGGAGAAGGTGAACACTGAAAGAGATTTAGGACAGCTCAGGTAAGTGAACACTGTGACATTCATTCATCTCATTTTTCACTCCTTAATGGAGCATGGAGCCCCCAGTGCAGCTGACCTCCTTATTGCAAGAAGCCTTCATCAAAGTGCATGCTCGTACTGCATGGTTTCTGCAGCAATATGTTTTACATGATGAAGTTGCAAGCCCCATGATCGGCCTCACATTAGTTGCCTTGTACGACATGCCTGAGGGAGTAGTATGGGGGCAAGCAGTGTGATAGTAAGGGGTATAATTTGTAAGTCTTTTTTTTTTTGTGAGCACAAAAATATTAGTAGTTGAGAACAAGTTCCTATCCAGATTAAATTACATTTTTGTAAAATGTCACGCAACATACTCATGTTTATATAATTCTTGAGCCAAATGCAGACTTAGTAGTATGCATATAAATTGCACATTTAGTATTCCTCGTTTAGTTTGTGACTTTACTTCATTTCTGTTCATAGGTGTGAGATTGAGGATCTGAAAAATCATCTGCAGAGAAAGAAAGACCAAGTTTCCAGTTTTGGTCAAACTCTTAAGGAACTGGAGGATGCTAAGAGGCTAGTACAGCATTTAGAGTTTTCTTTCTCTTCTCATAATTATTTTGTCTTGATCATTAGTAACAAATACTTTAGTACTCTAATGTAGGGGTTCCTATAATTTTTTGGAATGACAAAACACTTTACCATCCCTTTGTGATTTTGAGACTCAACAATTAGGGTTATATTGTCAGTACTGTAATCTGTGTAAAGGAGAAATAAACAAATTCTCAACACATTTGGTTCCTTGTGATATATTATTGTATCATGCAGTGCAGTGTTGAAACCTCCTGCTGTTATAAATCATCATCATAACCCTCCACTCCCAAAGGAGCATAGGCCTTCAACAAACACATGCCAAGTCCTCCTGTCACGTGCCATCATCTCACGTTCTTTCCACGTTCTCCTCATCATTTTCACCTCTGTTTCCAGCTCTCTTCTCCATGTGCTTCTTGGTCTACCTCTGCCTCTCTTGCCCTGGGGGTTCCAGAACAAGGACTGCCTTGTAATGCTATCAACAGGTTTCCTCAGCGTGTGTCCTATCCATCGCCATCGTCTTCTTCTCATCTCTTGTTCCACTGGCACTTGTCTAGTTCTTGTCATCAGTTCCACATTGGTAACCTTGTCATACCATTTTAATCCCTCTATTCTACGCAAGCACCCATTTATGAAAGTCTGTAGCTTTTTGGTTGTTGTCTTTGTTGTTCTCCATGTCTCAGTGAAGAACTCTGCATGTCATGTCTTCATATGTTTTCTTTATTAAATTAATGATCTTCAGGGGAACTCCATAATGCCTCATCAATTTACAAATTGATTCTCTGTCTACACTGTCAAATGCCTTTTCATAGTCCACAAATCCGATGTATAGTGGTGAATTCCATTCCAGACTTTGTTCAATTATTATTCTCAAAGTGGCTATCTGGTCTGTACATGATCTGTTTTGTCGAAAACCTGCTTGTTCATCTCTCAGTTTCTTGTCTATGGACTCTTTTAATCTCTCAAGGATAATCCTGTTTAATACTTTTCCTGGCACTGATAGTAACATTATTCCTCTATAATTTGTGCACTCTTGTAAATTTCCCTTCTTAGGCAATTTAACCAGATATCCTTCCTTCCATTCTGCTGGTATCTCTTCCTTTTCCCAGACTTTACCAAGTAATTTATATACCATCTCTGTAGCCATGTCGATATCTGCTTTTATGGCCTCTGCTGGAATGCCATCAGGTCCAGCCACTTTTCCATCTCTTAGAAGCTTTATGGCTTTCTTTATTTCTTCCTTCATTGGTCTTTCACCGTTAATTTGTGAAACTGGCTGGATGTCCGGGGGGTTTAGTGGAGCTGGTCTATTGAGAAGGTCACCAAAATATTCTGTCCATCTCTTCATTTGCTCTTGTATATTGCTGAGCAGTTTTCCATTCTTGTCTTTTACGAGGCAACTTGTTTGCTTGTATTTCCCTCTTAGCTTCTTTGTGCTGCTATACAGTTCTCTCATATTTTCTTTGGCTGCAGCATCTTCTGCCTCTCTTGCCAACTCTTCAATATACTTCCTGTTGTCTCTTTTGATACTTCTTTTTACTTCTTTGTTTGCTTCTGTGTACACTTCTTGAGCCTTGGCTTTGGAACTTCTGGTTTTGCTTGTGTTTAAATCTGCTTTCTTGTTTTTCCTGTCTTTTATCTTAATTCTTATTGATGGTTTCTGTTGTTATCCATGTTTTTTGTTGTCTTTCCCTTTTCCACAGTATTTCTTCACATGTCTCATTCCATACAGTTTTGACCTGCTGCCAATAGTCTTCTGTATTCTCTACATCTTCCAGCTGTTGGAGCACTTGGAATTTGTTGGATTCTGTGACCGCAAATTTGTCTCTTGTTTCTTGATTTCTTAGATGTCCTACATTAAATTGTTGTCTATAATTTTGCATTGTTGCATATCTCTTGAGTTTCATTTTTACTTTGGCTATCAGAAGGTGGTGATCTGTTGCACATCTGCTCCTCTATATACCTTTACATCCTGCAATGATGATCTAAACTTCTTGTTTATGCATATATGATCAATCTGATTTTCTGTTCTATGGTCTGGTGATATCCATGTTGCCTTGTGTATTCTCTTATGTGGAAACATGCTTCCTCATATAGCCAGTTGATTTGAAGCACAGAAGTTTGAGAATAGTTCCCCATTTTCATTCATTATTCCTAGCCCATGTTTTCCCATGACTTCTTCAAATCCGGTATTGACTGTACTTATTTTTGCATTCATGTCACCCATCAAAATTGTGATGTCTCTTCTTTTTACTTTATCCATAATTTCCTGTTCTTCTTCTTCTTCCGTCCTTAGCCACCGACCGTCAAAGCAGTCAGTGGCCATTACGCCTAGTGGCGTCTTAGGGCAACAGCAGATAGATTTCCTGTAGTCTAGTATAAAATGCTTCTTTCACCGACTCTTCTTTATCATTAGCTGGTGCATAACATTGGATGACATTTACATGTGTTTTCTTTTTAGCTGTTTTAAAAGTGGCTGTTATTATTATTCTGTGTCCAACAGCTTCCCATTCAATGAGTGCTTTCTGTGCTTCTTTAGATAACATAAGAGCTACCCCTTCACTGTGGTGTGAACTTTCGCCTTCATGTCCTGAGGACAGCACCAATTCACCTGTGATGAGTTTCTTCCTGTCTACCCCCTTCCACTTTGTTTCACACATTCCCAGAACCTCGATTTTATATTCCCTCATTTCTGCTGCTACGTGTGTCACTTTCCCTTGTTCGTTTAATGTCCGAACATTCCAGGTGCCAAATCTGGAAGTTCTCCTAGAAGAAAGAAGGTTAGTCAGCAACACAGACTCCTTTCGGCTTTCTCTGTGTTTGTCACGAAGTGGTTTTAATTTTATGGAGTGTGCCTGAATGAAAGCAAGACCCTAGTATGAGAAAGTCTGAGAAGATAGAATTTAGATGGAAAAATGACATGCCTGTGGACAGGTGAGACTATTGGCTCAAGAGATAGACCCAGGATTTGAATCTCCCCCTGCCGCTTCGTGACTAAAAAAAAAATGGCTATAGTCTCCCCACCTCTGACTGCCTTGAAACACAAGGAGATAAGGTGTATAATTACGACCACAAACACCACTATACAGACAACATAGAGTAAGTATAGTAAAGAATAGAAGCTGATCCAGTAAATAATATATGTATATATTTATTTACATACAAGGAAAACATAAAATGGCATATTACGTCATCAAGTCAGTCGATAGCGTGCACTGTTGCACGGCCTGGAAAACAAGTAACAATTAAATTGAGAGACCTGAGAGACAAAAAAAAAAAAAAAAACCCCAAATCACATTCACTCTTTCTGTCACCCTGCTGAGGAACAATAAAAATGGTTAGTGATTTAAACCAAATCTAATTTGGTGGGGCTGTCAACTTTTAGCCTCCACTCTCTAACACTAATAAATTTCTACTGTCTTAGTCCTGGTGACTCTTCCTCAACGAAACGCTACACAGCTTTCTACTAGTTAGGCGATAGGCGCCGATAACTACACCACACGAAATGCTAAATATAATAGACTTAGTTTTACGAACGCAGACTCAGTGTCTATCCGTCCAATGGATACTGAACAGACCCTACTGGTCCTGTCTATTTTCTCCCTCCTTCTCTATCTTCCTCTCTTGATCCCAGTGTCTCTCTAACACTCAAGGGCTGATGATGCGGCGTCTCCGTTACGCTCTTCTCTTGATTTCTATCAGGACCTAGGTATGGTAACCCTGTCACCTGTTCCTGATTTTGGTGATGACGATGTTCGGATATCAAGCATGAGGGACTTGATTAACTGTAGACAAAACTTTTCTGCTGCTGAATAGCTTCCCTCTTTTAACCCGCTCCGGAGTTAGAGGAAAAAAAAAAAAACACAGCCTTGATTTCAGGCTGTACAAAATGAAACTAGTCTCCCGGCCACCTGCCGTTGCTAGAGACTATAATAGCGATGCTCTCGGCTGTATGTTAAATAAACCTCGGTCCAGCTGAAGCATAGGGACTTCACTGCCAGAGACCATAGGGTAATTTTCTTTTGCTCCTGACGATACTCGAGTACTCTGACCCTGAGATATGTCTTTTGCCGTGGATAATTTTATTTGACAAAATTATGCTCCCCACTGTTTCCGCCGTGACTCGCTGAAATTAAAAGAAACAGCGACTCATGTACACCCACTCTAAAATCGCTTATCTCTAACATATACGATACCTAAAATAATTCTATACACGTGTCTCGTCAATCTCACTCCTTCTTCTATTCCCCTTCTCTCGTTCTTCACATAATACATGAAATACTATTATCCCACGTGGCACTAAAATCACACTCATCCTCCCCTCCTTCTACTAAAATCTGCCAGGTAAAACAAACAATAGCCCAGACCCGTCTGACATGTTACATGGCCGTTACGCATGGCCGATCACGTGTTCAAACTTGACAAACATAGGGAAATCCTTTTACCCATTAACACAGGAGTTTCCCCCGGCTTACTCCTATTTAATTAAATCTCGCTATAGGAATAGTTTCCTCCCCTAAGCAGTATAATTCATTTACAACGTAAATCTGAACCCTCTGACAATATTTCTCACATTTTTAAGGCTCAGAAAAATTAACGAACACACCAGGGATTTCCCCATAAATTTACATTAGAAAATATACAGGAATAAATGGTGGTTTTACATAACATCCTACAAATATGGCACACGTGTTTCTCACAACTTCACACACTCCTATCTATTGCCAAAATCATAGAAAGAATAAGCACACTGTTGCATTACGTCGTTCTTCAAAAATAGTAATTAATGGCGCTATCGTTTATTTTAAAACTGAAAAGTTAATCTTTACCTAAGGGCGAATTTCTCAAAGAACCCTCTAATGAATAAAACGATAATACGATAAAATCTTACATACCAATTCATTGCTGGTTTTTCCCACAGTGGAGAACGATAAATTACGTAGTCTGACGGCTGGCACTTATTTTTTCATAGAGACCGAATCCCCGTTTTCTGTCCCATATATACAAGAGCAACCGCCCACACGGATTTCCCTTCCTACGCAAATTGCGGACCAATGGCAGCGCTAGGAAAATTAATACTATCAACCCACGCAAACCCCGCGTGCTTCCGGCCGCGTCATATCGCGTGCCGGAAATGGCGATTATTTTCGTAAACAACGAAATTTACGGGAATCGCGAAAAATCAGAAGAAAGTACAACTGATGCTAGAATAAAATAAACCTACCATCATAAACGAACCCATTTAATTTATCTACTCGAAAAAAATACCAAACACGATATATATTCAAATGAGAAGAAATAAAATGGTGAAAAAGCGTGCCCGAAAATAGCGATTTCCGTAAACAACGGAAAATCGCGTGATCAGAAGAAAATAAAACTGGTGAAAATTCAAAATAGAACCACAGAATCGGGCCTGTTAAAAGTCAGAATTACAGTGTAGCGTCACATAAGTCCCCCCTTTCAAGTACGGGAACCGTGCTAAATCACTGAAATCTCTGGGTTTCATACTGGCCCGTATCTAGATCTACCTCTCGATCTAATCACTGTCATAATTAGCATTATCATCCAGGCCCATCTCCATATCCTTGAGAATCTTGGCAAGCCCTGGATTGTGATGGTCCCGCCTGGTGATTTCCTCCTGGTGACTGCAACATGACTGGTCGCCCTTCCTCCTGCCTCTCATGTGTTTCCTTCGCCCACGAATTTTCCTGGCGGCGCGTGGTAAATACTGATTACCAGATGGTGCGACCTCCCAGTGTTTTAAAACAGTCTGACTGTCTTGGCCAGACATCGCCGTAACAGGGCGTAACTGTTTGCGGTTGACTGAAGAACCGTGCACATGTTCCTTCTTGTCAGTATTTCCCTCCCTTGAGAGATGTAATACCATCGGGGGCCTAATTCCCGACGACAAAGAAGATACTTCTGAAGTAAGAGGCGTCACCACTGTTTGACCGTTTGGCTGAACAGGGCTGACAGGCGAATACGCCTCTGTAAATAACATGCCACTGTCTTTAGAGGCGTCTCTCCTCCTCATAGCAAGACAAGGATGTTTGAGCTCCCGTGGGGCTCCGTGAATTTGGGGCTTTCCCCTTTCACTTCTCTGGCCTGCAGTAGGCCCTCTTGCATTAGCAAGAATCGGTGTGGTTGGGTTTCCCAAAACTATGTATGGGCTCCCCAGGATGAAATCATGTGCTGGCTGTGCCATTACAGCTGCCTTGATGGGGCCAGACACAAACTTGCATTTCACCTCAATGTTGGCTACAGGCAGACGCTGTGTGATACCTCTTCTCAAAACGCCACCAATCTCAACTATTTCTCCTGTCCATTGCCCTGGTTTCACCAAATGACGAGCGACGATACTGGGGTAAGTAAGCCCGCTGTCAAACAAACACGTAGTGGCCGTCCCATTCACTACAGCTGGTCCACTGTTAGAGAACAACTTCTCTGCCTGGACTGGTTCCCATTTATTCCCTTTAGTCCATCTCACCGGTCTTAAACAAGCTGCATGATGAGCTGGGGGTCTGTTCATGCACCGGGATGTCCAGTGGGAAGTGGTTCTACAATTCTGACAATACCTCTCATTATCTCCCCTGTTCCTAGCGGGTTCCTGAGAGGTTGTTGTCGGTGCTCTGTTATGCTGCTGGGGGCGCAAGTTATAACCAGAATGAGGCTCCTTGCGAGAAGGTCCTGGTTGCTGATGAGCTGGTGAAGTAACCGACTGCGATGATGAAGCTCCTTTGTCTGGGGCTGGCAGGTCTGGGTTTTTTCCGTTTCTGTCCCAGTACTTCGGCCTGTGCTGTCTGGTACCTTTCTGCAAACAGAATAATCTGATCGAGTTGCTGGGCCCCCTGCTCCGCCAGATACCGCCTCAAGTCGGGGGACATGTTTGCTTTTACCTGTTCACACAGAACTAACTCCTCCAACCCTTCAAATGTTTTCGCCAGTCCTGACAGTTCCCTCCAGCGAGTTAAGTAATTTCTCACCCGCTCGGCAAACTGTGCGAAACTCTCGCCCTTCTCCGGCCTGCTCTCCCTGAACATGGTTTGGCATTTCCGGGGTGTCCACTGAAACCTTTGCAACAAAGCGTTTCGCAGTGCCTCAAAGTTGTTCTGGTCATCTAGGAGCATCTTGTTGTAAACTTCATACGCATGACCTTTGAGTGATTGCGATAATTTCAGGCACCAAAGACTCTCATCCAACCCGTATGCCTTTGCCATTCTTTGAAATTTCTCCAGGAACACGTCAATCTTTTCATTCCCGTTAGGGAACGAGTCAAATGGGAAGCTCATGGCTGCCATCCGGGGCCCTCCGTTTCCTGAGGTGTCTCTCGCCCCTGCTCCGGGTGAATCTCCATTAGCTGAACTGCCTTCCGAAGATCGATACTGCAGTTCCAGAGAACGCAGGGCAAGTTCATGCTGTCTCTCCGCTGCCTTCTCCCTCTCCTGTGCTTCCAATTTCCGAAGTTCCATCTCTGCTGCGGCTATCCTTTCCTCTTTTGCTGCTTCTGCGGCGGCTGCCCTTTGCCTTTCCTCAATTTCTGCGGTGGCTGCCCTGTCCTCCTTCTCTTTCTCTCGCTGAATATGCCTATCAGTTTCCCTTATCAGGTAGGCCTTAGTCTCCTCCTTATCCATTCCCATATCCTGAGCAGATTCACGCCAGGCAGCTCGTAACTTGGCCATATCCGCCATCTTACCTGTAAACTGCTGTAAGTTCACAACTAACAGAAAATGACAGAAAGGAGAACAAAAGGAAGGAACTACCTGTTACGTAATATATAATACTCCCTCTTTAACCGCTGTTCCAAAACCCGAACTCAGACTAGCGTCAAGTCTGAACAATAACCTGAGAAAATTTAGTTAAGAAGCTACCAAAAACTAAATTACCTTCCTGTTAAAGAAAAATATGTCGGTATGCCATCAATTACCTCTTAGTCATATAAATCAAAAATACCACAAAAATCTACTAGACTGTAACCTGTGGAAAAACTTATACTGGATCAGTTCTAGTAGCTCAAGTCTAGGGGATATTTAAAGAAATTCTATTCTCAGAAACTTCCTAGAGACAATCTATGAATGTAGATCACAGAATTGATCTCAACAGAATGATCCACCGGACGATTGCCGCCCACTTGTCACGAAGTGGTTTTAATTTTATAGAGTGTGCCTGAATGAAAGCAAGACCCTAGTATGAGAAAGTCTGAGAAGATAGAATTTAGATGGAAAAATGACATGCCTGTGGACAGGTGAGACTATTGGCTCAAGAGATAGACCCAGGATTTGAATCTCCCCCTGCCGCTTCGTGACTAAAAAAAAAAATGGCTATAGTCTCCCCACCTCTGACTGCCTTGAAACACAAGGAGATAAGGTGTATAATTACGACCACAAACACCACTATACAGACAACATAGAGTAAGTATAGTAAAGAATAGAAGCTGATCCAGTAAATAATATATGTATATATTTATTTACATACAAGGAAAACATAAAATGGCATATTACGTCATCAAGTCAGTCGATAGCGTGCACTGTTGCACGGCCTGGAAAACAAGTAACAATTAAATTGAGAGACCTGAGAGACAAAAAAAACAAAAAAACCCCAAATCACATTCACTCTTTCTGTCACCCTGCTGAGGAACAATAAAAATGGTTAGTGATTTAAACCAAATCTAATTTGGTGGGGCTGTCAACTTTTAGCCTCCACTCTCTAACACTAATAAATTTCTACTGTCTTAGTCCTGGTGACTCTTCCTCAACGAAACGCTACACAGCTTTCTACTAGTTAGGCGATAGGCGCCGATAACTACACCACACGAAATGCTAAATATAATATACTTAGTTTTACGAACGCAGACTCAGTGTCTATCCGTCCAATGGATACTGAACAGACCCTACTGGTCCTGTCTATTTTCTCCCTCCTTCTCTATCTTCCTCTCTTGATCCCAGTGTCTCTCTAACACTCGAGGGCTGATGATGCGGCGTCTCCGTTACGCTCTTCTCTTGATTTCTATCAGGACCTAGGTATGGTAACCCTGTCACCTGTTCCTGATTTTGGTGATGACGATGTTCGGATATCAAGCATGAGGGACTTGATTAACTGTAGACAAAACTTTTCTGCTGCTGAATAGCTTCCCTCTTTTAACCCGCTCCGGAGTAGAGGAAAAAAAAAAAAACACAGCCTTGATTTCAGGCTGTACAAAATGAAACTAGTCTCCCGGCCACCTGCCGTTGCTAGAGACTATAATAGCGATGCTCTCGGCTGTATGTTAAATAAACCTCGGTCCAGCTGAAGCATAGGGACTTCACTGCCAGAGACCATAGGGTAATTTTCTTTTGCTCCTGACGATACTCGAGTACTCTGACCCTGAGATATGTCTTTTGCCGTGGATAATTTTATTTGACAAAATTATGCTCCCCACTGTTTCCGCCGTGACTCGCTGAAATTAAAAGAAACAGCGACTCATGTACACCCACTCTAAAATCGCTTATCTCTAACATATACGATACCTAAAATAATTCTATACACGTGTCTCGTCAATCTCACTCCTTCTTCTATTCCCCTTCTCTCGTTCTTCACATAATACATGAAATACTATTATCCCACGTGGCACTAAAATCACACTCATCCTCCCCTCCTTCTACTAAAATCTGCCAGGTAAGGTAAAACAAACAATAGCCCAGACCCGTCTGACATGTTACATGGCCGTTACGCATGGCCGATCACGTGTTCAAACTTGACAAACATAGGGAAATCCTTTTACCCATTAACACAGGAGTTTCCCCGGCTTACTCCTATTTAATTAAATCTCGCTATAGGAATAGTTCCCTCCCCTAAGCAGTATAATTCATTTACAACGTAAATCTGAACCCTCTGACAATATTTCTCACATTTTTAAGGCTCAGAAAAATTAACGAACACACCAGGGATTTCCCCATAAATTTACATTAGAAAATATACAGGAATAAATGGTGGTTTTACATAACATCCTACAAATATGGCACACGTGTTTCTCACAACTTCACACACTCCTATCTATTGCCAAAATCATAGAAAGAATAAGCACACTGTTGCATTACGTCGTTCTTCAAAAATAGTAATTAATGGCGCTATCGTTTATTTTAAAACTGAAAAGTTAATCTTTACCTAAGGGCGAATTTCTCAAAGAACCCTCTAATGAATAAAACGATAATACGATAAAATCTTACATACCAATTCATCGCTGGTTTTTCCCACAGTGGAGAACGATAAATTACGTAGTCTGACGGCTGGCACTTATTTTTTCATAGAGACCGAATCCCCGTTTTCTGTCCCATATATACAAGAGCAACCGCCCACACGGATTTCCCTTCCTACGCAAATCGCGGACCAATGGCAGCGCTAGGAAAATTAATACTATCAACCCACGCAAACCCCGCGTGCTTCCGGCCGCGTGTTTCCGGCCTCGTCATATCGCGTGCCGGAAATGGCGATTATTTTCGTAAACAACGAACTTTACGGGAATCGCGAAAAATCAGAAGAAAGTACAACTGATGCTAGAATAAAATAAACCTACCATCATAAACGAACCCATTTAATTTATCTACTCAAAAAAAAAAATACCAAACACGATATATATTCAAATGAGAAGAAATAAAATGGTGAAAAAGCGTGCCCGAAAATAGCGATTTCCGTAAACAACGGAAAATCGCGTGATCAGAAGAAAATAAAACTGGTGAAAATTCAAAATAGAACCACAGAATCGGGCCTGTTAAAAGTCAGAATTACAGTGTAGCGTCACAGTGTTGCATCATACGCCTCCCTGTGAGAGGACCTTCCCCTGTCTTGGATGGCTGTGTTTTATTTTCCTTATTTGACTTGTCCATATTTGTTGAAGTTTTTTGTGGTTTAAATTTTTTACAGGATGGGGTAACCAGCCCCATGCCCAACCCTCATTAGTTGCTTTCTACGACATGCATGGAAGGGAACAGTGTTACTATTCTTTGCTCCCCTTTCGGGCCCCGGTAACACACGGGTGGCTGTTATAAATGGTCATTAGAAAATTCAAAAAATTAGATGCAGTAATTCTAATATGAAACGCAATTTAACAGATTGTCTTGCAGCATTAAATTCTTCATCAAGATCAAGTACACAATTTTTTTTCATATAAAAAATAAATGCTTAAGAATTTATTGTTAAAAATTATCATTTATCTTCATGAAAAATATGTTATTCATCGTGAAGAAATCACAAAATATTATTTAAAATTCAGAGAAAATCAAGAATTTCTTTTCATAGTTTTAGGATTTTGAAAATGTATTTTATAACATTGTCTTACAGGAAAATTTTGAACTTGGAATCATACAGCACAGAACAAAATAAAACTGCAGCAGAGACAAAAATCCTTGTTGAGTCTTTGCGAAATGAGCTCTTCTCTATCAGAGATAAAAATTCTGAGCTTCATGACACAATTGCTAGGAAGGAGGTAGTCATCCTTGACCTAAAGGACCAGCTCCGTCACTGTGGTGAGTCCAGTGAAACTCAGGTGACAGAACTGAGGCACACAATTGAAGGCATGAGGGCACATCATGAGTATGAGAAAAAATATCTCAGGGAGTCCCACAGCAAGGTGAGATTAAAATACCTCTATTTATTAAGTATATAAATGAGTTTCTTAAGTTCTGTCCAAGCGTTTCATTCAAGCATTACCCATTAGCTTCCCATAGGCTTTCAACAAACTCATGTCCCCCCTTCCCCGTATAGTCTGCTCAAAGTCTTTCCAAGTCTTCCTTATTCTTTTCATTTCTGTCTCCAGGCTTCATCTCCATGTGTTTTTTTAAATCTCCCTCTATCTCCCTTACCCTGGGGGTTCCAGAACAAGGACTGCCATGTAAAGCCATAAACAGGTTTCCTCAGTGTGTGTCACATTCATCGCCAACACCTTCACATCTATTGTTCTACTGACAATTGTCTGGTTCTTGTCATTAGTTCCAGTGATCTTGTCATACCATTTCAGTCCTATTCTATGCAGACACCTATCTACGAAAGTCTGTAACTTCTGGGTTGTTATTTTTTTTTTCTTAGTATTTACTGTAATTTAAATGTAGGTAAAGGTAAGGTAAAGGATCCCATTACACACCCATTGAGGCATATTGGGAATATGGTGTTAGGCCCATATTTTCTTGACCATCTGCACACGAGGGATAATGTGGTCAGCATCATGCCGGCCGCCTTAACCTTCCCAGAGTTACTCTGGTACCCAATTCATGAGGCTGGGTCGACCCCGGAGCCGTTTGCGGTCTAAAAGATCCCACCTCATCTGGGGATCGAACCATGGACCACCGAGCTAGGAAGCCACTGCGCTACCGCGGCTCCAATTTAAATGTACTTATCTTTTATTTTTCCACAGCACTTCATATGAAAGAGAAAGAGCAGTTTACTGACTCAGGTTTTTTTTTTTTTTTTTGTAATTCTTCTGAAGGCAGAACCTGTGAAATTTTTTTGTAGTCATTTGCAGTGTGGTTTTTTTTTCTTTAAATTTTTCATTATGGCTTTTTTTTTTAATTTGTTTTTTGGTTTTTTAAATTTTTTTTACAGGAGTGACATTGATTACAATTGTATGATCTAATTGGTGGTTATGCAGTCAGCTGTTGTTGTTTATACAGTCTAGGTTTCTTGGTGGGGTAAACAAAAATATGTAATATGTCTTAGGTGGGATAAATAAAAATATGTAATATGTCAGGTGGGGTAAACAAAAATATGTAATATGTCTTAGGTGGGGTAAACAAAAATATGTAATATGTCTTTATAAAACAAAGGACAAAGAAAATTGCCTACGTTATGGCCACAAGGCCTTCATTAGTGACCGATGAAAAAAAAACAAAAGGGAAAGAGAGAACTTAGTAAAATACATTAAAAAAATAAATAAAAATGATACAACCAATAGATGAAAGTGGCTGATGTCATTTTTGCGATATAAGAGCAAAAAGACAGCTCAAATTGATCCCCTGAATAGATTTAGGTTTTTTAGCAAGTATAAGTTGACTTTTAAAGTATCCTTAATAATACATATAGTGGATATTTCTTCATCTTTGTCAACAGCTATATGTCATTTTTAAGTTAATATACACTAATGAACAGTAGGTAATTTTAATTTGTTGATGGAAATAGAGTTAGCAAATGAGGGTAATTTTAATATGTTGATGGAAATAGAGTTAGCAAATGAGGGTAATTTTTTGATGGAAATAGAGCTAGCAAATGAGGGTAATTTTAATTTGTTGATGGAAATAGAGTTAGCAAATGAGGGTAATTTTAATTTGTTGATGGAAATAGAGTTAGCAAATGAGGGTAATTTTAATTTGGTGATGGAAATAGAGTTAGCAAATGAGGGTAATTTTAATTTGTTGATGGAAATAGAGTTAGTAAATGAGGGTAATTTTAATTTGTTGATGGAAATAGAGTTAGTAAATGAAGGTCTTCATGTACACTATACTTCACTTGTAGGACCATCACGATTGTTTCCATTGAAGGGTTATGTGTTTTTATTGTGCACTGAAATATTGTTTTATACTTTCCATCCATGTTGTGTTGTTGTTTCAGGTGATTCCATTTGTTGTTGTTTAACTAGGGCTGCTGAGCTTTACACTCTTTTGCAGCAATACTAAGTTGAAGAGTCCTTGGTATTACTTACACTATAGATCTAGGCTTTTCCTGTGGCTTTTCTGCCATTCCGAAACATGTTGAGTTGAAGTCATGAGCTCCAGCTTGGCTGGCATTTAAAGGATCGTCACATCTGGTCCCAAGCTAGGAGGAAGAAGCGTATGGCATACTGTGCATTCCCAGCCATCCAAGGGGCTCTCCAAATAAACAGAGCTAAAATACTGTGCTCTGCTTCTGGGCTCTCCTAAGGAATCGTCACGTCCTACACAGAGCCACTTCTTAGCTACCATGCCTATCATGTGGTCCATAGTGAGATTCTGCATGCAGGCAACCACGTAAAAGCCAGATTTACATCTGGGGCTCAAGTGATTCCTCCAATCTTAATGTGCAATGCTGGGTTCTCAACGTTTCACCACAGGGAAAATCCCTTGAAGTATGCGGATGATTTCAAGAGTCAATGAGGGTGTAACTTGCCTCATAGACAGAGGTTAAAATCCAAATCTACATACTGTAGCATTTTGCATAGCTGGTGATCATATAAGGATGACACCAGATATGCCTCCGTGCATATGTGATTCCATTTATTGCTGTACACCATCATATTATTTCATTCTGTACTGCAGTTTTGCACAGTACTGTACTATATTAATAAATTCATTGCAGCGCAGTGTCATTTTACACCAAGGTTTCTTAACTTCTTGTGTGCAATGATTGTCCAACAAAGGCTGTGGACCCCTTTGATTGTCCGATGAAGGCTTTGTACCCCTTCTTGGGGAAAAAAATGTACATAAAAGCATAGTCAAATAATTTACATTTTAAAATTTAGGTTATGTAAACAGACCCAAATGGACCAGAGGTTAAGAAATCATATTTTACACAAATATTCATGCTTTCAGGGTTATACATTTTTTATTTTATATTGTTACATTTGTTGTTTGTTACTCACCAAGAGCTAACACTCAGTGACAGTGGATCAAAATCAAGTCATTATTTGTTATACATTGCTGTTTTTTATGATTGTGTGCTAGTAGCCGTGTCATTTTATTCCAGTCAGTGTTTTTATGTTTGTCCTTTCATTGTTATACATTATTTTGTATGTTATTTAAATAGGTGTTGTACATTGTGTAATCTGTTATTCCATTCAGTGTTGCACTGTCTTGTTCAGTCATATTCACTTCAACGTCATGATGAGTTATTTTATTAAGTTTTGCTCAGGATTATGTTATTTCATTTACAAATTATTCATACATTTTCAGCAAGGCCATTGATAACTTGGCCTCTGGCAAAGCACCAGGCAGTGATGGAATTTCTCCCGATTTAATAAAATGCTGTAAGAATACGCTGTTACATCCCCTGCATATGGTGCTGTGTCAGTGCTGGGAAGAGACAACTATTCCTCAAGACATGTGAGATGCCAAGATTGTAACACTGTATAAAAATAAAGGAGACAGAAGTTATTGCAATAACTACAGAGGCACCTCTCTTCTTAGTATTGTTGGTTATGACTGAAGGGGCTATTATTATCATTATTATTATTCATACGTTGTTTCCAAGGTTGAGGAAAGCCTGAAGTTATCTGTGCAAGAAATGCGAGTCATGAGAGAGGCACATGATCGTCTGACAGAGCAGGCATCCACCCAGGAAAAGTTATTAGGAGAGGCTAATCACAAGCTCAGTCAAGAGGAAGCTGCACGGAAATACGCCGAGGAAAAGCTTCAGGAAACTGTGGATGAGTTGAAGAAAAAGAAGGTATGTCAAAACACTATGAAGGAATAAATTAAGATAAGCCATATTTTGAGAACCTCTTAAAAAAAAAAAAAATCTAGAATCATTTGGTTGATCATCATCATCATCTCTCTTTTCACTTTTTATTGACCATATAGCCTCCGTTGTAGAGGGCCCCATTGAGGAAGCATATACTAAAGTACAAACTGATGTAGAGGTGGTTTCTGTAGCATTGTGTTTTACAGGAAGAGGTTTCCAGCCACAAGCACAACCTCATTTTAGTCCCCTTATATGACATGCCTTTTTTGGTTAATAAGGAAGGTAAAATCTTTATATGGATAAGAAAGACAGAGAGAGAGATTGTTCGACAGTTAAGAGAAGGAACATGACGACATAGTGACAGAAGTTATTGAAGAGCTCTAAAGTGTGAGAAACAGAGATCAGAATACATGATCTTGGTATTACTGCTGATGATGATGATAATGTGATGATCTGAGAAACAGGCTTTGTTGAAAATCTTGCAGGTATCGCCAGATTTGCCCAACCTTGCTGACAGTGATCATTTTGATGTCACTTTGAAAAATGTACTTATTATTTACTGTTGTTATTAATGTTGGTGCTGATAGAATGGTCTGGCGCTCTCTCTTCCAAACCTCTACACCTCACGGTAGAAGGGGAACGACTAAGTAAGTAAGTATTATTGTTGGTACTAATCCACTGACACTTGAGTTTCACGTTTTGGCTTATTTCCATGTGGTGGCTGTTGACTGTAGTTCTTGCACTGACATACTGAGCCCGCTGCGTAATTTAGAATTTTTTGGGAGGAGGGTACTTCTGTAGCACCTGATGCTCACAGTTTCTCAGTCTGAAAATTATCACTTGATCTCATCTTGGTAAGAAGTAGCAGACATCTATTATTTTTGACTCTGTGTTCACTATATTATTTTTATCCGAAGCTAAATTTGATGATTGTTTTTATTATTTTCAAATGTTGTCATGTCCTCAGTCTTGATTTTGCTTCCTCCTTTTTTTTTTTTCGGCAAGCCTATCTGCCTTCTCATTTCCACATATTTTACAGCATTAAGGAATCCACTGTACTTTCACTGTGTTGAATTATAACTAGTTGCTATTAGTACTTCTGAGAGGCTTTCTACCTCATTGTTTTCATGATTCCTTCAGGCAGTTATGGCTGATAGGGAATCTGTATAAAACACTTTAGTATCATCTTTGTTTTCCATTTATTAACTACCTATAATTAAAATAAATATTGAACACAAAGGAAATATTATGTATGTACTGTACTTACAAAAAATGTATTAAAAATCGCTTGTTGCTACAGTTGTCATGGCGGAGCTGTCTTCATAATCAGACGACTGGTTAGCAGAAGATTTTGTAGGTATTGAAAACGTTTTTCTGGCTCCAGATTTAGAAGGCACAGCTGCTTGGTGAAAAGGGGCAAAAGATATTCGAGGAGACTTCAAAAAAAAAAAATAAATAAAAGAATTAAGCTTGCTTTGCTTTGCCACTTTTTTCTCTTCAATGAGCACCTTGTAGCAATTAAGATCTTGTTCTGTGTTTTGGATTACCAAAGACTTGCATTCCATTTTGGGGTCATGCTTCATTATGCTAATAATGGCAATGCTTCCTGGCTATTTCACTTCCCTGAATGAACTTGATGAGCATGTAAAAGTTATATTCCTGCCTTCTATAGAATTTAGCACACAGCATAATATCAAATTTTTTAAGCATATAATGAGCATGTGGCATAAAATATAACAGCGTTATATCAGAAAAGTGCTAATCAAACATTGTAAGATCAGGGAATTGATATATCAGGATTTGTAAAACTGACTACAATAATATTTTTCACATTTGTCTTTTTTTCATCATTTTGTTATCAGTTTTACAGCAGACTCCTTCATTTACACATTTTCACCATGGAGGAGAACAATATTTCCAGCTCAGCTTATCAAAACCTACCAGAAGTGGTACTTAAATAGATGCAGAATGGAAGTATATAGCTATGGGATACATTAAAATGAGATATCCTACCACTGAACAGGAGCCGCGGTAGCATAGTGGTTAGTGCACTGGCTTCCTAGCGCAGTGGTCCATGGTTCGATCCCCAGATGAGGCGGAACATTTTTAGGCCACAAACGGCTCCTGGGTCGACCCAGCCCCAAATGGGTACCAGAGCTACTCTGGGAAGGTTAAGGCGGCAGGCGTGATGCCGACCACATCACCCCTCGTGTGCCGACGGTCAAGATAATATGGGCCTAACACCATATTCCCAATATGCCTCAATGGGCGTGTAACGGGTTCCTTTACCTTTACCTTTTACCACTGAACAGCACCACACACACACACGCACGCACGCATGCACGCACGCACACACACACGCACACACACACACATACACACACACACACACACAAAGGCTATTCCAAAATCAACCTCTGTTTGGCTAGTAAAAATAATCAAAAATAGAGAGAAAAATCTTATTACATACAAAACTTACATACATAACTGCATTACTTTTCCACATAGTCGCCACCCAAATTCAGGCACTTGTCGTACCATGGCACCAGCTTTTGCAATCCCTCATCAAGGAACGGTGCCGCCAGGGTACCCACCCAGTTGTTAACTCCATCCATGAGCTCCTTGTTGATTTTGAAGCACTGAGTAGCCAGCCAGACCTTCAGTAAAACAAATCGCTACAAAACCCATCATTGCAAAAGCATGTGAATGCTTTAGGGCAGGCTTCCTGTAAAGGGGCTGGTGGTAGTGGTGGCTTCATAGGGAGTGAAAAGGAAAAATAAATGAGTGAATACTAACCAGAAGACACAATTCTACCAACCTGAAATAGTCTAGATTACGCCGATGAGTTACTGCATTTTAATTCCTTCCTGCATTTGTATCCAATCCTTATTTTTATTCAGAATTTTGAATGCTTTATTATGAAAATGTGATATCTGGCAAGATGGTTGGTCATAAGTTAGATGTCTCTTTGGCCAGTTGTAACAAAAATTAGCATGTGCTTGTAACAATAATTGTAATAATATTACTAAGAATGAGGCAGTTCTGTTCTGAGTAATTTAGGTGCAAAGGTATTTTTTTTATTCCTTCTGTATGATTGAAAGTCTTTCTAGCAAACTATGAATATGAAGGGATAGTCAGACTTCCTTAGACGATTTCTTGGACAAGGTACCTCAGTATTCTATTCCAAGCATCTACGGATCTAGCTAAGTGACCTTTCACTTGTTCCAAAGTTTTGTTCATTCTTTTTTTCGTTTCATTGATTATTTACTTTCTTGTTTCGGTATGTCTTTCAGGTTTTACGATTTTCTTGTATTATTATTGTTCTTTTTTCGCTCATCACTGTGGGTGTTTACTTTTTCCATCTGCTTGTATCGCTCATTTGGTGTATGTTTCTCATCGTATGTTTTTGTAGTACATATATGTAATTCTTGTCCTTGTCACCTGTTTGTATCTGTGGCTGACGAAGGGTAAAACCCGAAACGTCCCTTGTTTCATGTGAACCGTTATTTGTAGAACTGATTCAATACCGTTTTATTGGTTTATATACTTATATAGCAAGCTATGAGCATGATTCTCCAAACTTCAAACACTGCCAATTTTGTCATCTGCAGGCAGATGTCATCCAGTACCAAAAGATGTTGGAGGAGTACAGGCAACAGTCCACAAATAAGCTACGGAAACTTGATGTGGAGCTGAAGCAGCAAATGTAGGCATCCTTTTATGTTCGCATTTATCGATCGTGCATGGAGCGTTCAAAATTGAAACCTCTATCGCAATATATTAAATGCCTTAACCTTTTACAATTGCACGTCTGATAACCTTTAGCAGACGGCGTTAATATCATATACCGTAACAATGTGTAAAGAGTATATCAACATACAGCAATGAACATATGTAATAAAAACCTTACTACAGAGTACAAGTTATTGGAAGGTCATGGTTGCTTTCAGTGTGCCTATATGACTGGGATAAGCAGATGTACTTGAATAATTTGTAGTTGACAGAAACATTAAATTGTGAGTATTAATTCGGTATGGTAGTTGAGGAGAGGGGTGAAGTTAACATTATTGAGAATACAGAAACGCATGTATTTAACTACGGGGGTTAAATTGACAACCTCGATTTTTTATACTTTTCGCAGTATAGTTACGCTAGCGTAATTTTTGTACATTATTTCTTGTGCATTTTATTGTTGTGTAGTCAGAAGACAAGAGATGTAATGTATATTTCTGATAAGGGATTTGGGGTTTTATTTATTACATAGGGATGTAATTAATAATTACTGAGATGGGAGTTCATCTTTCCTAGATTTACTTTTGTGTTAATCAATGAACATCAAGGGTCAGTGTTAAAGTAGCCCAAAGGAGGGATCCCTCAAGTTGAATTGTTTTGATACCTGTGGCTAGACATGCATAACAAAAGATTCAGGTCAGCCGTGTCTGGAAGGTTATTGTCACGAAATGGATTTAGGACTAGGGACTGTCTACATATAGTGACAAGACAATAGTAAGAAGAAAGACTGAAATGATAGATTCAGATAGAAATATAGTGCAAAATGTGAAAGTTGAGACCCTTGGCTCCGAGGTTGAGAACCGAGGTTGATTCTTTCCTCGCCACTTCGGACGTTTAAATTGCTATGGCCTCGAACCACCTCTAACTACCCTAAGGGGATAAGGTTCAAGTAGATTCACATACACCAAGATACAGACAACATATAGCTACTGTACTTAAATGAAATGACTGATTCCAACTATAAGTTACAAGTTTATTAACACCTATAAACAATTAATCACATACATGTCAAAGAAAAAAAATGCAGTGTAAGCACTCCTGAAATAAACAAATTCAGGAAGAAAAAAAATGACACATGATGTATCATCAAAACAACCAACCCCACCCTTCACCCACAAGGTCCACCTGTATGGAGAAAAGGTAAGATTAAATGAAATGAATTACACTGCCTGGGTGGGGTCTCAAGTCGAGCCTCCACTTCAAACTAGCTATTCTAAATTCTAACTCTAAGTCCACTGATAGCTGGAACGACTGCGAAGTGACTACACAATCTCTGCACAGACTTCGGTTCTACACAGCCTATCCTGGAATCTCCTGAACACACCTAACTGCACCTCTAAACTTCAGCAGCTGTCCTCTGCTATGATCTTCAACAAAACTATGTCTCTTTTCTGTGCTGACTTCTGTAGAGAGAATGTTCACCCTTTCTCTCTCCATGAACTCTGGAATTTGATGACTGAGGTTTACCAGAACCCCACTGGATTCTAAACTGGCACTGTAGCTGGCTTCTAACACCTCTGAGGTTACCTGCCCGATTACCTATGACTGGGCGATGGGGCTATCGGCTTTATTATGGCCGTGAAGAAGCGAACATAAAATTACCACAACGCTGGCAGCATGCCAAATCTGCGTGTGTAACCGACGACCGAGCGTCAGAACTCAGGATTTATCCACAAAAATCCTATTCGCTGGAAAATGTCTTCCCCTGGCTGGGAAAACGTATTTTCTTCCTCTCCTTCCACCACTGGCAATTCATGCGCGACTTAGCTTGTCGGCGAATGCCACAACTTCGCCGTGGGAGAAATTTTTGTGGTATCAAAAATTCTGCTCTTCCCCACAAAAAGCCGGCACCTGCTGTTCAGACGAAACAAAACAACAGCTAAACAAAACGTAATAAATCTATTTCTAATAACACCACCTCCCTGACTCTTCAACACGTTATGCACCTCCATACAAAAAATCATGCCAACACCGTCCGCTCCTCTCCTGTTCCCTTCTCTACCTGAGCCTACAAAGTAAACATTGGCTAACCCAGATCGCGTGTTCTGCCTGACTAACTCCGAGCAACAACAATATTTTCACTGGCGCGGTCTGGGCAGTCGTACTGTGGCCTACTTCTTACGCTGACACTAATGCCATAATGATTAATACAAAATAAAACTAGCCCTCTCTAGGAATTCCTAAAATTCCCGTCAGTATGATTAATCACCTCAAAATTGAAATAAAGTATTATTCCCTTAACAGAAATAAATTTCTTCTCCATCTTCTGAATACACAGAATAACATGGCACAATCAATAACATATAACCCTGTTTACGCTAGCATCTACATACTGCTTAAAAGTTATACATAAACCCTGTTATCAAATTGAAAACCCCCATAGTTCAACCACGTGTTTACAATTTTATGACCATGTGCGTCTCTCCCCCTCGTCCCTCTGAACATCGTATCAATAAATATACCGTAAACAACGCGCCCACGTGCTCGTGCAACAATACACCTCTTCACTCCCGTCCACAGATATATGCGTAACTATATAATTAGCGAGCATCAACTCTCAATAAAATCACACATGAAAATACACATTACACACGCTCCCGACTATTCTGTACATAAACAAAATTCGCATCGCGGGTTTCTCTCCCGACCCACCTTGCAATAAATACAAAGCGCGTCCGTGGCATCTCAACTTATAAACCCAGCTCAATTACCGCTATTCCTTCAATAAGGAAACAAATGGACCTATTAAGTCTCTCAAGTCTATCACTAAGATAGTATTTGATGGCTCTGAAGTTACGAAGTTAATTAAACTCCACTTCCCAAGAAACTTACTGCTACGCCTAGACTAGAAAAATTAAATAAAGTCCCCACGCAAAAATGATGCTTACCAAATCTCGAATGTCCTACTGAAGGCAATCGACTTGACTCTGGCAACCGGCTTGGCAATTTTTTCATTAAAAGAGAAAGAGGCTATGAAATATAGGCCTTTTATAATCGCCTAACAGCACGCTGACCTCTTGACGTCATATGCGTGGCTTTAATTCTAACCCAATAATTTCAAATCCCGTTAGCTCTCAGCCAATCAGAATTGTAAACAATCCTGATGCAATCCGGTTACTGCCAGACAAAGAAACGGCATTAAGCTCTGCCCTCTAGTGGCAATGAAACAAAAATGGCCAAAATATATATATAAAAAATCCCGAAAAATGTGTCTAGGGCCACCTGCCCTATCTTTAAAAAGACTAAAACTGGGGCAAATCCTGATCTAGCCTCTATAATCTTTCTTCTAGAAAAATACTGTCCAATTCCCTACACCCCCATTCTAAACACATAAAGAAGAACCATAAAGCAGATGAGATCAAACTCCCTCGTGATCTCATCTTGAAAAAACGTAAATAATAGAAGGAGAAGAAACATGAAGAAGGATTTTTCTGTAATCTCTCCAAAATAGTGAACAAAATGCAAGGGGAAAAAGACATGGGCCATTTGAAAGACAGAATCTCAGTACTTCCGTCACAGTTATTACCAGACCGTTGTTTACTTTGAAACGGGATAGAGAGATCAGAGATGGGATTGCATGGGAGGCTGACCTTTCGGGCATAAATAATTGGTTGTCGCTTGGTGCAAAAAATAGAGCAGGGAAGCTGTATTGATTTAAGGGGAGAAGTATTTGGGTAGGGAGTTAGGTGTTAAAGATGAGTTTATTTTTGATGTGTGGTATATCCGTTGTTTTATTTGTTCCACAGCAAATTTTCACGGCACAGTGGGTGAGCGTAATCTGCCGCTACAAATTTACCAACGGCAAAATTTTTTGGTTTCTCAGGAGCTGAGAACTCGAGATATCGCCAGAGGTTGAAGAAAATAAATACGTTCTCATGCATTGAAGACATCCTTCAGCAGGGGGGGGGGGGGCAGGATTTTTCCTTAAAATCCAGAGCTCTGAGCTCTTTGTTATAACACACTCAATTTGGCGCGTTGCCAGTGTGGTTGTAATTTTTTTCTTCACGACCATAATAATGTCATTGTTCTAAACCCGAAGAGGGGTAACGGGGCCATTTAAGAAGTTGTCCAGCATCAGTGAAGCTTCTGCATTCAGAGTCAAGTACCTCGTGCTTGATACCCAAGTCATCAGTGCTGTAGTCAGAAACAGGAGAAAGGGTTAACATTCCTGGTTCTGAATTTTAACGAGAGAAGTGGCGTAACAGAGATGCCACATCAGCAGACGTCGAGTGTTAGAGAGACACTGAAGCAAGGTGGAGAGAGAGAGAGAGAGAGAGAGAGAGAGAGAGAGAGAGAGAGAGAGAGAGAGAGAGAGAGAGAGAGAGAGAGAGAGAGAGAGAGAGAGAGAGAGAGAGAGAAAATAGCCAGGACCAGTAGGGTCTTATATTATCCTTAGAGGATAGCCTCTGAGCCATAGATGAAATCAAAGTCTACTAGCGTAGCAGACCAGTGGTGTTATTTAGCGGCATGTATATCGCCTAAAGAGCTTGGAAGCTGTGTAGGCAAATTCAGTTAGTGACATCTGCAGACAGACAGTGGAGTTAGATTTTGTTTAAATAATATATTAGGTTAGTTAGGAGTGGTGGATCCAATGTCAGAGACCCCACCAAACAAGTTGTTGTAATCATTATCTTTCTTCCCTACATGTTGAGGGGAGAGTGACATTGGGGGTTTACCATTTGAAATCATTTTAAATTTTGTTTGTTCTGTTTCAGATGTGCGAACTCGCACGTTATTCATTTTTATTTTGTTATCTGAATTTTGTGGTGTAAATAAACTATAAACTTTAAAACTGGATTCAACTTCTACACTATACTGTACCTATATGTTGTCTGTATAGTGGTGCCTGTGGTCCTTATTTAACTATCTTCAGACCTGATATTTTGTATCATTTTCTCATACTCTGACATATCTGACTTCTAATGTTCCTTGATACATTATAATTTGAAGTCTACCCAAGAGTGTTATACATCAAATTGTTTGTAATTGAACAGACTACAATATTTAGATGTAAAATTAATATTTAAAAAATTTATATTGATGTGAGTTTTAAAAAATTGAAGGAAAGTCAACAGGAAAAATACACAAAAATTATAAACATGATATTTCACAAAGAAGAAAAAAAATAAAGTATTATCAGAACAATTAACAACAGTCATATTTTATTGTAGGCTGACCATTTCTGCATTATATGTTACATTTCCAAAACAATTCAACATTAAATAATAAAATTATGCAAATTTTTGAAATGCTACATAACTAGGCTTTTCAAAAAAAGAAATTCAAAAAAAAATCTTCAACTGAATACATTACAGTTATTATAGGTAGCTGCAACATCTTAGCTAAAATAATGAAATATGACTTTAGTAGACATATTTCTAGTGTAACACTGTATGATCACTAACACGTAAGTAAAATCAGTTATGAGGGTGACATAATAAAGACTCAACACATCTTTATATATTTCCTACTAAGGCTTGTGGTATTCTGACAGACAATTCCTACCTGCATGAAAACATTTAAAAAAATATCACAAACTTTACATTTGACTTTTGTTTTTCTTTCAATCTTTACAATCTGATATGAAAGCTTACAATTTTTTTTGTCTCTGTAAACTTGGGGTCCATGGTGTGCCGAGAAAAAACTGGTGGCTTTGAAGCGAGCGAGTAGTGCATAATCATACAAACTTATGTTCCCCAATTCCGGATTAGTTCTTCTGTAAAATCTAGCTGACCATATCTAGCTGGTCTTCCACATCTGGGTGTTTTTTCTGCTAGTCTTGAAATAAAATGTAAGCATCTACCATAGCAATATCCAGAAAGTAAAAAAAAGAGTTTTCCAATATTTATTGGTCTTTCTCAAAACATTGTACTTGTTAATCGGCTGGTCACTCTTGTCCACTACTTTCATGTATATATTGAAATCCCTTACAAAATTTGGCTGTCTAACATTAAGTTCTTGAAAATTCCAATTAACCTTAGTTCTACGCGTAGCGAACCTATGGTCATTTGCATTGTAAATGCTTGAAACCAATGTTATAGTTTTGTTACCTCTCCACTGCAGTGCTAGTAATTCTTTATCTCTAACCCACCTCATTGCACCTCTGATACTATTTTTTTCAGACTCCTTTAAATTTGAAAGTGCAGCTGGAAATCTCTTTCTGTTTCTAAGAAATGTGCCACAAGCTCCAATCCCCAACTTCCACAAGTCCTTCAGTAACTGATTGGATGTATACAAACTATCAAAATAAACCCTATATCCTTGACTCACCAAAGATTTCATAAGATTCATAACTAACTACAGTATAAGCTAAACCAAATGGTCCATTTGCAGTGATCCTACCTAAATAAACATCAAAGTAAATCCACTAACAGCATCAGAAAGAACCCATAACTTCCTCCCCCATTTTGTTGGCTTGTCTCTAATATACTGTCAAAAAGAAAACACCCTTTTCTTATAACCATTCTTTCATAAAATTACAGTTTGAAGAAGTCAATGGGTCTCAAAAACTGCTTTGCATTTTCTCTAGTGCTTACCTCTGACAGTTGCAGACCTGGAACCCTCTCAGGCAAAAACGGTGGAGGGTTGGAAGGTGGGCCTTCATCAAGTCCATTATAACCAAAACATCTGCAAGAAGAACAATTTAAAATTAATTTTTACAGATCAACAATAGAATTAAAAGTTACAGTTTACTGTACACAGGAAAATTGACACACATTACATTTTCCATACAAAGGAATACTGTCAATCATAAAGTTATATGATGTAAATAATAATTTTTAAAAGCAGAGACACAGGGCAAATGAGGTCAGAAAAATCAGTTGATTCAGAAGTTACGTCCGATCCACTTTATATTTATTTCCTGGTGCCATGATTTCTTTGTTAACTGTTTGAAAGGTGAAATATTTGTTTCTTTTTTTCAAAAACAAACAGAAAGCAGCTATACTGACTACAATAGCCCACTAAAATGGCTGTTTTACTGTTTTTCAAAATCAGCTGTTATCATTTCGTTAATGAAATAACATTACCTTTGCATGTACGGCTGGTGATCTGAGTTGTTCTGAGCTGTATTTTCACCATCCAACTCATCAGACGTTTCCAAGTCCTCTAAATAATCATCAGAACAGGAATCTACATCGCTAGATGCACTGTAGTCATTATCAGACTGCATTTTGTTTACGATCTGTTAAGTCGAGTTGATCGGAAAATATCCAAAATGGCGGACGGACAAATGCGGTGTTTACGTTTTTCTGCGTGTAATTTCAAAGTCAACATAAGTGAAAGCTGTATATTTTTTAGCACAAATATAATTGTTAACATGTATTCTTAATATAAAACATAGATTTGAAGTCAAAATTAAAAAATAAATGTGCTTTTTTCACTTCAAAAGTCATCGTTCCGATTGGACGATTTTTTATATTTCCGGTCTGAAGAGTGTTAAACCTTATCTCCTTTATTGGCAGTAAGAGGTGGTGAGTCTATAGCTATACAATATGTCACAAGTGGCAAGGCAGAGTCAATCTAGGTTCTCACCCCTGGAAGCCAATAGTCTCATCTGTCCACATTCACTAACCTTTGTCGTCAAAATCTATCTTCTCAGTCTTTCTCATACTAGGGTCTTGTCTATACACTCAGACACACTCTAGACTTAAATCCACTTCATGACAATCAGTTCCACATTTAGTGCTCTTGTCGTACCATATCAGTCCTTCTTTTCTACGCAGGCATCTATTTATGGAAGTCAGTAACTTCTAGGTTGTTGTTTTTTTTCTCTCTCCATGTTTCACAGGAGAGTCAGTTGGACTGACTTGACATTTGAGTTTAAAATTCTGATTTTTGTGTTGGGCTTGATTCCTTTTGATCTCAGGAGAAATATAAAAATGCTTCATTTTACTTTTGTTACATGTGTCATCATTATCATCACCACCACACTTCAGCTCCCCAAGGACCATAGGCGTTAACAAACTTATGCCAAGTCTTCATGTCCTGTACCATCAGCTCAAGATCTTTCCATGTCTGCCTCATTCCTTTCATATTGTACCTGATCTTCAGATGAAATAAGAACCTTGAACTCAAATGTCAAGTCAGCCCTATTGTAGGCTCTGAAACATGGAGAACAACAAAAACAACAACCAAAAAGCTACAGATTTTCATAAATGGATGCTCGCGTAGAATAGGACTGAAATGGTATGACAAAGTCACAAATGTGGAACTGATGACAAGAACCAGAAAAATGCCACTGGAGCAAGAGATGAGAAGAAGACGCTGGCGATGGATAGGACACACATTGAGGAAACCTGTTGATAGCATTACAAGGCAGTCCTTGTTCTGGAATCCCCAGGGAAAGAGGCAGAGGTAGACCAAAAAACACATGGAGAAGAGAACTAGATACAGAGGTGAAAATGATCAGGAAAACATGGAAAGAACTTGAGCTGATGGCATGAGACAGGAGGACTTGGCATGTGTTTGTTGAAGGCTATGCTACTTTGGGAGCTAAAGGGTATTAATCTTCAGATGTCTTGGGTTTGGGAAAATATCATTCTTTTTGTACTTATAATTTATATCCAGTTTTCAGCTTTGAAGTTTGAATTGTTGCCATAAGTATCAGAATCTGACACCAATGAATAATGGACGTTAAAAAAAAATATTTCTTCTTAAAACGCTGCTACAGACCATTTACATTCTCTAGTACTAGTAGTCATTTATTTAATAGAAGTAAACAGCTTTGTGATGATAGCTTGCACACAAAAAATAAATAAATAAATAAAACCTGCTATGGCTTGTGGGTAACATTATAAACAGAACTAAAAATAGTCTAAAAATAACTAAAATAGAGTTCCATTTTCTTTGAGCTGTACTATTTGGCATGTCTCAGTCAAAAACAATTTTTAAATGTTGTTGAAGTTAATTGGGCTTCTCTGGCTGATGAAAGATTACCGTTGACATGATTACTTGGCTTCCCTGCTTAAAAAAGGTTAAATAACAATCATAATTGTTAGCAACAGACGTCATCATCAAAACAGGCATCATTGTCAGTAACACATATCATGGGTAACAGTTATCAATATCAGACATCATCAGCATAAGAATATTATGAACATATAATATCATCATCAGTATCTGACATCATCATTGGCAAACATCATTGTCAACATCAGACATCATGAACATTATATTATTTTTTATATGTATTATTTTTAAATTTCTATAACAGAAAACAAAAATCTCGCATGGAGGAGATAAATGAAATCATAGCCAGGTCACAAACAAGGGCCCAAGCGTTACTGGCAAGTGGAGATTTCAACCTGGATGGATCTCTCCGTAACCTCACACCATCACGTGATTACAGTATTGGTGATGCTTGCTTCTCACCTGACACCTCTTTTGCTAGTGATACAAGCTTTGGCAATGCACACCTAGCTAATCTGTCATTCTTGAATCTATCAGGAAATTTTGATACATTCAGTCCCAGAAAATAATTTGTATGTTCCTTGTTTTTGATACGTCTCCTGTCTGTCTTTCTGCTCAGGTAGGTAGTTAAGTTTGGCAAATGATAGATGGTTTGTCAGGCATTGTATATTTAAATATATATTAGTGTCAGTGAAATAAAGACTCATTACTATGTAATGAGACAAACAGAAAATAAAATTGTAATGTGCTGTGATGAAAAATAGAATTAATGAGAGGAAGATACAGTATGCCTTATATGTATAAAATAAACAAATGTTGTGATTGTGTCGAAATCAGTTTTACGAAGGAACAACACAATAACAACATGGGAAATATTAGGGAAACCCATCATCAGCCACACTTACAAGAGACAATGAATATGTAAAGGCTATGAGCTAATGATAAAAGGAAGATGCTATTAACCATATTGAATGAAAATATAAAACCAGAATCTTAAGATTGAAAACAGGCCACTCTACACTAAATGGCCACAGAAACAGAATGTGTTCACAAAATATAGACACTGCCCAAACCCATTGGAGACAGTAGAACACCATCCGCTACTGTGCCCTGCAATCAATGGAATGAGACAACTCCTTACCACACAACCCATCCACAGACAATACACTTTATGGTAGCCCAAAACAGCTTATATGAACTGCGCAATACCACATAATGGCATCAAGGTCACCAAGAGCTGACGCTCAATGACAGTGGATCAAAGTCAAGTCATGTCAATGATAAAAGGCAGGAGATGTGGAGAGAGGTTATGGTTATATGTAGAGCAAATGAGAAGCAATTTTAAACACCCAAAACTGGAAATATTTAAACAAAAGAACTGAAAAGATATTGCAGAGAATAACGTGTAAGTTACATTAAAAATTATTGCGTGAGTGAAAACTTTAAAACTAGAATGGGTTGATAATATTAGCAGGTTGGAGATATTGCTATGAAACTGTTTTGTATAAAGAAGTCTGATTGGGTGACTTCTAAACTGAAAAATTTACATCAGTAAAAGTACGCCTTTAAGCTCTCTTATGGGTAAGATGACATCTAATAAATACATACAAACATTTAATACAAACATTCACTGCTCCTTAAAGGCTGATAAATACAAACAGCAAACTCACAGCCATAAAGTGATACATGAACAGATAGAAAAACACTAGATAAAAGAGTGGTGAGAGTAACTCAGTGAAATCAATAACAAACTTTAAAAGCTGGGGAAAACCTTATTGAAATCAACAGATTATTCATAAATGAGTTAGAGGCAAATGAGTTAGAGGCAAATGAGTTCAAGAGTCAACTCAGAGACTGTGAAGAGACCCAATGAATTCATAAAATGATTCAAAGATTGGTTAAAGGCAAGTAATTCAAGAGCTAACTCAGAGACTGTTGAGAGATACATTGAAGTCAAAATATTATTCAAAGAGCATTAGAGGCAAGTGAATTCAAGAGCCAGCTCAGACACTGATGAGAGACTGTGGATTCAGAAGATTATTCAGTGATGAGTTAGAGGAAAGTGAATTCATGAGACAGCCTCAGAGATTGGTAGGAAACCTGGTGAAATGAAAAAGCACCATTTTATATTGTACCCATGGTAACTTAATTATTTCACAGGAAATCGCTGCTGAATTTTTCATAAGAAATAAAATATTTAAACATAACTAATTAATCATAATGGTTCATCTTCTTTGTTTTACCAAAGGCATTATATTAAGGCTGTGTAAATTCTACACCAGTAATATTTTTTTTTAGATATGTGAGGCTTTTCTTTCGGCTTGTAGAAGTTTATTGTAGACATTTTATTTTTATTGTTGTCAGCTGCTGTTAGTGTTCTCAAAGTTGTTCTATCTCAATGGCAAAACTATTTTATTTTTTTAAAGTTCATGTGAATTTTAGACAAGCCTTTTTATGCCCAACCCTCCTTAGTCACTTTCTGCAGCATGGCTGGTAGAACGGTGTTACTATTCTTTGCTCTCTATTCTGGCCCCAGTAATACAGAGGCAGTTTTGAGGCAGTACGTCCAAATTTGTGTGTGTGGCCTTTTATATGTTTATATATATTATTTACATTTAAGTACATATCCAGACAGAATTCCTAATGGTTAATCATTGTGGGTCCCCCCCCCCTCTCTATGATCCGTCCTAGATATTTGTATTTTTGTTTTCATTTCTGTGATTGAACTTGGTGACAATTCGTAACTATTTCTGTAAATCAGTTAGATCTGTTGTAGATGCTTTTATTTGAAGGGTAATAGTTACAGTTTAATACACTCAATTGAGTTGTTATCATCTATTCTCTTTATTATATTATAGAACTGGCTTACAGTATAGGTGGGGCTCTCAGATTATGCCATGATTCAGTTCCTGAAAGTAATAGCATAAAAAAAATGAGTTTAAACGATTTTTAAAAAAAGCACTTTCTAGCCCCCAAAAAAATGTTCACCCTCTCCTCAGAATTACCTGTTTATTTTAACACAAGAACATTTTTGTTAATGAACTATTTTCCATGTTTCTGTGAAGCAAACCCTTTCAGTCATAGACAAATGTCAGAGAGGCTTCAGCAAACCCTTTCAGTCATAGACAAATGTCAGAGAGCCTACAGCAAACCCTTTCAGTCATAGACAAATGTCAGAGAGCCTACTTTTGTATATCAATCATTTTCCTTTGTGCTCCTTATGGAGCATGGAGCCACCACAGCAGTTGTTCCCAACTCAGGAAGCCTGCACCAAATAATCACATGCATTTGCAGCAGTGGTTTCTGTGGCAGTTAGTTTTATATGATGAGGTTGCCAGCCCCATACACAACCTCATATTAGTCGCCTGAGGGTGCTGTCTTATTCTTTCGTTGTCTCTTCGGAGACTCCCAGGAACTATGTGGAACACTTTTGTATATAGCGTATTAGAATCCCGGATAGAACTTGATGTAGACGGTGCCACTGATCCCAGGAACTATGTGGAACACTTTTGTATATAGCGTATTAGAATCCCGGATAGAACTTGATGTAGACGGTGCTACTGAAAGCTAAAAAAGGTTACTTAATGGAAGTAAGTACTAATGTTTCATGATACACGAAAAGCCTATTTAGCTCACAGGTTGGCTCAAAGGGGTTACTAGGTGTCAAAGTGTTTATGGCACAAAAAGTCTTACTTTTCTAGCAAGGCACTTGATGATGGTGATGACAAATGTGAACTTGGCACGATTTAGTGTCACTTCTCATTTTTTCCCTCATGGAAAGAAACACTGTTTGTAGTCAGTGGAGTGTTTATGATTTCAAAGCATTTTAAAAACTTTTGTAGTCAGTGGAGTGTTAATTAATTTCAAAGCGAAACTTCATATTTTGTCCCAGGAGCCATGGGGAGAGGGTTTAGCTGAAATAAGAGCATGGGGTTCAAAGAGTTAAAAGCGCACAAGGACTTATAAATAATCAGTATCTACTACTTAAAACCCAGTTTGAAAGCAAAACCAATTTGAAAGCCATGGGGATTTTATTTCTTTATATGAATTTTAACTATCTTGCTTGCATTATATCGTTAAAATTCACATAAAGAAATAAAATCCATCTTTAAATCTCAAAAGAACCAAATTTGATATAGGTGGATTTAGTTATAGTTCACAATAAGGGTTTATAAGAGATAAAAATTAGTATCATCAGGATAAAGCATTCCTTATAGTGTTAATGTCAGATTTGTATTGTTGTTTGCACATTGTGATAATGTTTTTAATGTACTTACATTTACATTAATACATTTAAAAATTTTTTTTTATTCTTGATGTTTATTTTAGGACCTTGCACAAACCATTGGATTTTGTTTTGTGCATGGGATACCCGGTTTAACCCCATATGGGTTATAACTTGAGTATATAGTATTCCTTTTTCTATATCTTCTTCTTACATGACATTTGTTGTTTTTCCAGACTGCAAATTCTCTGGCGTTTGGTGTGGCATTTTCTAAGATCTATTGGAGTATATCTCCCATCACCATGTTGAGTTTTGAGATGTTTGCTATTTTATTTATTGTATGCTACCTTCTTATTTTATTGTACATCTATGTAAACATTCCAAACTGGAGATTTATTTGAAACACTACAGTTTAAGCTGTTGTGAGCCATGACAGTTTTGTTGCTTGTTAACTCTTTGACTCCGGAACAACGCTCAGAGCGTTGGTCAGATTTGACACCCGTGCCAAAACAACTCTCTGAGCGTTGTTTTTAGTCTATCATGAATTAAAATTACGGCACAGGGTGGAAAATAATTGCAGAGTCAAAGCGTTAAGGATGAGGGCATGTTATTATATTCTGACAGTTTTTACATTTTTATTCCTTCTATTTGAGATTTTATAACAAACATTTCAGAAAGAGGTGTGTGTGTAAATGTTCACTAAATCCATGACAATGGTTTCTTTTAAAATTGTCCTTGTCTTTGTGTGTGAATACGTGCGTTGAGAGGGAGATAGCAAGAGAGAGAGGGTTTTTATTTTGAGGTTATATTTAAGTAGGGCCTATATCTTTGCAGGCCTTGTGTGGTTCCTAAGAATGTCAAAGAGACAAAGAAAGATTACTACTCGGGTAGTTTACCCCTTTTACCATGTTATACTGCAGGAGTACATAAGCGCTTTTTTGCTAGCTTCTTGCAAATGGGGCCGGCCCATTGTAGTGCTGGCTTTGTGCTCTGTAAAGAGGGAGTAACAGGAGATGACTGTATGTTGGGAGGAGGAGGCACGATGAATTTAAGAAGCAGTATTAGTATATACCTTCGCAATTAATGCCCATTTCCCTAAAACAACATTTGATGTGTAGAATGTTCTGGTATAAGTTGTCTACATGTGTTCTTTAGTCAGTCTGGTGGTATTTATCACAACGAAAATGTGCACAGATTCATGCATTTTAGTGCAGATGTGCATATGATAATGTATGAGTGCAGAATAAACTTATTATTGTATGCAAACAATGAGACATCATGCCATGTTATTCCATACAACTTACTATATGTTCAGCCACTGCTGTCATTAAGCTTGCCCTATTGTTATTAAATGTTTTATGAAAAAGTGATATTAGATATAAATAGTTCACATTTTTTTTAAGTACTAAGATTAGATGTACATAAATACCTATATTAGATTTAGTGTAAATATAGATATTAGATATTCATTCATTCATCACCCTTCAGCTTCCTGTCTTGTGCTGTCTGATCTAAGTTTTTCCATGCCTTCTTGATTCCATTCATGTTTGTCTCAGTTCACTTCTCCATGTGTTTATTGGTCACCTCTACATGTCGGCGTCTGTGGCCTAATGGATATGAACGCAGTTTCATAATCCAGATATACCAGGTTCGAAACCTGCTGCAGACGGTTTGGTAGCAGATCGCTTTGTGTGGATTTTTAACAATGGTATAAGCGCCGTACCGTTCAGAAAGCAATGGCAAACTACTGAATGAAAAAATTGCCTAGAAAAATCATAAACAGCCAATAAAAGCTGGGGTTGATTGCAACGTCCTGTAAAGGATAAGCAACTAACTTTAACTACATCTCTTACCCTGGGGATTCCAGAATATAAACAGCCTTATAATGCTATCGGCAGACTTTCTCAGTGTATGTCCTATCTAACGCCAGTTTCTTCTTCTCATCTCTTACTCCACTGGCACTTGTCTGGTTCCTGCCATCTCTTACTCCACGGGCACTTGTCTGGTTCTTGCCATCTTTTACTCCATGGGCACTTGTCTGGTTCTTGCCATCTCTTACTCTACGGGCACTTGTCTGGTTCTTGCCATCTCTTACTCCACGGGCACTTGTCTGGTTCTTGCCATCTCTTACTTCACAGGCACTTGTCTGGTTCTTGCCATCTCTTACTCCACTGGCACTTGTCTGGTTCTTGCCATCTCTTACTCCACTGGCACTTGTCTGGTTCTTGCCATCTCTTACTCCACTGGCACTTGTCTGGTTCTTGCCATCTCTTACTCCACGGGCACTTATCTGGTTCTTGCCATCTCTTACTCCACTGGCACTTGTCTGGTTCTTGCCATCTCTTACTCCACGGGCACTTGTCTGGTTCTTGCCATCTCTTACTCCACTGGCACTTGTCTGGTTCTTGCCATCTCTTACTCCACGGGCACTTGTCTGGTTCTTGCCATCTCTTACTCCACTGGCACTTGTCTGGTTCTTGCCATTTCTTACTCCATAGGCACTTGTCTGGTTCTTGCCATCTCTTACTCTACGGGCACTTGTCTGGTTCTTGCCATCTCTTACTCTACTGGCACTTGTCTGGTTCTTGCCATCTCTTACTCCACTGGCACTTGTCTGGTTCTTGCCATCTCTTACTCCACTGGCACTTGTCTGGTTCTTGCCATCTCTTACTCCACTGGCACTTGTCTGGTTCTTGCCATCTCTTACTCCACTGGCACTTGTCTGGTTCTTGCCATCTCTTACTCCACGGGCACTTGTCTGGTTCTTGCCATCTCTTACTCCACGGGCACTTGTCTGGTTCTTGCCATCTCTTACTCTACGGGCACTTGTCTGGTTCTTGCCATCTCTTACTCTACTGGCACTTGTCTGGTTCTTGCCATTTCTTACTCCATAGGCACTTGTCTGGTTCTTGCCATCTCTTACTCTACTGGCACTTGTCTGGTTCTTGCCATCTCTTACTCCACGGGCACTTGTCTGGTTCTTGCCATCTCTTACTCCACGGGCACTTGTCTGGTTCTTGCCATCTCTTACTCCACGGGCACTTGTCTGGTTCTTGCCATCTCTTACTCTACTGGCACTTGTCTGGTTCTTGCCATCAATTCCACAATGGTGATCTTCTTGTACCATTTTAATTCTGTTCTTTGCAAGCACTCACTTATGAAAGCCTGTACCTTCTTAGTTTTCATTTTTGTTGTCCATGTTTCACAGCTATACAATAGAGCTGCCTTAACAGCTGAGTTAAAGTTTCTTATTTTTGTGTTGGGCTTGAGTTCTTTTAATTTTCCACTTTTCTATCATTATTTTCAAATTCTGAGCACACATTTTCCAAATACAGGTTTACCATGTAGTTGTTTCCAGCATAGTTTTTCAAGCTGTCAGTTTTTTTGTCACAAGCATATATATTTTTGAAATGCAAATTCTCCTACATGCAGCAGTGTTAATCTGTTAATATATGTCAGTAATCTAATCAAAACTTTGCTGAATACTTCTTCTATATTTTTTTAGTTCACAAAATACATCATTGCTCAACCATAATTTCAAAATAGTACCATTAATTCAGTATTGAAAGTCAAAGTTATTCCTTTTGTTATTTAATACTTATGACCTTGATCTTATCTCTCTTAATGAAAACTGTCCAGGTTATAGCATTCATCATCATCATTACCTATCAGATTTGAGGAGCATTGGCCTTCAACAAATGTACGCCATAAATAAATTATAGCATGTTTATGAAGTACATACTAAATAGCATATGAAGATTTCTGTTCAAGCCCATGCATTTAAACTGTCTGGTAAAAATGTAATGTTTAAATAGTCACTTTCATTCTGACTGCTTCTAAGGAACGAACGAACTTTATTTTCAAAGGGTTGAGAATTAGGCACGCAGGCCCGTCTGACATTCTGCCCTTCCTCTCTCTCGTCTTTTATACTGATTTCATTTATTCTCACATACATTTTACCCATCAATGTAAAGGAATTCAACGTTGTAAAGGTAAAATAATAGCATACTCACATTCACAGTATCTAATTATAAACATGAAATAAAATATGTTGAAAAGTACAAAGTATCACCATGAAATAAAATATCTTGAAAAGTACAAACATCATCATTAAACCTACATTCGATATTATATCATTTGTTCGGAAAAATAATCACATTAGGGGGGCAGATAATCAGAACTCATAAAGTATTTGAAAAGTCTACGATTGTATGAATAAGGACTGATGTTGTTATTTTTTAGATAATGTGGAAGATAGTTCCAAAGATGAGCAGCAGAGTAAGCTAAGCTTTTCTTGAATAAGTCAAGCCTAGGCTTGGGCACTTGTATTTTGTTAAGGCGTTGACTGGCGTCTTTCATTGTATTTGAACATTGGCCACAGATGTGTTGGAGCATACTGTGACAGGATTTTGTGAACAAATTTAGCTTTGTTGAACAGAAAGCGCTTTCTTAAAGGCAGTATTTTGAGATCTTTATATAGATCTACCCATTGTGTTTGGCAGTTGTCAGAAACTAAACGCACTGCATACTTTTGTAGTGAATGGAGTCTTTTTGTGTTGGACATAGAGCAACCATCCCAGATTGTGGAGCAATAGTCAAGGTTTTTTGTATGTGAGATATATAGAACAATCTTCGGCGTCTGTGGCCTAATGGATATGAACGCAGTTTCATAATCCAGATATACCAGGTTCGAAACCTGCTGCAGGCGGTTTGGTAGCAAATCGCTTTGTGTGGATTTTTAACAATGGTATAAGCGCCGTACCGTTCAGAAAGCAATGGCAAACTACTGAACATAAAAATTGCCTAGAAAAATCACAAAACAGCCAATAAAAGCTGGGGTTGATTGCCACGTCCTGTAAAGGATAAGCAACTAACTTCACGCTTCTTCATCTAGGAAATGTTTGATTTTAGCTAACTGGTAAACTTTCTGTGCCGTTTGCTTGGTCAGTGCATGTACATGCGAGTTCCAATTTAGATGCTGGTCAACGACTATTCCTAGAGTTTTATGTTCATTAACATTTTCAATTGGTGAGGTACCAATGTAGATCTGAAGTGTTGTTTTCTCTGAATACTTGTAAAATGAACAGTTGGAGTTGTAAATGTTTTTAAAAAATGTTTGTTGAAGTGACTAAAAAAAGAAGAGAATAATACTACAAGCTGTGAGAGTCTGGTTAGACAACTGCTTCTAAGGAGTTGTAAAATGAACAGTTATTTTTAAAAATGTTTGTTGAAGTGACTAAAATAAAGAAGAGAATAATACTACATACTGTGAGAGTCTGGTTAGACAACTTAGTGTTCAGAGAAACATGAAGGGAAAGATGAAAGACAAGGAGAAGTAGAGAAGAGAGAGAAAAATATGTTTTGGTCATAGAACCAGGAAGACTCATTATGAGCAGTGCTGTAGAAAAGCTTTAAAACAGAAAAATGGAGATAGTAGAGAGCCTACTAAATTAGCATAATAAATGTGAAAAATGTCCTTACAAAGCTACCATTGTTGAAAGATAGGGCAATAAAGCAATATACTGCCATGAGAAAATAGGTAAATGATCTAACCTGAGTTTGACATTTGGTTATATGGGTAAATGACCAAACTTTATCATGACATTTGGTTACATGGTTAAATGATTAAACTTGAGTTTGACATTTGGTTATGTGGGTACATTATGAAACTTGATCTTGAAATTTGGGTTTTTTAAATTAACTATAATATAATTCACATAACACTTTTGTATTTCGAGAATTGTAATTCTTTTTGTTCTGTAAATATGCTTCTAACGGCTTTGGTTAAAAGAAATAGTCTTAACTTACTTTCAATAGTGTTCGATTATACCTTAAATATTAAATATGTGTGTATGGTTATGTTAGAAATATAATCCTTGTTATCAATTGTCAGTATCCAAGATTCTGTAACAAAAACGTGACATGTATGACTGTAATGTGATATTAAAAGTTGTGTAATGTTATACCATTTTTTATAACAGCTGTACAAATTACAAGAACTGAACAGATGAACATGTAGTAAGTATGTCTCTGCCAGTACACCATGTACACACAAAAATGACAGAAATGGGTATTAATAAACCTCGTAGAATGAAAGTAACAAAAGGTAATGAGAAAAAAAAACAGTGCAGACAAGTGGAAAGTTACCTTACATGACAGGAATCAAATCACCAAATAATAACAGCTTGATGGCTGCACAATCATCAGCACAGGACTTAGAAATATTTATGACAGGAATCAAATCACCAAAAAATATAATTTGATGGCTAAATAATCATTGGCACATGACTTAGACCTAGACATATTTATGACAGAAATCAAATAAAAAAATATTATCGTGATGGCTGCGCAATTATGGGCACATGACATAGACATATTTGTTGATACTTTTTGGCTTTTCTGTTCTTGTACAATGATATTTATACCTGTATTTGTGATATTTTATTTTTGTTCTATATCACTGCTTTAATAATCCCTTACTTTTATAACTGAGACATTTCGCCATTACATTTGAGAACAATTTCCTTATATTTTATTTATGAAATTTTCTGCATACATCTTTGTTAACATTCCAGTAGATCAGTGAAGAGATATACAGCTAGGTCGCGATTAGTGTGAGTTTGAATAGTACGAATTAGTAAATGATACCCGGATCACATTTAATGCAAGCCAAAATTTAATTAATGTAAGTTTTTTGTCCCAGATTTTTCCAAACTCTTCAAATCATGTACAAAAATTACAAGCAAGCCGAGTTCATAAACTAGCATTTTACATGCCGCTACGTCAGTCTGCACTTGCCTATTGTTGTAAGTGGATTTACTGCTGTTAACATATTACCATATACAGTTGTGTTATTTTTTTTTTTTTTTAATGCCCTTAATAAAATGGACAAACGGTAGAACACTTCAGAGGGTAACACTGACAGCGCAAAAAAGAAGAGGCTTGTTATTACATTAGAACTAAAATTTGATGTAATTGAACAGCATTCACATGGTTATATTAACTCTAGAATAGGATAAGTTGGAATGCCTGAATCTACAATACGGAATAATATAAAACACGCAGATTAAGTAAAAGAAAAATGTAAAGTTGCATCAGCATTTTGTGGTTTGCAAACAACTACAAGGAATAGAAGTGTTGCAATGATAGAAATGGAGCGTCTTATAGCTGTATGGATTGAAGGTTGCGATCAAACATGTATTCCTCTTAGCAGAGCAGCCATTCAGACTAAAGCTTTAAGTTTATTTAATGTGAGAATTCAACTACGCTTGGTTGATTGTGTGAGAATGTAAAAGTCATATTTTGGCCACCAAACACAACACCTTTATTGCAGCCCATGGACCAAGGAACCATTGCAACATTTAAGGCCTACATTCTACTACCTAAGAAAAACTTGTGAAAAGTCAGTTGCTAAAAATACAGGCGACGATGCAATCTCTTTAACTGGCTTCTTGAGAAATTCTAACACCAAAGATGCAATCGAAAATAATCACCAAGCTTGGCAACAGATAACTGCAAGCAACATGCGTGTGGTGTGGAAGCGCATTTGGCCACATTGTGCAATTGATTTCAAAAGCAGTCTGTTATTGAAGAAATAGCAAACATTGGAAGAAAGCTTGGTTTTGATGAACTAGAAAATGACGATATTCAGGAATTGCTCAATTCGCACTTGGAAGAATTGACTGATGATGATCTTCTTCTTTTAGGTCAACAAAGAGTGTTTGAATAAGCCGACAATGATCCAGAAGAAGCAGATAATGTGCAACTGAAGGAGTTTACTCTGAGAGAATTTAAAGACATCTTTCGAGCTGTAGAAGTTGTGAAGCAAAAAATTATGGATGCTGACCCTAACATCGATCAAAGTATGCAGCTTCGCTGAGATGTGGATAAAGCTCACTGTACCAACCAGCGTATGCATGAGGATTTAAAGAAAGAGAAGCAGTTCAGTCTACGCTGCTAAAATATTTTAAAAGACAATAATGACGATTTCATCATATCGTCACGTACGATATTCAGTAAATTTTTTTATTTTTGCTTTCTATAATTACTGTTACTCTGTAATGTACTTGAATTAGAAATACATTTTTCTTATCTTTTGCTGTCATATTACCTTAATAAATATAAAAACACTTATGTTTAAAAATTGTCACTGCAAATCTCTATTGGGCTAGAGCCAATTACCATATTTTACATATAATTATAACTTCGAATGATGCGAAGTCAAATTATGCGACCACCTCACGAAATTCATTATTCGCACTAAACGTGACCTAGCTATATTGTTACTGTGTATGAAAGAAAAATTTAAATACTTGCTCTTTAAAATATTCTTCACAGAGGAGAGTATTAATGTACATAAAAGACAGAAGAGTGGCAATGCTTGGTAATCAAAATACCTTTACCTTAATATCAAAATCACCCCACCAGAAAAATTGAATATGGCATTTATAATCTTGTATGCTTCCATAATTATTCCATCACATACAGTACTTAAATTTAATACTCAAGTCATATGTAATTTTTGGTACATATTTGGCACATCACTTATTTTCAGCAGCAGCCAACCTGAGTGTTTCACGACCTCCCCAGGGAAAGAGGTAGAGGGAGACCAAGGAACACATGGAGCTGGAGACAGACATGAAGGGGATGAAGACGACATGGAAAGTCCTTGACAGACGGCACGGGACAGGAAGACTTGACACAGGACAGGAAGACTTGACACAGGACAGGAAGTCTTGGCATAAGTTGGTTGAAGGCCTATGCTCCTTTGGGACTTGAAAGAAGAAGTAGATGTTGATAAAATTTATAAATTTTTGATTGAAAATCCTGTTATTAATTGGGATGTTATTGTAAGAGAGGTTATTGAAATTGATTATTTTTATTTTCTTCATCATTCCAAAGGCTTAACACATTAACTACCGCGAGCCGGTGGGACCGGCTTTTGAAATCCTATCATTTGGACCGCGAGCCGCTCAGAGCGTCGATCTAATTTTAGTAATAAAACGAATGAAAAATGTACTGAAACACTTTCTGATCTGGTTCGAGATTTTAAGTTGCCACCGGAAAACAAATTCCCAAAGCATGGTTGTTGTAGAACACTGGAAAATTGATATTATGTTCATATTTTTCAGCATTTTGGGTTAGTTACCAAATCGTGTAAAACTGTTTACCGTGGCCACTAGTGATAGGACCACAAAAAATGCTTGTACATCTCGTCTAACGGCTGAATAGGCTAGAAACGTGTTTCAACAATTGACTGATAGATCTAGCAACGAGGACAAGAGTGAAAACGGTGTGCACATTGATTTAAATAGTGATTTTGATACAGATAGGGCGCAAGCAGTTATAATTGCGAAAATACTGCAAGTCCTCAGCCATCGGACAGCCGTTAAATAGCAACAACCTCTATTAGAGTTACAAATGGTGCTTATTGTAATAGTACATTCATTTATCTTTAAAATGACGTGTAATTCATAAAAATCTGTAAACAATTACGAAACCTACAGCTTACTTTGTGCAATCACCTACAGGATGAAAATGGGAAAAAAATTTAATTCGGCCACAGTGTGTTTTTCAATTTGGTAGTTAATGTGTTAAGTAGCAGTAATTGCCCTTTGCTAGGACTGGTGCTGAATTTATTACTCTGTTCTTTATAAATTCTTGAATGAGTTAAAATTTGGCAAAATAAGGACAACAAAAAAGAAAGAAGTCAATGTTCCCATTAAGCACATTTTGTTATGTAAGCATGTCCTGCTCCAATGAAATAAACAGCATAATTATTCACACAAGAAAGGTTATTTTAAACTGATGAAGTCTGACTGAAATAGTCTCACTGTGAAATAAATGGCATTCTTAATACTGCCATGATACCACCGTTGTCTGTTTGTTTCTGAAACAGGTTTTTAATAACACAATATTGTTATTAAAATAGTTTTTAAAAAATGAAATCAAACTGTTATCCTTGAAACTCATTTTGTTATTGAAATAATTTTTCTTTTAAATCAGACTGCTGTCGTAGTCACTAGTTTGTTCTTGGAACATACTGTTGTTTTTTTTTTTTTGGGAATGATTTTCAAAAACTTTTCCAGTGGCTTTTTTTTTTTAGACTTGAGGTCTTTGACATAATGGTTACCTCTAGGCAGGTCATGCAATGGGGTCATCCACATATGACATCATGCAGATTTTGCCAATTTTAAAACCCTCCTTCCCTCTCCCATGTCACATTTTGTCACAAAAACTCAAGAGACCTCTCTTATTTTAAGTAAAATAGTGATTAATTAATCAGAGTTTTACAGATATCTTCCCTTTTATTTAAGGCATCTCAGCATGAGACAGTGCCCAGCCTTTGCCCTACCTAGATAAATGTTTTTGCAACCCCAACTTCCTCTTTCAACTTGCTAAACGTTTGTGTCTTTGATTTTGATCTCATTGAAATGTTGTCAGGATGGTGGTAAATTGTAACTGCTTTATTTTTTAAAATTTAATTTTAATCAACAGTACAGGTTATTTAGTCTGCTTTTTTATTTTTAGGTGCGAATAACATTATATTTAAAAAAAGAATATATAAACAATTTCAACCAGTTAAAGATTATAACAATTGTTCAATATTTCAGTTGAGATTATAATAAAATTAAGTTGTCCATGAGGGAGTTGTTAACTGTTGTGAATAAACGTAGACTATGAGGTTTGGGTTACAAAAGTCTTTTTTTTTTTTCTTACATCGTTTATGAAAGAAATGATCCAATTTTTTGAAAGACATCACATTTTTGTCAACCCCCTATTGTCACAAAATTTTGAACTCCACCCCCACTTACTGCGTGGTGTCATATGTGGACAACCCCTATATTAATCATCATCATCATCAATAATGTTAAGCTGCTGTGAAACATAAGTACTCAACATAAGCACGCCAAGTCCTCCTGTCCATGTTTTCTTAACCCCTTTCATGAATGTGTCCAGTTCTCTTTTCCATGTGTTTTTTCCATGTGTCTCCATTTCCAAATAAGTAACCATTGTGTCAAAAGACCTCAAGTTGTATAAGGGAACAGTTCATACAATATATCTGCTGTATTTTCATATACAAGAAACTTCACCTTTTCTCATCACCTTTTTCTTATGTGTTATCACTATCAGTATTACCTGCTGTCAACCAAATCGTAACACTTCTGCATTTTAGTACTCAAAAATATCTACATCTAATTGTAAAAGTTCTAATAAATTGAGGTGAGACAAAAGATATTTGTGTTGTTGACTTTTATGTGTTGGTTGGGATGTCACTGAAACAGATTTTCAAACAGATGCAAGTTCGTACTATATTGGTAAGTGTATAGAAATGGAAGAAGATCAAATCCAACGCACAATGTATGCCCCCTCAAGCATGGAGAACAACAATTACAATGTTTATAAAAGGGCATATTCACAAAATAGGATTAAGATGGTGTGACAGGATTAAGATGGTGTGACAGGATCACTAATCTGGAGCTGGTGGAAAGAACCAGACAAAAACCATTTGAACAAGAGGTGTGGAAAAGATCTTGCCATTGTGTCAATAAATATCTTACTCATATAATACTTTAAATGTGGCTTTGACCAGTAACGCTCTTCATTTTAATTTAATGAGACCGGTTCCCATCTCAGTAATAGTAATACCAAAGAGATAAATATAGATGAGATGTCACAATACTATATTGCATGAAAAAAGTACATTTTATTTTAAGAGTTTCACATGATGAAAGCTGTATATTTATGAACATTATGCTGCAGGCCCAAAAAAAAAATAATTTTTTTTTCATTCAGCTTCTGCCAGGTTGAATTTATTCATGTTTTATGATGTTTTAACATTTATCATATATTTAATTTGTCATCTGTCATGCTTTTGTTTCTTGCAACAGTCATTCAATACCTTACTATAATATGTATTGATACATTTTAAAAAAAACGATGTCTCCATATTTTTTCGTATAATGGCAGTTGACAAGTGTGTATATTTTTTGTATGCATGTGTGTAATATATAGATAGCGTCTCTTACAATTACGGTAACAAAACTGATTCGGTAACAAAACTGATTCGTAAGTGTTCCACTGGCAGTGGAATGTTATTTGCAGAGTTCCAGCTTGGTAAAAAGGTTGAGAAACAAACACTGTTCACAGGCAATAATATTATTTGCTGAATATGTTTCAAAGGATGGGGGTCTTTACCAGTGAGTACTTTTTCTTGTCTTTTCTAAATTAAAAAAAAATAAAAAACAGTACTCTGTTGTTTGCTGTGAAAGCTCACAAAACTGATTTACACCAAGGACAAAATGATTCCCTTATCTCATGCTGAGGCTGAAGCCCATATTAATTCAATATGTTTAACACATTAACTACCGAACTGAAAAACACACTGTGGTGGAATTAAATTTTTTCCCATTTTCAACCTGTAGGTGTTGGCACAAAGTAAGCTGTAGTTTTCGTAATTGTTTACAGATTTTTATGAATCACATCATTTTAAAGATAAATGAATGTACTATTACAATAAGCACCATTTGTAACTCTAATAGAGGTTGTTGCTATTTAACGGCCGTCTTCTTCTTCTTCTTCGTTCGTCCTGAAAAGGACAGTGGTTGCGTTGTGTCTGTTTACGCCTAAGCTGTGATATCTGCACCTTTCGGTCGACACATCCGACTTCTGCACAGCATTTTTTAGGACCGGGTTTGCCTTCCCATTGCGATCCACACTCGCTCAGCCAGACTGCACTGCTGCAGACTGTTTCCAGGACCACCACGTGGAGGTGGAGTGCGGTCTTGACCAGCTCTGGTTCGCTGGTCCTGACGAAGGCAGTCAAGCTATGAGTCGCTGACTGCGTTCTCTTTTGCTGCGTCTTTGGGTCCCTAACGGCCATCTGATAGCCGAGGACTTGCAATATTTTCACAATTATAACTGCTTGCACCCTATCTCTATCAAAATCACTATTTCAATCAATGTGCACACCGTTTTCACTCTTGTCCTCGTCACTAGATCTATCAGTCAATTGTTGAAACAAGTTTCTAGCCTATTCAGCCATAAGACGAAATGTACAAGCATTTTTTGTGGTCCTAGCACTAGTTGCCACGGTAAACAGTTTTACACGATTTGGTAACTAACCCAAAACGCTGAAAAATATGAACATAATATCAATTTTCCAGTGTTCTACAACAATCATGCTTTGGGAATTTGTTTTCGGTTGGCAACTTAAAATCTCGAACCAGATCAGAGAGTGTTTCAGTACATTTTTCATTCATTTTATTACTAAAAATAGATCGACGCTCTGAGCGGCTCGCGGTCCAAATGTTAGGATTTCAGAAGTCGGTCCCACTGGCTCGCGGTAGTTAATGTGTTAATGACTGTTTTTGTTACATTTTGTGTGTCCTTTATATCTCCTAATGTGTTTTCCTTAATTTGTGCCATTTTCTTCTTTGTAAAGGTGCATTTTTTCATTCACACAGATGAAGGTTATCATCATTATCATCACTTCCCTTTTTTTTAAACTCCTTATAAGGAAACCTGTTGATAGCATTACAAGGCAGTCCTTGTTCTGAAATCCACAGGGAAAGAGAGGCAGATGTAGACCAAAAAACACACAGAGAAGAGAACTGGTTACAGAGGTGAAAATGATGAGGAAAACATAGAAAGAACTTGAGTGGATGGCACGGGACAGGAAGACTTGGTATGTGTTTGTTGAAGGCCTATGCTCCTTGGGGAGCTAAAGGGTATTGATTCTTTGTAAAGGTGCATTTTTTCATTCACACAGATGAAGGTTATCATTTCCCTTTTTTTAAAACTCCTTATGGAGCATGAAGCCACCATTACAGCTGACCTACTTGCAGGAAGTCTGCCCTACAGCATTCATGTACTCTTACAGCAGTGGTTTCTGTAGCAATACGTCTTACATGAAGTTGCCAGCTTTATACGCAACCTTATATTAGTCGCCTCTTACGATATGTCTGAGGGAGATTGAGCTCCAATCTTCCTTTGTCTCCTCAGACCCCTGGGAACTACTCAATGCTTCAACATTCAAGGATTATAAGGATTTATAGACAAACAGCACACCCAGACACAAGAAATGGAAGAAAAATTGTAAGGCTATTACAGAGTCTGGAACCCACGAATCCAAGGTGTTACTGTTGCGAATACAGCTGTGGGTTTGTGAGCTACAAGCATATTCAGTGATGTAGAATTTAAGTCATAAAACATGCATAAGTCATAAAACAACATACATAAGTCATAAAACAACATACATGTCATGAAACAACAAGTAAAAGTCATAAACCATCCATAAGTCATTAAACAACAAGTGTGACACTACCAAGCTTTGAACCCGAAACCCGGTAGTGGAGTGTTAGAGACTTCACCATACTAGGTCCAGCATCGAGAGGTGGGGAGACCAGTTTCCTTCCTCGCTGTCTTTTCCTTCCCTAACTCAAAGTTAAGTACCCATTTATAGCTAGGTAGGCCCCACCTCTTGATGCTGGACCTAGTGTGGTGAAGTCTCTAACACTCCACTACCGCAATAAGTTACCGGGTTTCGGGTTCAAAGCTTGGTAGTGTCACGCATCAGTCTAACCAGCTGTAAAAGGGTACCTGACTCTGATAGGGACTTGAAAGCTGATGATGATGATGACTAGCAATTCCCTAGACTTAAGGGTCTTTTATATTTGGACATGCGCCCTAATATAACCGACGGTTGAACGGGATGCGCCTCGCCAAAACGAGACAAAACTTTAAAAAAAAAACATTCGAGTAAGTTGTATTTTTTTCAGGATTACAAAAAATAAGGACAAAAAAGGGGACGGGGTGGGTAATAGATTTGTGACGTTGCGTAAGGGGATGGCAAAAGTCTTTGTTGCGTGTAAAATGTGACTGGATTGGATTTGCCGAACTGAAAAAAAGTACGGTGCTCGGTTTGGCTTATAAATGTCAACAATTTTAATTTCCCGGTGAATTATCACACAAGAACCAGTAAAAGTCATGAGACAACAAGTATAAGTCATAAAACACACATTAGTGATAAGAAACGAGTAAGTCATAAAACAAGTATAAGTCATAAAACAACAAGTAAAAGTCATGAGACAACAAATATAAGTCATAAAACAACAAGTAAAAGTCATGAAACAACAAGTAAAAGTCATAACACAAAAAACTCTCTATGGTATACTTTTATCATTCATATTTACAATTTTAAAGTGGACAAAACAGTTACTGGAAGGATACAACTTCAGTTCCATAAAATAACGGAAGTATAAAAAGATCACCATAATATGACAAGAAACTTTGAAATACATTGCATTATAAAGCTATACATAAATCTAGTCCTCCATATGTTGGAGAAATAAAATTGTTTCCCCTCCAGTCTGTAATAAGACACTGAAGAGAAAAATAAAACAAAAGATTTTTTTTTGTTTTGTACAAGTATAAGCACAGTTTGTCACACTTCAGAAGTTTTAGATTTTGTCACTAGGAAGTGTTTTCAAAATGAAAGCTAGTAATTCAAATAAACACAGGCTCTTTTTGTCTATTTTCAACAACAAAAAATACCCCCAGTTAAGGTTTGGATACAGCCTACACTGTGAATAAATACATATCTACTTGGGACATGAATTCTTGAAAGAACAGTTATGAAATAATGAGCAAAATTAATACTTGTAAAAGGAAGTGTGATTCAAGGACATCTAAGCAAGAAGCAGAATTCAGGGATGCTATCTCTGATCCATACTATGAAACCAAGGCCTTAACATAACAAAATATCCAACTACAAAGCTGCTACATTCATTCATTCATAACCCTCCACTCCGAAAGGAGCATAGGCCTTCAACAAACACATGCCAAGTCCTCCTGTCACGTGCCATCATCTAAAGTTCTTTCCACGTTCTCATCATCATTTTCACCTCTGTTTCCAGCTCTCTTCTCCATGTGCTTCTTGGTCTACCTCTGATTCTCTTGCCCTGGGGGTTCCAGAACAAGGACTGCCTTGTAATGCTATCAACAGGTTTCCTCAGTGTGTGTCCTATCCATCGTCTTCTTCTCATCTCTTGTTCCACTGGCACTTGTCTAGTTCTTGTCATCAGTTTCACGTTGGTAACCTTGTCATACCATTTTAATCCCTCTATTCTACGCAAGCACCCATTTATGAAAGTCTAGCTTTTTGGTAGTTGTCTTTGTTGTTCTCCATGTCTCAGAGCCATACAATAGGACTGACTTCACTTTTGAGTTGAAGATTATTATTTTCATGTTGGATCCAATTTCTCTTGATCTCCATATATTTCCCAATGCAATGAAAGCTCCTCTTGCTTTTTGTATTCTTATTTTGATATCACTGTCTGTCCCTCCAACTTTGTCTATATTGCTGCCAAGATATGTATACGATTCTACACCTTGTATTGGTGCTTCTTCAAGTTCAACCCTGTTATCATTACCTGCATTTATTCTCATTATCTTTGCCTTTTCCCTGTGTATTTTCAGACCCAATTGCTGTGACCTCTCATCGAGTGTTTTCAATTTGTCCTGCATCTGATTACGGTTATGGGACAGAAGAGCCAAGTCATCAGCAAAATCCAGATCATCCAACTGCTTAGTCAGAGTCCACTGGATTCCATTTCTGTTGTGTGTTGTCAATGTTCTCGTAACCCAGTCTATTGCTAGTAAGAAAAGAAATGGAGACAAGAGGCATCCCTGTCGCACTCCTGTTCTTATCCCAAACGGTTCTGTAAGCTGTCCTTCATGAAGAACTCTGCATGTCATGTCTTCATATGTTTTCTTTATTAAATTAATGATCTTCAGGGGAACTCCATAATGCCTCATCAATTTCCAAAGTGATTCTCTGTCTACACTGTTAAATGCCTTTTCGTAGTCCACAAATCCGATGTATAGTGGTGAATTCCATTCCAGACTTTGTTCAACTATTATTCTCAAAGTAGCTATCTGGTCTGTACAGGATCTGTTTTGTCGAAAACCTGCTTGTTCATCTCTCAGTTTCTTGTCTATGGACTCTTTTAGTCTTTCAAGGATAATCCTGTTTAATACTTTTCTTGGCACTGAAAGTAACATTATTCTTATATAATTTGTGCACTCTTGTAAATTTCCCTTCTTAGGCAACTTAACCAGATATCCTTCCTTCCATTCTGCTGGTATCTCTTCCTTTTCCCAGACTTTACCAAGTAATTTATATAACATCTCTGTAGCCGTGTCGATATGTGCTTTGATGACCTCTGCTGGAATGCCATCAGGTCCAGACGCTTTTCCATCTCTTAGAAGCTTTATGGCTTTCTTTATTTCTTCCTTCGTTGGTCTTTCACCGTTAATTTGTAGCTCTTCTTCTGCTGGCTGGATGTCCGAGGGGTTTTGTGGAGCTGGTCTATTGAGAAGGTCCTCAAAATATTCTGTCCACCTCTTCATTTGCTCTTGTATATTGCTGAGCAGTTTTCCATTCTTGTCTTTTATGAAGCAACTTGTTTGCTTGTATTTCCCCGTTAGCTTCTTTGTGCTGTTATACAGTTCTCTCATATTCCCTTTGGCTGCAGCATCTTCTGCCTCTCTTGCCAACTCCTCAATATACTTCCTCTTGTCTTTTTTGATACTTCTTTTTACTTCTTAGTTTGCTTCTGTGTACACTTCTTGAGCCTTGGCTTTGGAACTTCTGGTTTTGCTTGTGTTTAAATCTGCTTTCTTGTTTTTCCTGTCTTTTATCTTATTGATGGTTTCTGTTGTTATCCATGCTTTTTGTTGTCGTTCCCTTTTCCCCAGTATTTCTTCACATGTCTCATTCCATACCGTTTTGATCTGCCTCTTCCAGCTGTTGGAGCACCTGGAATTTGTTGGATATTGTGACCGCAAATTTGTCTCTTGTTTCTTGATTTCTTAGATGTCCTACATTAAATTGTTGTCTATAATTTTGCATTGCTGCATATCTCTTGAGTTTCATTTTTACTTTGGCTATCAGAAGGTGGTGGTCTGATGCCACATCTGCTCCTCTATATACCTTTGCATCCTGCAATGACGATCTAAACTTCTTGTTTATGCATATATGATCAATCTGGTTTTCTGTTCTATGGTCTGTTGATATCCATGTTGCCTTGTGTATTCTCTTATGTGGAAACATGCTTTCTCCTATAGCCAGTTGATTTGAAGCATAGAAGTTTGAGAATAGTTCCCCATTTTCATTCATTATTCCTAGCCCCTGTTTTCCCATGACTTCTTCAAAGCCGGTGTTGACTGTACCTATCTTTGCATTCATGTCACCCATCAAAATTGTGATGTCTCTTCTTTTTACTTTTTCCATAATTTCCTGTAGTCTAGTATAAAATGCTTCTTTCACAGACTCTTCTTTGTCATTGTCGGCGTCTGTGGCCTAATGGATATGAACGCAGTTTCATAATCCAGATATACCAGGTTCGAAACCTGCTGCAGGCGGTTTGGTAGCAGATCGCTTTGTGTGGATTTTTAACAATGGTATAAGCGCCGTACCGTTCAGAAAGCAATGGCAAACTACTGAATGAAAAAATTGCCTAGAAAAATCACAAACAGCCAATAAAAGCTGGGGTTGATTGCCACGTCCTGTAAAGGATAAGCAACTAACTTTTTTCTTTGTCATTAGTTGGTGCATAACATTGGATGACATTTACATTTATTTTCTTTTTAGCTGTTTTAAAAGAAGCTGTTATTATTCTGGGTCCAACGGCTTCCCATTCAATGAGTGCTTTATGTGCTTCTTTAGATAACATAAGAGCTACCCCTTCACTGTGGTGTGAACTTTCATCTTCATGTCCTGAGGACAGTACAAATTCACCTGTGATGAGTTTCTTCCTGTCTACCCCCTTCCACTTTGTTTCACACAGTCCCAGAACCTCGATTTTATATTCCCTCATCTCTGCTGCTACTTGTGCCACTTTCCCTTGTTCGTTTAATGTCCGCACATTCCAGGTGCCAAATCTGGAAGTTCTCCTAGAAGAAAGAAGGTTAGTCAGCAACACAGACTCCTTTCGGCTTTCTCTGTGTTGCATCATACGCCTCCCTGCAAGAGGACCTTCCCCTGTCTTGGATGGCTGTGTTTTATTTTCTTTAATTGACTTGCCCATGTTTGTTGAAGTTTTTTGTGGTTTAAATTTTTTACAGGATGGGGTAACCGGCCCCATGCCCAACCCTCCTTAGTCGCTTTCTACGACATGCTTGGCAGGGAACAGTGTTACTATTCTTTGCTCCCCTTTCGGGCCCCGTAACACACGGGTGAAAGCTGCTACAGCCATCATGATACGCATATGTTAGAACACCCAGAATCTCAAGGACACAAACAATAATCAACAAAGAAATAATGGGGTTAGTTGTGAAAAGAAACTGCACAGTGAAATAAACTATTTTTATAAATAGGAAATTGCATTTTGTGGACACAAGAAGACTGGATGAATTCTTGGCATAAAGATGGGAGGGAGGGGAACTAAGAACTAATTGCAAAACGTGGAGGAATGATGTGATGAGAAGACAACAACTGAGAAGACAAAACAATAATCATATTCTACAAAAGAACAGAGTGACTGGTCCAGTGATTTCCATTCAGGGTGTCCCATGATGGAATTAAAAAAAAAAATTAAACAATGCAGGAATTTTTGTTTGGCGATTATAAATATTGGAGTAATCTATGTGTACTCCAAAGGCCTCATTTAGTTTCATTGGTAGATATTATAAGGTTACAAGCAAAAGTCACAGGGACTGAAAGGGGAGTTATACATGACAAATGTCGAGGTTTTGTCACATGCTGGCCTTCAGAGCATGTATACACTGCTTAGGCAGTGCAGACTATGCTGGCTTGGCCATGTCTGCCGTATGGAAGATGGTTGCATCCCAAAAGATATCTTCTACAGACAACTGGCAGATGGCAAAAGAACAGTTGGGCGACCGCAGCTGAGATTCAAAGATGTGAACAAAAGAGACATGAGGGCATTGAACATAAGTCCGGCAACCTGGGAGAATGAAGCTGCCGATCGCACCAAGTGGTGATGCTATCTATGGCGCCACCTCAGATTGGGCGAAAAGAAGCTCTCACAAGAAGCAGAAGAGAGGAGAAAACATCGAAAGGAACACCAGGAAAATAAGCATCCGAGCGCTGTCACCTCTGGGGCGCATTCCCATAATCAGTTATGACTGAAGGGGCTATTATTATTATTATTATTACACGTACCACCAAAACTATTCCTGAAAGCAGTGTCCCTTTCTACAGTTAAGTCTGGAATAATCTCTACCCACTGTTTCCCAGAATCCTCCACTTTCCTGGTCTTAAGGTGTTCGACTCATCTGGCCTTGGAGGAAGAAGCATTTTCCTAACATCATCGAGTGCTGGGCACAAAGAGGTGGTGGTCAACAGTTTCATAGGGATAAGTACACATCTGGCACTCTGGAGTGTGTTGTGGTTGGATTCTGTTCAAGTGATTGCTGAGTGATATACGTTGTGTTCACAGCCAAAAAATGGTGCTCTGATCCCTCCTTGTAAGATGGCTATGTTGTCATTAGGATCAGGACCAGCCATGTGCCTGTAAACCTCTCTCCCGGTGTTTTCCATGGCCCATCTGTTCAGCCAAGTTTCTTTGTTTGTAATTCATATGAGTTGTTTGGCTCTTTGGAGAGTTATTACTATGAGTGGTTGCTCTTGTCTTGTTCCCTTCTTTGCTAATTTGTCTGCTGTCATTACCAGGTGTATTTGAGCGTTCAGGGATCCATTGCATAACTTCTGATGCCATAAGAAGTGATAAGCTGATCAGCATTTAAGATTAGTTTGGTTTATTCAGTTCTACAATGTCCACTGCCTACTAGAGCTTGAAGGGCAAAAATCAAGGCAGTTAAAAATGACAATGTTTTATGCCATCAGATGGTATAAGGCTGTTTCCAGTACAATGATTTCAGCTTCATAGTTGGAGCTAAACTCCCCGCTTGCATCAAACAGCTTGTCAGATGATCCATCTGGATTACGTATGTAGACCCACCATAACCTGCTTTGATGGTGGCCTTAAATACAGATCCGTCAGTACTGACATGCAACCATTCTTCAGGGAGAACAATTAATACTTTGTGGGTTGGAAATGACTTACAGCTGCCAAGTGTTAAAAAGCACTGTGTTCTGCTGCTAACATTGGAAACTCACAGTTTTTTATATTAGATAGGCAAGAACATTAAGTTTTGTTCGGTTTTGGAAAATGCCAGTAAAGTTATGGAAAAGTTCAATAAAAATCTGCACCTGTAAAAATGTTTCCCCTTCCAATGTCTGTAAAATTCAGGAGTCAGCTTACATTCAGTGTCACCCTAAACTGAGCACTCTGGGATCAGCTTACATTCAGTGTTGTCCTGCAACTGTGTAGTCTAGGGGTCAGCTTACTTTAAGTGTTGTCCTGCAATTGTGTAGTCTAGGGGTTCAGCTTATATTCAGTGTCATTCTAAAACTGAGCATTCTGGGGTCAGCTTACATTCAGTGTTGTCCTGCAATTGTGTAGTTTAGGGAGTTCAGCTTATATCCAGTACTGTGTCCTACAAGTGAGTAATTCAAGGGCCAGCTTATATTCACTATCGTCCTACAGTTGAATAAATATGGTAATGCATTATGGTTAGGTTATATCCTATACAGGACATAAAATCAAACAGGTGGCTGAGAAATTACTGGTATTTTCATGGGGGTATAAGTGTCATAAAAGGCTGAGAAACACTGTGCATGCTGTAGATTATTAAAAAAGAAAAAGCAGAGACTGAATGGGAATCTCATGTGCAAAAAGAACTGAATGGTGATCAGAAAAAAAATCCTTCAAAGTTAAGGATGCAAGGTAAATACATGTTTCAATGTAAAGTTAAAAAAAAAACAAATAAAACTAAATGAATAACACTGCCATATTTAGTTAATCTATGTTAAAGGAAAGCTTGTACAAAATAAGCTATAAAGGCACTCACTTCTTAACCAAAAAACAGAAATATGATTAAGATACTCCTATGTATACATTAACACAGCAACAAAGTAGGAAACAAAATGTGCCCAATTTTATCAGCTCATAGCCGCTAAAGTTCACACAGGGAAACGGTAGGAAAAATATACAATTATCAGAAAAATATACATACACTATTCTGGAATTTGAGCATGTGTCAAAAAGTATTGTGTTAGTAAAGATTGTTCGACTTGGTTGAAACATCAACAATATGGAATGTACTTACAGAGCCAGCTAGAAAACAGTCACATAAATGGAGAGAAATGACTACAACACAGATATTTTCAACGTCATCAAGTAAAGTAAATATTTCATATCAAATCTTGAGCTTCTAATATTTGAAATGAGTAAAAGAGCAACTTATAATTTTCAAAAAAAAAAGAGAAGGAAGAAAAAAAAAAAATAGGCACCTGCACGAAATTGTTTAAAAGTAAAAATGTTTTAAAAATACAATTTAAAAGAAAATCACAAGTGAAAATTCACAACATTAATATCAATAACAATGAACAAATGTTAAAAAACACATTTTCAGGCACTGTTCCCTCTCAACAGTGCACTTATACATGCACACGCAGATTTTAAACATATTGCACGGGGCCACACATGCTGCACAGTCACTGAGAAAAATTAATACTTATTTCTGTACTTTTTGTTTCACTGTCACATAAGCCATGAAGAATTGCAATTAATTTTGTCCTCCAAGAGGATGTGTAAAAATCTGGTGAAAAATGTTACCAGCTTGCCAGTTATCACAACATGGCTAAGATCTAAAAAAAAAAAAAGGAAAATCTAAATACTGTGGAACCATTAACTGTTACTGTTAATATAGCTGAGCAATCCTACCTGGCAAGTTCTAATGGTCAAGCAAAAAATAAGGCTTGTATGTTGAGAAAAATCAAATTGTCTTTTCTTGATTCCTAACTCATCCTTGTGTGCAAACAGAAGTCAGGCATTGATGGAGCAGGTAAGACATGCCAAAGACGGAGAAAACAAACAGAAATCTGAGGACAGAACAGCACATGACAGTCATTAAGGCAATTCTGAAAAAGTTTCAAAGAGAAGTGGCAAAAAGAACTCACAGTGTGCATAAAACAGTATGGTACTACTCCGTTCTAAGAAGAGATTAGGTGATGGTTTTCAGACTGAGACATGGCCACTGCAGCCTTAACTCTTAAAGGACAAGAAGCCTGTATTCAGACCCGATTTTCCCAGGAGTTCATGAAGGGAGGCCAGTTTTTGGGGGCTGGTATATTTGTAATAAATTTTTATTTTGTCAAAATTTTACATTTTATTAATCCTCATTCAATTTCCTTTGCAACTGTGCATAATATTACCATACTTCCAAAAAAATTTAAACAAAACTGTCCCTTAACACATTAACTACCGCAAGCCGCTGTCAGCGGCTCACAAAATAAACACATTTGGACCGCAAGCCGCTCAGAGCGCCAATCTAATTTTAGTAATAAAACAAATGAAAAATGTACTGAAACACTTTCTGATCTGGTTCGAGATTTTAAGTTGCCACCGGAAAACAAATTCCCAAAGCATGGTTGTTGTAGAACACTGGAAAATTGATATTATGTTCATATTTTTCAGCGTTTTGGGTTAAAATCGTGCAAAACTGTTTACTGTGGCAACTAGTGATAGGACTAAAAAAAATGTGTGTACATCTCGTCTACTGGCTGAATAGGATAGAAACGTGTTTCAACAATTGACTGATAGATCTAGCGACGAGGACAAGAGTGAAAACGGTGTGCACATTGATTGAAATTGTGATTTTGATAGAGATGGGGCGCAAGCAGTTATAATTGTGAAAATATTGCAAGTCCTCGGCCATCGGAGGGCCGTTAAATAGCAACAACCTCTATTAGAGTTACAAACAGTGCTTATTGTAATAGTACAATTCATTTATCTTTAAAATGACGTGTAATTCATAAAAATCTGTAAACAATTACAAAAACTACAGCTTACTTTGTGCAAACACCTACAGGATGAAAATGGGAAAAAAATTTAATTCGGCCGCAGTGTGTTTTTCAATTCGGTAGTTAATGTGTTAAGCTTTAAAACTAAATAAAAACTCAAAGCAACAGAAAATTCCTTGTGTGAAACATGGGAAAACCACCACGACCTTTAAGAGTTAATCATACTATATATATATATATATATATATATATTATAATATATATATATATATATATATATATATATATATATATATATATATATATATATATATGTCCATGTGCGGATCAACAGCAAGCAGTAGATCCTGTCCCCTAACAATGCCAGCTCCATTTGAGACGTAGACTGACAGCATCACTCTATCTCTCTTGAGGGAGAAACTATGGCAATAAGGGATTAAATGAGTCAGACTGCCCATTTTGTGAGAAAGACTGATGTGGTTGTATGAGACTAAACGATGAAGATGAAGAAGACATACAGTCACATTACACATTTTGTCGTTGTGTGTCACAAGTACAATAAAGAAATGCAAATATAAAATATTACAATTTAATCATTTAAGAAAAAAAAAATTACATCTCTCAAAGGACTCCAGCTATTCCAGCCAACTGGCTCATGTAAAATTATTATTAATTATTTGCTGCTTTGCTCTCATAGAAAACATTAAGATGCCTGAAAAACAGTGATGGCTGATAACTGACAGCATTAGAACATTTAACAATCCAATCATTTTCACAGAATCATTACAACCAGAAATCTGCCCGTAATAATATATTAATTCTTAATTTTACAACAGTTGTCATCTCTTTCTATTTTCTCAGCACTGCAAGTTGCCATTATTACTTAAATATCGCACACCCTGAAATATGCTACATACCCTTATTTCAGATGAGGAACTTTTTTTTTTTTGCATTGATCAAGTGCAGATATGTATCATCTTTTTTCCAGTTTTTTTCCTAAAAGTTAAAAACCTTCATTTTTAATAAAGTTGTCCATTATTTTTTTCCACTGTATTCAACTGACAATACAATTTAAATAAAAGCTTCTCATTTTAAGATAATCCACCATTTATACAGATATACTTGAGTAATGACCAGATTTCTATATATTTTTCAAATGGAATGAAAGCTTTTTTTTTTTTTTAATTATATTTCTCCAATTCTTTTTTTTTTTTTTTTTGGCCTTATATTCATCTTCTTTTGTCACTGAACCCTTATTATCAATTTTGATTTTTAAACAATCTTTCTGTCTCCAATTTTAATATTTTTTCCGTCATAAGCATAATGAACTACATATTTCTAGAACATTTGTTACTACCGAGGGCACAAATCTGTTAATATTTTATTTTACCAGCTGAGATATTACTGATGTGTCCTTTTTTAACTCTTTCAGTCCCAAGCAAAAAAGTGGGTTTGGCCCAAGCAAAAATGGCCACCCCAGTGCATTTTTATTGTTGTTGTTTGGAAATAATTTTTTTAAATGTTCATATGCATAAATAACTTTGTTGTTGTATATGAAACGGAAGGTAATTGGATGTTCTTTACTCTTGTGCTACAAGTATAAAAGCTTTCATTGAAAAATGATTAGTTATTCAAGGTAAAATGGAGGATATGCATTAAAAAAAATGATTAGTTATTCAAGGTAAAATGGAGGTTATGCGCTTAAAAAAAATCGCTTTAAAAATCTAAAATAACAGAAACACGTTCACTCTTAAACACGTGCTGTATTTAAAAGAATGTACTTGCAGGAGGAAATGACATTTTGGGTGGTTTGTGGGTAGTTATAATTAGAAACAGTCTCAAACAGAGGCACATATACTAAAGGCTTTTTAAAGTCGATTGGGCCAAGCGCGTCTAACCCCTGAGCCTTTATAAAGTCGATTGGGACTTAAAGAGTTAAATCTTAACACTGTCATCTCAAAACACAGGACTTCACCATACTTATACTCCATGCCTCTGATTCATATGCTATCTTGAACAATCACAATTTTTATTTACCAATTCTTGTTTCTCAACATCATTACTGAGACAATTAAATCACTGCAGAACTGCTAAGAAAACAAGCAGTGCTAAGGCAACCACTGTCTATAAAACTTGTTGAAAATATTATAAAGAAATACACTTTACATGCAAATGCTCAGAAACTTTTTTTTTTTTTTTTTTTCCTTAACCAGCGGCACTTGGGCTCTCAGCCCTTCGGCCCAATGACATGTCATTGCGAGGCTGGGGAACCTGAGGACTTTCCTACCAACCCGGTCAGGAGCTTTGCTCCTTCCCATCCACAGAGGGTTTATCACAGGAGCCGTTCAGGCTATTCAGTCAAATTTCTGGCCGTAAACATTTCTTCAAACGCCGACGCCCGGGTTTGAACCATGAACACCTGGTTGCCAGTACAACGCCGAAGCCATTACACCAGCGCGGCTCCCCTCAGAAACATATAAAATTATAATTAACCTTTTGTGATGCATCCCTAGAAAAGACCCCCTCTAGGGTAGAGGACCATCCAACTTGTGGCACTGCATCAACCACCAATTTAGTGCATCTGGTGTGACCTCCACCAATGTTAAGCCCGCTGAGCTGGGGAAGTCCTCTTTCAAGAAAGCCCATAAATCTACTCCCAAATGTCACAAGGGTAAAGAGTGAAATCTCAAATCCTTGGTGTTCGAGCGAACAAATGATCCCTAGAAAATTACTAACATACTGGTATTATGTGATAATGAAATATTACAGTCAGAAGAAAGGTCCTTCAAAGATCCTTGCAATGTTGTAAAAATTATTAAAATGAAATAAGTCTGGTGACAAGTTATGAAAGTTTGAAGGCGGTTATGTCTGAAAAGTGAAACTCTGAGAAAATTTGCTTTAACTTTCAGCTTCATATTCATACATCAGAACGTCATTCAAATATATTTTTAATGTAAGATCAGTTTAGACACATGGAATCTACTGAAGTTTCATAAAATCCGCAAATCTAAAAATCAATATTTTTAACCCAATAAAAGTTTGGCTTTCTCTCTAAGTCAAATAGTGATCTATGACTAGAAGTTGTCAACGTGACTTGTAAAAAAAATATTTTCAACATAGTATACATTTTCATGTGTACAGGTCTATATTCTTTTATCTGAACATTTGACCAAATATTCTGAACATCAAAAGTTTCTTTGGGCCACTTATTGATCACAATTTGACCAATTTCTGACTATTGTGGGCTAATTTAGAACACATTTTTGGGACACTTTGGGCTACTTTTTTATCACAATCTGGCCAATCTCTGACTATTGTGGGTGGCTTTGTGCTAATTTAGAAAACATTTGTAGGAAACTTTGGGCTACTTTTTTCAATCACAATCTGGCCAATTTGGGACTATTGTGGGTGACTGTGGGCTAATTTACCAACGGGCTGATCACCCGTTTGCCAGTCACTTCGATTACGGAAACAACAGCAGATGGATTGATTTGCCGTTGCCCTAAAGACGCCAATAGGCGTGATGGGAAACAATGGCAAAGAAAACCTATCTGCTGTTGCCCTAAGACGCCACTAGGCGTAATGGCCACTGACTGCTTTGACGGTCGGTGGCTAAGGACGGAAGAAGAAGAAGAAGTGGGCTAATTTAGAACATATTTTTGGGAAACTTTGGGCTACTTTTTTAAATCACAATCTGGTCAATTTCTGGCTATTGTGGGTGACTCTGGGCTATTTTAAAACACATTTTGGGAAACTTTGGGCCACTTTTCGAATGTGATTAGGGCAACATCTGAAAACTGAAAAAAATCTGGTTTCCGAAAAAAAGCTGTCCCTGAGGATTTAAGATAACAGGATACAGATCTGCAGTTATCTGTAACATGTGTTATCTGTAACATGTGTAATCTATAGCACCTTTGTAATATAATTATGAAAACTCTTGGTAACTGTGAAAGCTTTAAGCTTTATTATAAAAAATGGTAAAGAAGACATCAGATTAAGCTGGGAGAACAGGTCCTGGAGCAGGTCGACCACTTTAAATATCTCAGAGCTATTACAGACCCGACAAGCAGAGCCATATTAACGTAGTAGCACAAGTAGCATATGCTACGGACCCCGCACTTTTAGGGGCCCCGCGCCAATAAATATGTACATAATTTTTGGTCATCTTCTAATACAGTAGACATTCAAAAATCCGGCAACCTCCGGACCTGAGGAGTGCCGAATTTTTGAAAATGCCGGATTTTTTATGGTTATATATTCTGTATATATTTAACAGAAAATGACTACCTGTACACTTTATCTGCGATCGACAATGCACGATGTTTACGTTTTACACCACTTCTTTTATTTGCTGAATCCATAATGGGGCTAAACAGCAGCAAATAAATGATAAAATGAGAAGGAATGCCTGTTAACACGTGCAAGCAAGACCCAACAGCTGCATCAAAACATAAACTGCTCCAGAAAACAGTGGCGCGCCAACGCGGTAAATTTAAAAATGCGCTCCGAAATCCATGCCGGAAATCTGAAGGAACCGGATTATCGATGGCCGGATTTTTGAATGTCAACTGTACGAGCGTTAAACCAATGATCTTGTGATTTATGCCATCTTTAGCACCTTTTCATTTGGTGTCACAAAATTGTGAGAGAAAGAGCATAAGAGGGTGACTTAGTGTGACTCTTCATCATTTTTATCTTAACTGTTTGCGGACGGAAGCCATTTAAGTGGCGTTGAAAATTTGGTCACGTTTGGACGGAAGCCACTTTTTTGGCTCTAGGCGACTGCCCCTCTAATTTTGTTTCGTTCTTTGTGAAATGAATTTGCATTAACAATAAAAACTAGAATTTAGGAAACGGAAACTTCCTGTTTTAATTGAGGTATACGGCGTGCTCGCACTCTCTTTCGATCTTGATTAAAATTTCTTGATTTGTAAGGTTAGAAAACTCAAAAAATGAGCAGTAGACACAGAGATATTGGACGTAATTATGCTTCTGGAAGTGAAAAACGTAAAGCGAAGGAAGAAAAAGAAAGAAGAGATCAACTTGTGATATCAAAAACACGTAAGCTGACAGAATATTTTGATGTTCATGGTGGTGGTACTCTAACCGCTGAAGCTGGAAGTACAGGAACAACTAGTACTAGTGCAGGCTGTGCAGCAGAAAACATACAGCAAAACCCAGTATACACTGAGTCTGAATGTGAAAGAATAAGTGAAACGAAGAAGTACTCTAATGATGTAAGTAACTGGCCGAACAATATAGAAGACTGTGAGCGTGAATATTCGATATCCAAGGGAAGTGAAAAATGTCAACATGTTGATAGTGCCTTCTCTTCATCTGTGCGATTGTATGACACTGAAAAGAAAACTCGATACTGTCAGAAGTTTTATTTTCCACATATTCATAAACTTACAAACAAGCAGCATGCAAGAAAATGGTTATGCTATTCAGAAAGTAAAGGGCGGCTATTCTGTTTCCCATGCAAGCTTATGAGTTCAGAATGTTCATCAAAGTTTACTGTGGAAGGGTTTAATGACTGGAAAAATGCAAGCAATCTATTGCGTCTACATGAAGAAAGCTCCTCACATAGACAAGATTTAATTTCACTGTTGATGCACAAAAAACAAAGGTGAACGTGTCGATTCCCAACTTGTGAAACAAATGGACATTCAAGAAAAGTATTGGCACAAACTTCTAGAGCGAATAATTGAAGTTGTGAAGTTTTTAGCAGAACGAGGCCTTTCATTTCGTGGCAGTGATGAAATTGTTGGGTCTCCTTATAACGGGAATTACTTAGGGTTGTTAGAATTACTGGCCAAGTTTGACCCTTTTCTGGCAGAGCATATAAGTACTCATGCAAACAAAGAATTTGGACATACATCATATCTATCTAAAACAACGTGTGAGGAATTCATTAATCTGATTGGATCCAGCATACTGGATCACATTCTCTGTGAAGTGAAGAAATACAAGTATTATTCCGTTTCATTGGATTCTACTCCAGATGTATCTAATATGGACCAGCTGACTTTGACTCTGCGCTATGTTTTGCCATCTGGACCAGTTGAAAGATTTGTGACATTTTTGGATATGGAAGGTCATAGTGCTGAACAGCTTACTAAAAGTCTACTTAATTTTTTAAAGGCAAATGACATTGATATTAAAGACTGCCGTGGTCAAAGTTATGACAACGCCAGCAACATGAGTGGCAAGTTTATAGGATTACAAGCACGAATTAAAGAGATGAATAAGTTTGCGCATTACATTCCGTGTTTTGCACATCCACTAAATTTGGTTGGAAAATGTGCTGCTCAAGGTTGTCAAGAAGCAGTCATTTTCTTTGGATTTGTTGAAAGCCTGTACACCTTCTTTTCTGCTTCCACCTACCAGTGTGGTCTCCTTTCTACTGCATTATGTGCGGGCGGTACTCATAATAAGTCCCATTTGCCCTTTGTGAAACGAGTGTCAGATACCAGGTGGTCCGCTCGGGCAGTCAAATGACCAGTGCTTCTTTGCAATCTTCTGACCAAGATTTGAATACAGCTTGTGCACTCTATGAATCCCTGCGGTGGTATATTCAAGCTATGCGGTCTACTTTTGCAGACATAGAGCAAAAGGCCAAGGATCTGACTGAGTGTGAACATTATGAAGAACAAACTCGAAAACACAAACGAAATCGAGAGTATGATGATTTCAGTGGTTTCAGCACACTTGATCCACTTGTTGAATCTCAAACGCCTTCTCAGCAGTTTAAAAGCCGAACATTTCTGGTCCTTATTGATAGCTTGCTCTCTGCCTCGTCAAAACGCCAGAAAGTTTATCAAAAGTTGAATGATGTATTTGGATTCCTTCGTCAGTTACAGTCGTTTACATCTGACGAGGTGGTAACGAGATCATCGAATCTTATTAAATCATATCCGGAAGATCTGGAAGAAAGTCTTTGTGAAGAACTTGTGCAGTTTACAGAACTGTTGAAAACTGATCTTGCTTCTTATATTGGCACTACTCTAGACCTTGTAGAGTTACAGTTTTACCATTTGATAATTGACAATTCTTTCGAGTCTTGTTTTCCAAATGTAGAAATCGCCTTGCGCATCTATTTGTCACTAATGGTAACCAACTGCAGTGGAGAACGATCATTTTCAAAACTGAAACTTATTAAAAATGAACTAAGGAGCACCATGGGTCAAAAGAGATTGAACAATCTCACACTAATGAGCATTGAACATAAACTTCTGCGTGAAATTGATACATCCTATATCATCAACAAATTTGCTCATGCTAAATGTAGAAACATTAATATTTAAACAATAGTGTTGACTGTGTTGTTACTTTTGATAATGATAATTACTATGCAAATTAAAAATGTATGTGTACAAATATATTTGTGTTGTTTTATTGTTTTTAATATAGGGCCCTTTTCTTAACATATGCTACAGACCCCGTACTAGCTTAATCCGGCCCTGACGACAAGCATGGGAAACAAAGAGCCAGGGATCCAGACCCCTAGGATGACCCAGAGTCCGCTGGGAGGACAACATTAGACAATCTTTGAAGGACCAAGGACTAGAATGGAACCAGGCCAGGAGGAAGACAGCCGATAGGATAGTCTGGCGCTCTCTCTTCCAAACCTCTACACCTCATGGTAGAAGGGGAACGACTAAATAAGTAAGTAAGTAAAAAAATGATTTACTTTGATATTTATGTTACCACATGAAGATAAGACATGTCTTTTTTTTTTAAATTAAAAAAAGATATGTTACAACAAATCTTAGCTGCTTTTTAGTGGCTTTGTATGGAGTGTTATATTGTTACAAACATCATTAGTATGTTACATATAAACATTTTTTTCTGATTTTATTGGGTATAATTAAAAATCTTTTCTGGCACAATATAAACATTATCATCAAAGACTATCGGTTTTATTTTTGTTTGCTTGTTTGGTTTTTTGTATGTGCTGATGTATGTAAATTCTAAAGCCATGTATCCCACAGCTGTCTAGATAATGGCTCGTAAATCCTTCACAATCTAAACAGTGAGATGAACTCAAACAGCGGGGTAAAATAGGAGCTAAAATAATAAGTCTACCACAGCAAAAGACAAATAAACGGCCCAAGTTATGACTACAAAATCTTCATCAGAGACAAACAAAAGGAATCAATCAATATTCTTTAGCTCCCAAGGGGAGTAAGCCTTCAATAAACACGTCAAGCCGTCGTGTCACGTGACATCAGCTCAAGGTCTTTCCATGTCTTCCTTATCATTTTGATTTTGGTCTCTAGCCTGCCTCAGCAAGTGTTCTTCAGTCTGCCTCAGAAAGTGTTCTTCAGTCTGCCTCAGCAAGTGTTCTTCAGTCTGCCTCAGCAAGTGTTCTTCAGTCTGCCTCCACTGGAGATTCCTGAACAAGGACTACCTAGTAAAGCTATCAATAGGTTTCCACAATATGTGTCCAATTCATCGCCACTGTCTTCTTTTCTTTCATCTCTTGTCTTGTTTGGCTCTTATCAATTCCATGTTGGTGACCTTGTCATGGCGTTTCATTCCTTCTATTCTACACTAGCACTCATTTATTAAAGTCTGTAAACTTATTAGTTGTTGTTCTCCACTTTCCAGAGGACCTTCTTCTGTCTTCGATGACTGAATTTTATTTTCTTAGCTGACCTGTCAATGCTGTTTGTTGAGGTTTCTATGGCTTCAAATTTTCTACATGAAACAAACAAAAGCTGTAAAGAAAAGAGAGAAAGGGCTAATCAAAATGCACATAAAATATTTAAAAAATGATAATTATCAACCCTGATGATGACCTTGTGTTCATAACGTACGTCAAGGTTTCGTAACCTTTTCTGTGCCATGGACCCCTCTGACTGTCTGATGAAGGCTACAGACCCCTTCTTGGAAAAATGTATATAAAAGAATTTAAAATGTTATATTTTAAATGTTAGGTTATGTACACGAACTCCCTAGAACCCATTCATAGACCCCCAAGGTGTCCAAGGACCACAGGTTAAGAAACTCTGACGTAGGACATTTAATTTTCCTTTGTCCAGGTAAGACATACACCACCCATTTTCGTCCATCAGACCATTTATCAAAGTCTTAAAGCAGTTCTCATTTTCTTACTGCCATTCACAACATAACAAAACTTGATTCTTTCTGAGATCATAACAAAACTTGACCGAGTACATTTATCTAAAACTGGTGAATAATGTATAGTGAGAGTTGCAAGGTGTCCAGCTTTGAGCTGGTCAGATAGGTATTGTGCTATCTGGCTTTAAAAAAAAAATTAAAATAGAAAACCAAACATGTATGTGCCTGACATTTTATTCCTCAAAGAATAACTTTCATTTATGTACTAAGTTTACCCAAAATACAAATAGCTCACAGTTTACAACAATGTTATGGTGACGTTTACTTACGTATGTTGATTTCCACTGACTGCTGATGACTATAGTTATATGTGAATGATTTTCTCATGTAAAAAAAAAAGTATTACTCTGTGACAACGTAAATGCCCCTTTAAAATTAAAATAATCATTAAATTAAAAACCAGTTAACCCTTTGATCACAATTCTCATCAATATTACAGAAAATGTTCACAACTCTTCATCAATATTACAGCAAAAGCTCATTAACTATTCATCAAGATTACAGAAAATGTTCACATCTCTTCATCAATATTACAGAAAATGTTCACAACTCTTCATCAATATTACAAAGTCATTTGAAGGGTAGGAGACATTAGTCTCAAACATTTACATGAGACCATCCATCATTATATAGTAAGAAACCAGTATTGTTCACAATATTTTAAATTGTACAGGAATTAACAAAAAAAGCAAATTACATATCAGAGATCATGGAATGTATAAAATAAAGCACAAAGATTACTTTTTGTATATCAATATCATCTGTAATGTCATAATAACAATCTATAAGTCAGTAACAAATGCCACAAAGAACCTGTTAGTTTACACCATTTTCAAAGGGCAATGTTAACATTTGTAAAGATTTCCTCCTTGTTTCCAACAAAAACAATATCAAAGGTTTTAAATGGAACAAAATTACGGAGGAACATGAATAAAAAATGTTTTTTTTTTAAATAGCACGAGCAACTTATATATTATGAATATAAATATGAAAATGGAAATTTCTGTTCTTAAAAAAACATGACAAAAGAAAAAAATTCTTAGTAAAATTAAAAACCTTGGTAGCAAATAAATATTTTCTTCCATGACTAAAATACAACAGGAAGGAAATTTCAGATAGATTAAATATGATAGCGAGGAAATTTCAAAGAGATTCGTTGTAAAGCGCAAGTCGGTCTGACATGGAAGTGTTTCCCTGCGTTAATTCAAAGACATGGTCTTTTGTACATGGTAACTCAAATGCACAGTCGGTAGGAAATGAAGAGCTCTTGGCTTGAACCTTATACTGCAGTTGTCTGAGTAGTTCTGATGCTGAATTGTTGAGGGAAAGGCTAGGCTGGATAAGTCCTATTGATGGGTCAATGTGCTGAGACACTGTGGTCAAATATGGCTGGAACCAAACTAAGTTGCTGAGATCTTTGCTAGGAGGCACACTTAAGGCACTAGATGAAAGTGGAAGAGGACAAGATGAAGAAGGGGACAGTGGAAGAGACTGCAATGTACATGCAGGTGGAGTTTTTAGGTGACAGGAGGTGGTGGGTGGAGGGGATGTGGAGGAAATAGATGATCTAGCTGAAGAGGAGCCATTCAGTTTTTTCGATGTAAACAAAACATCATCCTCAGGAGTGAGGCTTGAATCTCTATCGGAGGCCTGTGTCACTGTCATTGTCACAGCACTCTTGGAACTGAGAGAGAGTGACTGAGTTTCTTTAGGTTTCTTCTGCCGCATAAGGTGTCGTTCCTTGACTTTGTACTCTAGAGTGGAGTGAGGAACTCCAAAATAACTGCCAGCACGGTGCACACTCATTTCTCCTCGCTGTACTGCTTTCACAGCATCCATCAGGAGCTGGGAGTTGTACTTGCGATACTGGCCCCGCTTTGGACGCGTCTTCTTTGCAGATGAGGAACTGGTATGAATGGCAGTCACAGCTGAATTGCAGTCTGACCTACTATTATCCTTTCTGGGATGTTTAGGTGGAGAGCAGCACTCATTGAAGGACTTTGATTCTTTACTTGTGTGGGAAACTTCTGAATCAAGACTAAACAGGCTGTGGTCCCTGGATTTTCCTACTGAAGTTCTGTGTGTTTCAGGTGTAGATGGTGGAGAGCCCTCATCAGAACTTCCATCCCTGAATCTCATTTTTTCAGAAATAGTTTTGGCAATGATATCTTTGAGAGTGTCTCCTATCCGACTGCTCTCATTTACTTTCCCAAAAGGCTTGGGCATAGGGCTGTCTTCCTTCAAGTTGCATGTGTAAAGGTTCTCCACAATGTGCTTGTATACCAGAGATGAATATTTCTCATCACTGTGGTTTGTGGAATGGCAGGGTGAAAACGTGGGTAAATATGGACCAAAAGGTCTGAAAAGCTCTGCTTCCTGTTCAGAACTGACCTCAAAAGTGTTCTCCTTCCATCCATGATCATGTTTGACCTCCATAAACCTTTGGTGCACAAGTTTACGGACAATATCAGTGAGCAATGGCAACTTGAGGTGGTTTACATGTGCTGGGCGAGGTCGCACCTCACTTAGACCATTTAGATTGTGCATGCGTCTAATCTGTTTCAAGCGGCGCTCAAGAAAAATATCATGGTTATCTGGTTCAAGTTTTATACTAAAGGGATATGTCATTATTGGCATAAATGACATAGATCCCCTGTTATGCACATGCTCACTCAATCCAAACATGCCAACCTCTGATGTTTTAAAACTTGGCAGGTGATGAACATAGGCAAGCTTGTGAAAATCTAGCTCAGCTGCAAGAGGCCTTTCATTTTCATCCCTAGGTATAACTATTTCTTCACGTTCTGGCTTTACCACTTTGTTGCGGAGGGTGGATCGTGGAATTCCATAAATCATAGCTGCCCTCCTAGTACCTAGTTTCCCACTCCGAATATCTGATAAAGCACAGTCTAAATCCTTCTCTGTATAACTTTGTTTTCCTGCCTCCTGTTTTTTGCTTGACCTATAAGTGTGAAAAATTGTAAAGCTAGGTAAATACTTATTTCATTTCAGACTTTATGCAGTTTTTCCATTACAAATTATAGATGTTTAGCTTTTTAATATTGAATAAAATGGAAAACACTGAAAACAAGAAAAAAAATTAAAGTGAACTCTTCCTCATTTGAAAAACTGTCAAGTGAAAATTGCGCAATATGCCTGTTACTAGACCACATGGTTCACCATATGCATTTTTTTTCTCATTCATATTAACTTAAAGTGATTACCTCTCATACTTTTGTCACAAAAATAACAATTGTGACCATGGAAGTGTTGAAACGAGTTTAATAATACCCAGTTAGATGGCCGGTACAGGTAAGTATAACAATATTCAGTTTGACAGCTAGTACAGGTCAAGTAAGACAAATGATATCTATTTGGATAGTGTCAGAATGTCTGTTTGATGAATGTGGCGTGTGTAGATGATGATCAATACTAGGGATATGAATGAACACGAACGCCACTGGTTACAGCTTCATGACATTTATTAGAACGTTCACATACCGTCCTGGATATCAATATATCAACAAGCATACGAACATCACATCCAGGCTGACAATGCCTGTAATAAATAACTGTCATGACAATAACTAGGGACTGGCCTCCCTGACGTGCACAAACAGCACACTGAATACTTATACGTGCGGTATACCCTCCTCGCACAAATAAATCACCATCCAGGTGTATATATCACTTATCAGTGATTGGCAGCATAACCCTCGCCATAGATTCTTCCAGAATCTCCTCCCAGGCGGGACAAAACACTTCGCCTGTATTTGTTCCAAAAACCAGCTACCAGGCGGGAAACGCGTCGCCTTTCTTCACGGTAGCTTCAGGGGCGGACACTGCAACGCCCTATACTGTTCTCCATGAACAGGAATACTCCTAGGCGGGAAAAGCGTCGCCTATGACATAACCATTATGTCTACATTATACTTATTAACAAAGCTCCTCCTGGAACACTCTTAGGCGGAAAACCGTCGCCTGTATGATAATACACTTATCACATAATTAATACAATAATCCCATATAAGAATGATACAATCACAAATACGAGCTTATAGCTCGGCTTCCAAAAACAGACTCGAGCGCTTAGCTCGGCTGTCAAACACAGACTCCCCCAGTCACACCAGACTTGTATTCACTCATGCTTTCTACCACGCATGAACAAGTCACACCATATTGACATAAAGTCAGAGATTAACTCAATAGCTGAGTTACACTTCACAAAGTGTTAACAACAGTTCAGTGACCCTTAACGCCAAACACTATCATCATTCATACTCATGAAAGTGTTCTGTGACAGATAGCAGGTACAAGACAAAGAAAAAACAATACTAGAGAAGACATTCCGAGTCTTTTTAACATGGCCACAAACTTTTCCAGACCTGTACGACACTATGACACAGCAATTAGCTATTTTAAATAGTTATGTACTTTGTTTCTAGGGGAACTCACAGTTTAACAGCTTATCTTGTTGTCTCTTGCAACACACTGGTGCTGCAAAACACTGGTTGGGAATCTCTGTACTAGAGAATTTAATAATATCCCCCCCCCCCCCCCCCCCCCCCAACCCCCCCAAAAAAAGGAAAAGATAATAAATGTACCAACGATAACAGAAAGTAGGAAAGTAGGTTAACAAAGCAATGAAACTGGAGAACTGCAGAAATAAACAGTAACAGTCAAGAATAAATAACAATTGAAGAAAAATAGTTCTCAGCATGGATCAAAATTATGAAGAATACAATGAAAACAAATGATAGAAAACTGGAATGACATTTGTTTTAAAGAGTACTAATGTAGATGTTTAAGTGACAAATTGGTATCAAAGTACTACCATAGAAGTTTAAGTGACAAACTGGTATCAAAGTACTACCATAGAAGTTTAAGTGACAAACTGGTATCAAAGTACTACCATAGAAGTTTAAGTGACAAACTGGTATCAATGTACTACCGTAGAAGTTTAAGTGACAAACTGGTATCAAATTACTATCGTAGAAGTTTAAGTGACAAACTGGTATCAAAGTACTACTGTAGAAGTTTAAGTGACAAACTGGTATCAAAGTACTACCGTAGATGTTTAAGTGACAAACTGGTATCATCATAGTTACCCTTCAGCTCCCTGTAGAGCACAAGCATTCTACAAATTCAAGACAATTATTTCTCCCCTGTGCCAGATTTCAAGTTCTTACCATGTCTCTTTATCCCTTTGATGTTTGCAACATGGCATGCAATAATGATACAGATTTTTAGATATGTCCTCTTTGCAGACATAATTTTAATAAGTGGCAAAGACAGCCAAATAGCAAACCAGCTTCTACAACAAAATTAAAGAAGTGCATTGTCCATGAGTTTATCAAACTTTCACATGCTTCAGAGGCTGAAGACGGATGTATCCAAATGTCATCTTCAGATATCAGCAGACAGCCCACATTAGAATTTCCAAGGTAATGAGATGGTGTAATCACATGGAAGATCACTGAAGTATTCAACCAAAAATGAGAAGATTACTGAATTTACTAGTTTCTTTGTTTTTTTTGTACGCCCGCTATTACTCGAGGCGAAATCTCAGGTTAGTATGTCTAACCTGAGACTGATTTTACGTGAGTATCCCTTTTTTTCCCAGAGACAGGTGTCCCTCGCCATTCAGGCAAATACTCGCCGATTTCGGAGGTACCCATTAGAGCTGGGTCGGCTCAGGAGCCGCCAGTCCCTGGTCGACGACACTCCTTCAAATGTTCTCGCCAGGGCTCGAGTTAATCCAGTCCTATTCCCGGTCGACGAAAAATCTTCAAATGTCCTCGCCCGGGTTTGATCCTGGGTCACCCGGTCGCCAGCGCAGTTTGGTAACCACTACACCAGCGCGGCTCCCTCTGAAGTTACTAGTAATAATAAATCAATCAATAACCGTTAGCTCCCCAAGGAGCATGGGCCACTCTTCCTATCACCTGCCATCAGCCCTAGATCTTTCCATCTCTTCCTCATCATTTTTATTTATGTCTCCAGCTCTCTTCTCCATGTGCTTTTTGGTCAACCTCTGCCTCTCTTACTCTGGGGATTCCAGAAAAAGCACCGCCTTGTAATCCTATTAACAGGTTTTCTCAATGTGCATCCTATCCATCGCCAGCGTCGTCTTCTCATCTGATGTTCCATTGGTGTTGCGTATGGTTTTTTACATTTCTGGTGTTGCGCATCAAAGAGCGCTGAGTTGAGTTTGGGGAAAATATTTGAAGATATGTGAATAGTACACTTAGGTGCATTATTCATGCGCGCAGTAAAAAAGGATGACGTAGGAGTTTTTTGGGTGTTGAAACAATGACGTGGAGAACAAAAATGGACCCAAGAAATAAACAAGACGCGAACAGCCTTGTGTGTGCTGGTTTGCTTGAAAACCCGTAGAAAAGGGTTATATTGATTCGTGCCATGAATGGGAATGTATACCAGGATGAGTACTATTAATACTGTATAATGTGATGCTTATACATTTTTTAGACTGGCAGGTCTATACACCGTAAAAAATCGGAGTCTTAAAGATCCTGCCTGCTCTGTCGCTAATGTGTACTGACTTTTGGGGAACTTCATGTTAATGAAGTTAAATGAGTTTGAACAGAAGGTACGGGAGAAGGGCACGGATATAATCAATACATAGAGATGTATAGAAGTATTGGGACTAATAAGCAACAATGTATTACCGTCAAGGAGTATAACACTATGTTACGAATAGACAGAATGACATTAACTAAGGACGGTTCATCATGTCTCATGGATCATGAGTTTTCATTAAACTGTGTTGTTAATTTACCGGAACAGCATGGCTTCTTACCTGGTTATAGTTGAGCTGTTGGGCATATCTGAGACATTACTAATTCGTGATCCCTTGTGAGAGAACACTGCATAAATAATACAGGGACGATACAGTGCAGTTTTTGGCACACCCACGAACAAAACATTCGCGTGACACTTTTGTTGTATACCAATGTTCTAACATTCATATAGACACATATGGGAATAATGATGGTATACATATATCAAATGCAGACAAACTCTTTTAATACACGGGAATAAACGAACGGGCGGACAGTACTTTAACATGGTGGCCATTAAAATGTACCTTCCCGTTCTATAAATTCAGATATTTGGAGCTCAATTAATTGCCACGCATATTGGAACAATGACACTTGTTGCATGCTCAATCAATCGATCGTTATGTCAAAGTCGTAACCTTGACTTGGAAGGTCAACGTTCGTGTGATGTACAGTTTTCGATTTCCATTTTCTAGTTTTGCTGTGTACCTGCGGAGGTTACATTGAGTGACGTCATTCGGTAACAGATACTTTCAACCAGAGCAAATTACTGTTTGTTTTGGAGAATTGCTCACCTTGAATTCAGCTGTATGAATTTCATAACCTGTGTTGGATCGAAATATGTACGAGGAGTATTGGGATTCCCGCAGATAAGTAGATATTGTTATTATGGTGTCAGTACCCTGGTTATTATTAGTGAGCCCCTTTCTTTGTCATTTTAACTCGTAAGATGCTTGTTCTTCTTCATAGATGTCCTGGGGTGTTTTCCTAGGTTGATTTCAGGTCGATGAATCGCAAAGGCTTATAGCCAGTTTCTTTGGGGCTGCTGAAATGTCGTAGATTTTTGTGTTGACGCCGTGGTTCTTTATGATATTATCTCTTCTTTAATTGTTTAGGTGCGGTGATGGTCATTGCTAACGTGTATATTTCTATGTAATTAATTCTCTTCATGGACCATTATGTTTTCAGTAGTAATATTATCTTGTATAATTTCTTAGTTGATTGATTTATAGCTGCATATTTTATTAAAATAAAAGATGATTAATCTCCAGTAATGAGTATCGATAAGGTGACGAATATAGGATACTAATTGGAATACTACAGTTTATTTGATGAATTAAATATATTAATTCAGATTCTGAAATGTCGACAGCGGAATACTTTATTAAACAGGGTAAAATTCTTGGTTTATCAGGAGACAAATTACAAGAGTTTGCTCAAACAGAATATAAAGAGGCGCAGGAAAGAGAGAAACGTCAGTTAGAATTAAAAGATAGAGAATTAGCCAACCAGGAACGTATGAAACGGTTGGAAATGGAAGATAATGAAAAAAGGTGGAAATGGAAGATAATGAGGCAAGACGAAGAGAGAATTAAACTCTTGGAGATGGAAGAGAATGAGAAAAGGAGACAATATGAAGAGAAAATGATGCTATTGGAAATTGAAAGGCAGAAGTTGCAAAATGGAAATGCTACTTGTCAATCACATACTCAGAATGATGGGCAGAAAGGTGACATTAAAATTCATCTGCCAATGTTTAAACCAGGGGTCGACGATATTACGTTCTTCTTGTCAAGATTCCAATTGGTATGCACAGAATATAAAATTGATAAAAGTAAGTGGTGTAGCAAACTGATGAATTTTTTATCAGGAGAGGCGTTAAGTGCAGTCGCTTCGTTAGAAGGCGATAGTCAAAACTATAAGGAAGCTAGAGCTACGCTATTAAAAAAATATCAGCTTACAGCTGAAGGTTATAGAAGGCGTTTTAAAGAGTTGTTGCCGGAAACAGGAAAAGAGTTCTCACAATTCATTTCGGATATTCGTTTAACTTTCAATCGTTGGATCGAACTTGAAAAGGTACAACGGAATTTTGAAGATCTTGCCGATTTAATATTACGGGATAAGGTATTATCCTCAGTAAGTGATAAGTTTTTGGCATTTTTACAGGAGCGGAATCCTAAATCGTTATCGGAAGTTGAGACCCTAGGGCGCCAGTTTTCAGTTGCTCATCCGAACTTGAATGTCAGAAACACTAAATTACATGAATCGTTACAGTCAGCGGGTGTTGCTACTGTAAATAACAGACAAGGAAAATTTAGATCGAATAGTGGTGACAGAGATAGGTTTCGTCATAGAAGTGCCAGTTCAGATCGAAATAATAATTATCAAAGAAATTTTTCTCATTTTGAAGGTGGAAATAGAAAAGATTCACCAGCTGGCAGAAGATGGAATAACAATCATTTTGGAACTGGTCAACAGGTTGATTTGGGAAACAGAGACAGAATGAATTGGCAACGAAACACTCCTAACTTTTACAGTTACAATAAAGCACGTTACTCGCAGAATAATAATAGACATTTGTATAACAATAGACAACAAAATGACAGGGCATTTCGGTCAAATAGTTATAATCGATCTGCTTACCATGGTAATTCCGTTCAAATGTCGGAAAATAATGTCGCAGATAACAATAATACTGTTAATCAAGCAAATGCGTGTGCGTCATTTGATTTTAATAATGCTGAAACATGTTTGGAATGCAAGAATCTATTTCAGCCTGACGTGGTATCCAGACTGAGATGTGGACACCCATTGCCGGCGTTACCTGCTATGTCAGCTCATGAAGGAACCGGGTCTTTAGAGTTTCACAAGGGCTTACTTAATGGCATGCCAGTAACTTTATTAAAGGATTCAGGTTGCACGACGGTAGGCGTGCGACAATGTTTGGTTGATCCTTCTTGTTGTAAAGGCACATGGGTTAAGTGCATTACGTTTGGTGGTAGAATTGAGAAATTTCAAACTGCGGTGGTTCATATCGCGACGCCATTTTTTACGGGACAAATAAAAGTATGTTTGTTGCCGAATCCAGTTTGCGATTTAGTTCTTGGTCGCATTCACGGTTTTAAAGAGTGTACTCTTGAGCAAATAAATGATTGGGAACGAGAACACGTACACAGTGCTAATGTTGTGGTTACTCGAGCACAGGAGCAGTCTCAACATAATGTTGTGCCACTAGTTAATGATGATGTGTTACACAGTAACATCAACAAGGAAGTTTTTTCTACTTTACAAAACAGTGATGTTTCATTAAAGAAATTTTTTTAGTTTAGTCCAACAGGATGATACGAATGGTCATACTTCTCACAAACAATGGTATACTATCGTAAATGACATATTAGTGCGAAGATTCAGAGATAGTAAATCTTGTCATATTACTACTCAGATCATGGTGCCTAAGGTAATGAGATCCTATATCTTGAGTCATGCTCACGATTCCCGTTGTGCAGGTCACATGGGATACTCTCGTACTAGATCTAGAATTCTGGCATCTTTTTTCTGGCCGGAAATGTCGAAAGACATTGCGATGTTTTGCCGTTCTTGTGTTACTTGTCAGGAGGTGAAGTCTAGAGGGGCACGTCATTTGGCTCCAATTCAAGCAGCCGATATTCCGGTGCGTCCATTTGAGAAGATGGCCGTGGACATTATTGGCCCACTGCCTATAATGTCATCGAGAGGACATAGATATGTATTAACTTGTATAGATTTGTGCACGCGTTGGCCAGAGGCCATACCACTCAAGAACATTACTACGCAGGATGTGGCTGATGCTTTGTTTCATATCTTTACTAGAATCGGATTTCCGAGAAAACTGTTGTCGGACAGAGGTTCTCAGTTTGTGTCAGGTGCAATGACGGAGGTTATGGCAATGTTTCATATAGACAGATCACTGAGTTCCGTATATCACGCCGCCTCAAAAGGGATGGTGGAGCGTCTAAATCGATCAATAAAACAGATGTTAGGAAAGATTACAATCGATTTTCCTAAAGAGTGGGACCGAGTTTTACCAGCGGTACTTTTTGCATATCGTGAAATACCGAATGAGCATACAGGTTTCAGTCCATTTCAACTTGTATTTGGTGCTCAGCCCAGAGGTCCATTATCTTTAATCAAAGACTTGTTGATTGATTCTTCCTTGTCGCAAGAAACTCAATCGTCTTACGAGTATGTTGTAAATCTTAGGAAAAAAATCATGGATGCATGTCAGCTGGCAACAGATGCATCGGAGAGAGCTAAAGAAAAAGCTCGTATGTTACAGAATCACTCAAGACGTCTTCGTCTTCTTGTACCAGGCGACGAAGCGTTCGTGCTTTTACCGAGCAAACAGAATCGACTACTGATAACTTGGTGTGGTCCATTCAAGATTCTGTCACGTATTTCAGATGTCGATTATGTCCTTGATGTTAAGGGACAAAGAAAGATTTTTCACATTAACATGTTGAAAGAGTTTCACTCAAGACCTGAACATCTTCAGGCAGTCTTTCACGCTGTTGATAATGTAGGTTCACATCCAACGAGCTGGGCGTCTTTATCAGTTATTCAGGAAGAAGAATCTTCTTTCCCAGCTGTATCAATGACGTTTCCTAGTCTACCGGTTCAATCTACCGAAACTTGGGAGGACGTGACAATCTGTCCGAATCTTACACTTGAAAACAAAACACATGTATCCGAATTATTACATTCGTTTCATGATGTACTTACAGACATACCAGGCAAAACAAATGTCATCACACATGACATCATTTTAAATGATGAAAAGGCTATTAGAGTGCGTCCATACCCGATACCATTACACTTTCAAGACAAAGTAAACAAAGAAATAGATGACATGCTGCAATTAGGTATAATCAGTTCTTCTCAAAGTAATTTTGCTTTTCCCATGGTTGTAATAAGAAAAAAAGACAATAACATTCGGCTCTGCATTGATTTTAGAAAATTAAATCAGGTCACAATTTTTGACGCCGAACCGTTACCATTATTGGATGATCTTTTACCAAAATTAGCAGATGCAGTATATTTCAGTAAGTTCGATCTGTCAAAAGGTTATTGGCAGGTTCCGTTGGAGGAAAGATGTAAAACATTTTACGGCTTTTGCTACTCCCAGAGGGTTGTTCCAGTTCAATTTTATGTGTTTTGGACTGATGAACGCACCTGCTACGTTCACTAGAATGATGAGAATTCTGTTCTCGCATAGACAAGATATAATCTCGTACATAGATGATATTTGTTTGTTTAGCAACACTTGGGAAGAACACTTTCACGGTTTACACTCTCTATTGTCCACGCTCAGATCTGCTGGGTTATCTGCTAGACCATCTAAGGTGTATATTGGATTCTCTGAGATTACTTTTTTAGGTCATAGGATTGGTCATGGGAATCTTCAAACTTTGGAGCAGAATGTTTCCAAGATTCTAAATCTTTCCATTCCTAGGACAAAAAAACAAGTCCGTAGTGTGTTAGGACTAGTGCAATATTATGGTAAATTTATTCCTAACTTATCTTCAATTACATCAGATCTGTCCACTCTACTTAGGAAAGGGGCTCCTAATGTAATTAGGTGGACTCCAGAATGCAATGCTGCTTTTCTTAAAATTAAGGATTTATTTTCATCCCCACCGATTTTAAAACTACCCAGGCTTAATAATCTTTATACTCTTCGAACAGACGCTTCGTCCAAGGGCGTTGGTGCTGTGTTGCTTCAACAATTTGATGGACATCTGCATCCGATCACGTACATTTCGAGAAAGTTAAACAAGGCGGAAATGAATTATTCGGTGTTGGAAAAGGAACTTCTCGCAGTGGTATGGGCAGTAACCAAATTAGAGAAGTATCTGTTAGGTGTATCTTTCGTAATACAATCAGATCAGAAGGCTTTAGCGTATTTAAAGACGAAGAACCATAAATGCGCCCGAGCAGCCCGTTATTCGATTCTGATGCAGCCGTATAATTATACTATTCAAGCAATTCGAGGGTCCGACAATGTGGTTGCAGACGTACTGTCGAGGTGCCCTCAGGAAGACAGTACACAAGTTTTTAATGACAGTTAGTCCATGGTCAACAGTAGTGGTGATGTAATTGGGACATTGAATTTTTATTAGTGTTATCCGGAACCCAATTTGGTATTTATGGTGTAAGGTGCACATACAGTGTACTATAATATGACTGTACGGCAATGATATGCTATAGCGTATTTTTGCGTGTATATTATAGAAGTTCCTAGGGGTATTGAAATAGGTAATTTGGGACCGATTTATGCATGTATTTGCTATTTTTTGGGGTTGGATCAGGAATAAACAGATATGGGATTTGCAGTGTACTCTGTATTGGTGAGGTACACATTATTGCAATCATTTTCCTATGGAGAGGTAATCCTATTAGATGTAACCATATTATATAAGTTTTGGTTCTAGTATTATTGATACTAGAGGTAATAGAGGGTGGTGTTGATTCCGCGTAATTTGTTTTAATTTAGTAATATTATTACTTCCTACATGGATTTTATTCATAAGGCAGTAGATTATATGACTTGTTTATCACCGTTTCATCTCATCGACGACTGACTGATTATATTATGAGACACTAGCTGACGTAGACTTACTGAGACGTAGGATAGTATTATGTTGGTATTTTTTTTTTTTTTTAAATTACCTTAAGTGGTACATTTTTGAAGAAAAAAGAAACTACGTGTCTTTTTTCTTAACGGTGGTAGGAGGTAATTGTTGCGTATGGTTTTTTACAACATTTCTGGTGTTGCGCATCAAAGAGCGCTGAGTTGAGTTTGGGGAAAATATTTGAAGATATGTGAATAGTACACTTAGGTGCATTATTATTGCGCGCAGTAAAAAAAGGATGACGTAGGAGTTTTTTTGGGTATTGAAACAATGACGTGGAGAACAAAAATGGACCCAAGAAATAAACAAGACGCGAACAGCCTTGTGTGTGCTGGTTTGCTTGAAAACCCGTAGAAAAGGGTTATATTGATTCGTGCCATGAATGGGAATGTATACCAGGATGAGTACTATTAATACTGTATAATGTGATGCTTATACATTTTTTAGACTGGCAGGTCTATACACCGTAAAAATCGGAGTCTTAAAGATCCTGCCTGCTCTGTCGCTAATGTGTACTGACTTTTGGGGAACTTCATGTTAATGAAGTTAAATGAGTTTGAACAGAAGGTACGGGAGAAGGGCACGGATATAATCAATACATAGAGATGTATAGAAGTATTGGGACTAATAAGCAACAATGTATTACCGTCAAGGAGTATAACACTATGTTACGAATAGACAGAATGACATTAACTAAGGACGGTTCATCATGTCTCATGGATCATGAGTTTTCATTAAACTGTGTTGTTAATTTACCGGAACAGCATTGGCTTCTTACCTGGTTATAGTTGAGCTGTTGGGCATATCTGAGACATTACTAATTCGTGATCCCTTGTGAGAGAACACTGCATAAATAATACAGGGACGATACAGTGCAGTTTTTGGCACACCCACAAACAAAACATTCGCGTGACACTTTTGTTGTATACCAATGTTCTAACATTCATATAGACAAATATGGGAATAATGATGGTATACATATATCAAATGCAGACAAACTCTTTTAATACACGGGAATAAACGAACGGGCGGACAGTACTTTAACAGAAAAATCTTCAAATGTCCTCGCCCGGGTTTGATCCTGGGTCACCCGGTCGCCAGCGCAGTTTGGTAACCACTACACCAGCGCGGCTCCCTCTGAAGTTACTAGTAATAATAAATCAATCAATAACCGTTAGCTCCCCAAGGAGCATGGGCCACTCTTCCTATCACCTGCCATCTTTCCATCTCTTCCTCATCATTTTTATTTATGTCTCCAGCTCTCTTCTCCATGTGCTTTTTGGTCAACCTCTGCCTCTCTTACTCTGGGGATTCCAGAAAAAGCACCGCCTTGTAATCCTATCAACAGGTTTTCTCAATGTGCATCCTATCCATCGCCAGCGTCGTCTTCTCATCTGATGTTCCATTGGCACTTGTCTGGTTTGTCGCCAGTTCCACATTTATGACTCTGTCGCTACATTTCAATCCTTCTATTCTACGCAAGCATCCATTTATGAAAGTCTGCAGCTTTTTTGTTGTTGTTTTTGTTGTTCTCCAATTCAGAGCCATACAATGGAACTGACTTGACGTTTGAGTTGAAGATTCTTAATTTTGTGTTGGACTTGATTTCTCCTATCTCCATATACTTCCCAGTGCAACAGTACTACATGGTATTTAAAAACATGTCTGAACTCATTCTAACCCGTGAGCCACATAATATTCTCGGTTGCTTTTCAGATCTACCAATGGGCTGTATGGTGCACCCGTGTGGTATGATTTTAAATTTCAATGAAAAATTACAAAATACCTGGTCATAACTGAATTTTAATGATTTTGATTGTAATAATAGCTTTTTTTTTTATACAGGGAACGTTTCACAGATTTCTTGGCACTATATTGTTAAGTAATAAATTAATTAAATGGCATGGGTCAGAACTGGAATGCTAGTGCAACAATTTGTGGCTTCACAAAAAATAATTTAAAAAATCAGAATTTTCACTTTTTTGGAATAAGACTTCTTGCATTAATTTTCAACTGGATATACATTACAATACCTGAGCTTTCACTGCCAACGAATTAAGAAGAGCTGAAATATTCTAATGCGAGAGCATGATTTTACTCAGTTATTTTTTGTTTACATTTTTAATGTGTCTACACTTCACAAGATAATATTTTAATCATAAGAACTCACTGCATATCACAGCATTCTTCAATCAATTTCCTAAAGTTAATGCATAATACACATGTCTATTGAATTAATATGTATGTCTAATGCCTGTTATTAAAACACCACATGCTGAAAAAACATCACGTGGGGCCTGGGTTAAACCCAAAAACATACTGTTATGGAAAGAGTTAAATATAAGTTATGAAAAAGAAAGCTTTTTTCTTTCTTTCTGCTTTTCATCAAGTGTCACAAAAACGATTTTTCTTGTGCACTTTTGTCTGACAAAGATTAGTTTCAAGCCTGTTTTTTTGTTTGTTGCCAAGAGTGAATTCTATGTAGCCATCATTAGTTTTGGTGTCCTTTTATTCTGAAGCCAGATAGTCTCTTGTTGAAGGCTTGGGATTATGACCGATTGGTTTGTATTCTAATAACGTGCAATCAGCACATGCTGCCCTATCATGATGCCGCTTAAAAGCATAGATGTGCGTCCTGTGCCCAGCATAAAGTGTAGATTTTTTAACACATTATACCTTTAAAAAAAAAAATTATGTAAGTGCATCCAGTACACAGTATAAAAATATGTGTGGTTTTTTTTTTAAAAATGTCTTTATAAAAATTATGTGTATCCAGTATATAGGGCAGAAATTGTTATTTCTAAATTTACATCATGCCTTTTAAAATCAATATTTTCTGGCATTTCACTGCATTTACATGACTTTTAATGTTCAGTCCTTGACAAAAAAACAACACTAAAATAAAAATGTATAATAAGATTCATGCTGGTGTTTGTTGGCAATATGACAAATGTAAACTGGCAATAAATTAACACTCATTGAGTTACTGTCACAATAAAGCAGACATGTTACATGCAGCCAAACATGTGTGTGTGCAAGCAGAATGTTATCTCCTGAATCTTGTTTGAAAACTGCAGACAACACATGTGATCTAATGTGTGAATTTTAGTAATACGTGAGCTCACTGATCACCATAACTCTCCTGTTTTAATAACCATATCATATTAACTTAAGAAGCTCACTGATCACCATAACTCTCCTGTTTTAATAACCATATCATATTAACTTAAGAAGCTCACTGATCACCATAACTCTCCTGTTTTAATAACCATATCATATTAACTTAAGAAGCTCACTGATCACCATAACTCTCCTGTTTTAATAACCATATCATATTAACTTAAGAACATCTTGTCTGGCAGAGCAGTTACAGTGCTTGCCTCTCGAGGCAAAGTTACTTGGTTCTGGGTTCAAGCTGCAGTCTACCATGCTGTAAAAGGGTGCCTGAGTAAGCTGTTGATTTGGGTAAGGCAAAAGCAGCAAGACAGGGAACTGGTCACCCCACCTCATAAAGCTGAATCTAGTATAGTGAAGTCTTCAACTATTCACTCCCTTTATAGCAGTGTCTGCTACGAGATTACCTTCACCTTTTATCTGTTAATTTAACTGTCAACAAGTCTGAACCCTTTGCCCTCACTTCCTCTCCTGTATGGTCTAGACTTGAGTGGTACATCAGAACATCAATCAATCAATCAATACCCTTTAGCTCCCCAAGGAGCATAGACCTTCAACAAACACCTGCCACGTCCTCCTGTCACGTGCCATCCGCTCAAGTTCTTTCCATGTTTTCCTCATCATTTTCACATCTGTATCTAGCTCTCTTCTCCACGTGTTTTTTGGTCTACCTCTGCCTCGCTTTCCCTAGGGATTCCAGAACAAGGTCAGCCTTGTAATGCTATCAACAGGTTTCCTCAATGTGTTTCCTATCCATCGCCATCGTCTTCTTCTCAAGTCTTGTTCGACTGGCACTTGTCTGGTTCTTGTCATCAGTTCCACATTTGTGGCTTTGTCATATCATTTCAATCCTTCTCAGTATATCAGAACATGATCAGTAACAAAATATGTAGCCATTTAGCAATTGTAATTTTGGCAATTTTAGACTTTTTTTGGGCAACTTTGGGCTATTATCAAACACGTCTGAAAACCAAAAAAGATCCGGTTTCCACAACAAAGCTGTCCCTGAAGATTTAGGATAAAATGATACATACCTGAGTCTTAATTCTATGCACATCAGTTCCATCCTCACTCAGTGAATAAAATATGTAAAGGTGATTTCAGAAATAAACTAACCTGGCTATTGTTAGATGTGGGACTCTTAGTTTAGCAACAGTATCATTTGCAGCAGGTGCAGATATATGAGTCTCTGATTCCTCTTGACCTTCAGTCTGCTGAGCCGCAGACAGGAAGTAGGTCTTCACAACATCACTAAACAACTCTTGTCCAAAGCAAGCAATAACCCCATCGAGGCCAGCTCCTTGACGTGGAGATGGGGCTCAAGTACAGCCATCAGCGGCCGAAAAACCAAGACTGGCCAGGCCCTCCTACACTCGAGCAAGACCACAGTCTGCCCTAGCAAGTCAAGGTGCTGAAGATGGAGGCAACCAGCCAAGGGGCGCACCACAGCAATCAGGATGCCACGCAAACACGCAATGGAAATATCTCTATATCTACAAAACGTTATGGCACTCGCCCTGTGACGGACACCCAAGCAGATGCAGTGCCGGGCCCTCTGCCTCAAAAGGGCCCAACCCCTACTACTGGGGGTCCTTCTCAATTGCCCCGTGGGGCCAGGAGGCATGAGAATAGAGCTACTGGCCAAGCAAAGCAAAGACCACTTAAAATAATGCACTGGAATGCTGAAGGCATCAACAGTAAAAAAGATGGCTACAGCAAAAAACTAGAGCTCGAAAATATCTTGAATGAAGAGCAAGTAAATGTATGCTGCTTGCAAGAAACCCACCTCAACAAAGACATAGCCTTCAAAATCAGAGGCTACCAGTACTACCGATCCGACCGAATAGACAGGTGAAAGGGTGGAATACTGACACTCGTGAGAAATAACATCAGTGCATGTCAGCTTGAAACATATATGGAGGGGGCGGAATAACAGATGCTTCATCTCAGGAAAGAAAGTACAGAATTCCACCTGCTCAATTACTACTGTCCGAGTGACCGCCCACTGGCACTAGACACAATCCCAGCAAAAGAAAGACTGATTGTGTGCGGAGACTTCAACAGCCACTCACAAAGCTGGGGCTATGATCACATGGACAGGAGAGGTGATGAGCTTGAAAACTGGCAGGATGACAATGGGCTTATCCTGATTAACCAGCCAATCAACCCATCAACCTTCTACTCGAGATCATGGCACACCACCTCTACACCAGACCTGGCATTCCACTCACCAGGCCTGGAGTGGAACACCACACGTGTTGTAGGGAAACAACTTGGAGGCAGCGACCACCGGCCAGTCTTCCTAATTGTGGGAAATGAACTTGTCAAGGAAAGCAGCACTCTCTCTAGGTGGAACTACAAGAAGGCAGACTGGACAATGTACCAGCATCGTACCAGTATACTGGCTAGAGATCTGTCTGTAGACAAAGACATCAATAAGTTAGTCGATGAATTCAGCAGATGCATATTACAGGCTGCTCGTGAAACAATACCTAGAAGGGTTCGTAAGCAACTTCGAAAGAGATACAAGGAAACTGTGGAAGCTGGTAAAACTACTTAATGATGAGGGTACAGGGAGAAACTCAAAGATTGCACTGTACAAAGATGGAAACATCCTCATGGGAAAACAGGCAGCTGATCACTTTGCAGACTCCTTTGCTAAAGACAACAACATCGAAGTAAGCCCAGAGAAGCAACAGGAGACTCGTGAGAAACAACAATACGCAGGACGAGATGGAACCATACCTGAAGTTATGGAGGCACCAATCACATTCAGAGAACTGGAGCTTGCAATATCCAAATTGAAAATGAGAAAGTCGCCAGGAGTTGATGGAGTGTCCAATGAAATGATTAAGAACTTGGGAACCGCAGCAAAAACAAAGCTGCTGCAGATCTTCAATATCTGTTGGAACTCAGGCAGAGTTCCACAGACCTGGAGGGGAGCAATCATGATACCACTCCTAAAACCAGGAAAAGACAGTTCCACTGCCTCCAGCTACAGACCAATCAGCCTTACAAGCTGTCTCTGCAAAACTATGGAATGTATCATCAACCTCAGGCTTCAGTGGTACCTTGAAAGTGAAAACCTTCTTGTACCACAGCAGTCAGGCTTTAGGCAGTGTTACTCTACCGAAGATCAAGCAACTTACCTTTCCCAAGAGATTGAGGATGCATTCCAAGATAAGAAACTGGTACTAGCAGCATGGATAGATCTAAAGAAATCATTTGACAAGGTTTGGAAAGAAGGGCTTCTGAAGAAACTGAGAAACTGTAGAGTGAATGGTAGGATGCACAAATGGGTGAAAGCATACTTGCATAACAGAAGAGCCCGAGTACAACTAGATGGCCTCAAGAGTAAGAAAATTCTACTGCATCATCGCGTCCCTCAGGGAGGGGTTCTGTCCCCCACACTTTTCCTAGTCTACATCAATGACCTGGTTGCTGAACTACCACATGGAATGAAAGTGGCAATGTACGCTGATGACCAGGTAATATGGTGCACAGATGAGCATGCAACAGTGGCCACCAAACTGCTACAAAGTGCTATACTCCCCTGTTCACAAAGTTCCGGGACTTATTTTTTTTGGAATTGAATAAGTAGACTTACATACTAGTTGGTTCTATCTCCTTCAAAGTAGTTCCCTTGTGAGTGTACACACTTATTCCAACGTTCCTGCCACTGAAGGAAGCACCTCTGGTAGTCACTTTGCGGAATAGCCCTCATTTGTCTCGTCACGTTGGCTTGAATCTGCTCAATGTCATCAAATCTACGACCTTTCATTGTTTTCTTAAGTTGCGGGAACAAGAAAAAGTCAAAAGGAGCAAGATCGGGTGAGTGTGGAGCATGCAGGAGCAATGGAATGTTGTGTTTCGTCAAAAATGCGTTTGCGGTGACAGACCAGTGTGCAGGTGCATTGTCATGATGAACAAGCCAATTGCCTGTGCGCCACTTCTCTGGGCGATGTCTGCGCACAGCGACGCGGAGGCGTTGCAGGACTGTTTTGTAGAATTCAGCATTGACACTCTGTCCTATAGGGACGTATTCATGATGCACCAGGCCATCAATGTAGAAAAGCGCTATCAACATGGTCTTGACATTGGACTTGACCTGTCGTGCCTTCTTCGGCCGAGGAGATGATTGCGTTTGCCACTGGGAGGACATTTGCTTTGTTTCCGGGTCATATCCGTAGACCCAGCTTTCATCACCAGTTATTATCGAGGACATGAAATTTGTGTCGTTTTTTGCTATCTCAATGAGGTCAGTGCAAATGGACAACCGATCGTCCTTCTGGTCCTCAGTCAGATGGCGTGGCACAAGTTTCGCTGACACCCGTCTCATGTGCAAATCTTCAGTTACGATTTTATGGCACATACTAATTGATATTCCAATATCATCAGCAACCTCTCTGATAGTCAGACGTCGGTCAGCGCATATCATTTCTTGCACACGTGCTACGAACTCGTCGGTGTGGGAGGTGGAGGGTCTCCCTTGACGGAGGCCATCTTCAAATGATCGGAGTCCACTTTTGAAACGGAAATACCACTCAAATGTTTTAGATCTACTTAAACAGGACTCTCCGAAAGCTGTTTGCAACATTTCGAGAGTTTCTGAACCAGTTTTTCCTAGACGAAAGCAGAAATCAATGCACACACGTTGTTGAATTTTGCCGTCCATTTTTGAGACGCGACGAGCACTACTAGGTCACATCCGCTTGTATGCTACCACACAGCGCATGCGTGAAATTACAAACTTCAGGTTTGGTACATATAGTGGCACGTGGTTGACACGTGCACTGTGTTAATATCACCTAGCTCCTTATAACGGTTTTCTGGATAAAAAATGAGTCCCGGAACTTTGTGAACAGGGTGGTAGATGCCTTAACCTTGTGGGAAAATAGATGGTGTGTCAGCATCAACACAGACAAGTGCAGCACTACGCTCTTCACCCTCTCTCCCAAACAAAAAGCTGGTGTCATCAAGATAAATGAAGAGCTCCTGAGAGAAGATAAACAACCCACCTATCTCGGAGTTACATTCGATGATAGGCTGACATGGAAGCAGCACATCAACAAGGCAGCAACAAAGGCCAGGAGGAAGTTAGCCATCCTGAGAAAACTAAGTGGAACCACATGGGAAGCCAGCGGGAAAATACTTAGTAAAGTTTACCAGCAGGGCATACGACCACACCTGGAATATGGGTCAGCTGCGTGGTGTCCAGCATCAAACACCACATTACAAGAGCTAGATAAGGTGCAAAACCAGGCGCAAAACCAGGCGCTCAGGGTCATCACAGGGGCAATGAAATCAACGCCTATAGTGGAGATGGAGAAAATGGGGAGGATACAAGCACTGAGAGAACGCAGAGACACGAAAGTGCTAACACAGGCAGAAAAGTTCCTCTGTATGCCAAGCCATCCAATGAAGGACAGATTCCAAAACCTAGCAATGGGGCGATTGAAAAGAAGCAGATTCATCCACCAGGCCAAACAATTTCGTAGACAAACCTCAGACCTGCCTGAAGTTGACAGCCCCCTAAAGTCTGTGCCAGAACAAACCCCTTGGAGAGAAGAGCCTGGACTACCAATACACATCCAGACAAAAGTGAAAGGAATAATCGACAGGGATGAACAGAACAATTAATTTAATAAAGAAAACATATGAAGACACGACATGCAGAGTTCTTCACGAAGGACAGCTTACAGAACCGTTTGGGATAAGAACAGGAGTGCGACAGGGATGCCTCTTGTCTCCATTTCTTTTCTTGCTGGCTATAGATTGGGTTATGAGATCATCGACAACACACAACAGAAATGGAATCCAGTGGACTCTGACTAAGCAGTTGGATGATCTGGATTTTGCTGATGACTTGGCTCTTCTGTCCCATAGCCGTAATCAGATGCAGGACAAATTGGAAACACTCGATGAGAGGTCACAGCAATTGGGTCTGAAAATACACAGGGAAAAGACAAAAATAATGCGAATAAATGCAGGTAATGATAACAGGGTTGAACTTGAAGAAACACCAATACAAGATGTAGAATCATACACATATCTTGGCAGTAATATAGACAAAGTTGGAGGGACAGACAGCGATATCAAAATAAGAATACAAAGGGCAAGAGGAGCTTTCATTGCATTGGGAAATATATGGAGATCAAGAGAAATAGGATCCAACACGAAAATAAGAATCTTCAACTCAAATGTGAAGTCAGTCCTATTGTATGGCTCAGAGACATGGAGAACAACAAAGACAACAACCAAAAAGCTACAGACTTTCATAAATGGGCGCTTGCGTAGAATAGAGGGATTAAAATGGTATGACAAGGTTACCAACGTGGAACTGATGACAAGAACTAGACAAGTGCCAGTGGAACAAGAAATGAGAAGAAGACGATGGCGATGGATAGGACACACACTGAGGAAACCTGTTGATAGCATTACAAGGCAGTCCTTGTTCTGGAACCCCCAGGGCAAGGTAGGCAGAGGAAGACCAAGAAGTACATGGAGAAGAGAGTTGGAAACAGAGGTGAAAATGATGAGGAAAACATGGACAGAACTTGAGATGATGGCACGTGACAGGAGGACTTGGCATGTGTTTGTTGAAGGCCTATGCTCCTTTGGGAGTGGAGGGTTATGAATGAATGAATGAACAGAACAGTGTGCAACGTAGGATAGACACTCTCAGTTTCCTGGAAGATGAATACCCACAGGACCTCTGGGTCCGAGTATACACGGATGGGTCAGCACAGAATGCAGTCAAGAATGGAGGAGCAGGAGTGTACATAGAATACCCAAACAACACTAGGGATACGGTCAGAGTACCAACGGGGAAATTCTGTAACAACTATGATGCAGAAATCCAGGCAATCAAGGTGGCAACAGAGAAACTGTTGAACACCAATCTCGGTCCACAGCCTGTGGTACAGTTGACATTCAAAAATCTGGGAACTTCCGGACCTGAGGAGTGCCGGATTGTTGAACATTCCGGATTTTTTATAGTTATATATGCTGTATATATTTAACAGAAAATGACTACCTGTACAGTCCTTTAAAGAAAGAAAATTAAAAACTAAATGAAAAGCAAATGAAATTTTAATGTTCATCAACTAAATAAAACAGTTCTACAGAATTTTAGTTCAACAGCTGCATCAAAACATAAACGGCTCCAGAAAACAGTGGCGCGCCAACGCAGTAAATTAAAAAATGCGCTCCGAAATCCATGCCGGAAATCTGAAGGAACCGGATTATCGATGGCCGGATTTTTGAATGTCAACTGTATTCCTGACAGATGCAAGATCAGCACTCCAAGCACTTCAGTCCAGAAAATTGCCAGGTATACAAGCCCTGTTTTAAAAGAAGCTGTTATTATTCTGGATCCAACAGCTTCCCATTCAATGAGTGAACAACAAAGACAACTACCAAAAAGCTACAGACTTTCATAAATGGGTGCTTGCGTAGAATAGAGGGATTAAAATGGTATGACAAGGTTACCAACGTGGAACTGATGACAAGAACTAGACAAGTGCCAGTGGAACAAGAGATGAGAAGACGATGGCAATGGATAGGACACACACTGAGGAAACCTGTTGATAGCATTACAAGGCAGTCCTTGTTCTGGAACCCCCAGGGCAAGAGAAGCAGAGGTAAACCAAGAAGCACATGGAGAAGAGAGCTGGAAACAGAGGTGAAAATGATAAGGAGAACGTGGAAAGAACTTGAGATGATGGCACGTGACAAGAGGACTTGGCATGTGTTTGTTGAAGGCCTATGCTCCTTTGGGAGTGGAGGGTTATGAATGAACAAGCCCTACTTTCTGAACTGTGCAACCAGTGCAGGGTCGCCATGCAATGGATACCGTCTCATTGTGGAATACCAGGAAACGAGAGAGCAGACCGAATGGCTAAAGAAGGTGCTGCAGACGAGCAGCCGGATGTACCAGTTACGTACCATCAGAAGAAAAAGATGATCAAATCAATCAGAAAGCCACCAACACAGGACGACCACCAAGCTATAAACAGATCAGAACAAATTGTCATTCTGCACCTCAGAACAGGACACAACCGACTCCGCAGCCACATGTATACAAAATTCAAGATTGGCAATTCAGCCATGTGTACATGTGGACAGGCACCCCAGACTGCGGAGCACGTACTTCAAGATTGCCCCGAAGATGATATATTGAGGCAAACCCACTGGCCCAGAGAAACAATACTGGAAGCAAAACTATACGGACCTCTGTATGAACTACAAAAGACAGTGAAGTTTATACAAGAAACAACATTGCAGATATAGACAATATATTTCAAGCGAACGAAAGAAGAAGAAGAAGAAATGAAGCAATAAATAAATGACTGTTAACATAAATTATATTATAAGGCACAAAAATTCATGCAAGAAATAAATGACTGTTATAATTATTTATCTATTTTATGTAATAAATTTGAGATGTACCAGTTTGATTTAACAGAATTACTTGTCCAAATGCAAAAAATTAAAATCCTTTGGGAAGAAAATTTGAAGTTACTTGGTAAGAGAAAGAAACCAAGACATAAGAACATACTGCAAGAGAGTACCTCATCTCCAAAGATCAAATAAAGCAAGTAGAGGTGGATCAGTTTTGTACAACACATGAATAGTGGCAGACAGCCAAGCCAAGCAGTAGACTAGACTCTATAGAGTGACAGAAAGAAACATAAACCTAAGGAAGCTCAGAGACAAACCTCTGAGATAGAACTATACAATGAAAGACAAAATGGAAGATGGCAAGGGAGAAGAACCTGATTGGTTGGAGAGTTTTTATAATAACTACTTCTTCTTCTTCAAGTACCATGCCTAGTGGCATAGGAGACCATGTCTCTCCACAACTTCCTGTCTCCAGTACAATATATCAATTCTGTTGTTGATTTCTTTCCATGCCATGATGTCAAACTGTCCAGTATTTGCTCTCTTTGTCTTCCCCTATATCTTTTTCCTTCAATCTTACTGTTGTTACAATATATTCCAGCTTTCCTCTTCTCATAACATGCCCAAAAAAAGTGGATTACTTCTTTCTATCTTGTAAAATAAGTTTCCTTTGCGAATTGGCCTCTTTCAGGACATCCTCATTACTCTTTTTGGCTGTCCATGGTATCTTTAACATTCTTCTGTAAAACCACATCTCTGTGGCCTCTAGTGCCTTCCCTACTTGTTTACCAATTGTCCATGACTCACTCCCATATGTCAGGATTGGTTCTTTATAACACTGAAGAACTTTCTTTCTTATTTCCATTGACAAAGAATTGTTGCACAAAATACCCTTAATTATATCGAACGCTATTTTTGCCTGAGCTATTCTGCTCTTCACTTCTGAGATTCATCTTCCATCCGCTGTTATTAATGTGCCCAGGTATCTATTGACTTGTTTTTAAACAGTTCAATTTACTTTGATAGTGCATTCTGGGGAAGCCATTTTCTTTGAGATGACCATTACTTCTATCTTTGTGCTTTTAAGGCTGAGGTCTTTATTTTCACTTTCTGTCACTATTGTATCAACCATTTCCTGCAGCTCCTTTTCACTTTTTGCTATTAAGACTGAATCATCAGAGTATCTCAAATTTCTGATTTTGCTGACAGTAAACTGATGACGATCATGGATCACCTGTAGCATATCATGTTCCCTACCGGACAAGGTGATTCCTCTCGAACGCCCCTTAACGTCGTTCTCTTTTATAACATAAACAAACTAAAATCAGGGGACTGAAAACAAGTTGAATGATCAAGTCTAAAGTAGTAACATAGAGAATATTACAGAATGAATAGTAAGCAGAAAATCAAGGTGATTACCAATGGTACGATAACAAAGAAATAGATCTGAAAGCAATGGAAATGCAAGACAGTATTGAAGGTAGTGTCCAAGAAAATGTTCTAATAACAAAGAAGTAGATCTGAAAGCAATGGAAATGCAAGACAGTATAGAAAGTAGTGTCCAAGAAAATGTTCTAATAACAAAGAAGTAGATCTGAAAGCAATGGAAATGCAAGACAGCATAGAAGGTAGTGTCCAAGACAATGTTCTAATAACAAAGAAGTAGATCTGAGAGCAATGGAAATGCAAGACAGCATAGAAGGTAGTGTCCAAGAAAATGTTCTAATAACAAAGAAATAGATCTGGAAGCAATGGAAGTGCAAGATTGCAGAAAGATATAAAGACCCAGAGAAATGAAGGACAGCATTTGTGGCAAAGACTTTAATATCAAAGCTGTAAAGAATTTGCCTATATTAATACAATATGTTCTTACTTTGCTCTTGAACAGGCAAAGCACACAAGTTATGAATCAAAGATGTGTGTTCAGTGTGAGCTTTTGCACGAATGAGAGGTGCTGGAAATGAACATCTGTGTATGTAATATCTTGGTACATGCTAAGTACTGTGACTTAAGGACAGATAGAGAAATGAGGGCACACAAACAGTGTCACAACTGTTAATTCAGGCAGCTAGCCTGCTTAGTGGAGATGCCTGAGAGAATACCACAGAGGCATTATTAATAAAGTAGTGAAATTCTGTTTTGTTGTCTTCCCATTTATTTTTACTTTTAAAGTTGGCATCTCATCTGTTTTTTCTTAATGTTTTAATATCCTATCCATATTCCTGACCTATGCTGTTTACTTGCTGCATTGGTTCTTGCAATTCTTGTTCACTTTCAGCTAACAAACCTGTATCATCTGTAAAGCTAAGGTTGCTTACTGATCCTGCACTGTTTAGTCATGGCATTTCTTCTACATGTATAAAAATAATGTTGGTGTAGATTTTAAACAGGCAAGGGGACAATAACCATCCTGTTAGTCCAGAAGCAGTCCACTGATTCAAATTTCTTCTAGCACCTTCCACAGCATATGTTTCTTTTTCTTCTTCTTTATGAGTTTTTTTTTTACTTGTTTTGTTACTCTCTTAATATTGTTATGCTATTCTATGTCATCTAATGACAGCCACATTATAATAGGGACTTCCTTCTTGCTTAACATTGTTTCTTTTATTCCCTCATTCCACCATGCTGTTAAATTTCCTAATCTTCATTGGTAGATCAGTGGTTTTTGGACTTTTGAATAAGGTATTAAGAAGGCCCTACCTCTTCAGTACTATCATTATCTTCTGGTAGATTATGTATAAATTCATGCTCACGTGAACATTTACTAATATATGATGCTTTTAGTTTTCCTCTGTTTATAGTTTCAACCTCTCATCTTGTTAGATGTTTGTGAATAGTCCTTATCTGAGATAAGAAAACAACTAACTGATTTCCTGTGTCCAGGGTCTTCAGAATCTCTCAGGTTGATTCCCAGTAAATTATGTATGGGTATATAACATGGCTGGACACTTTGAGGATCAATCAATCAATACCCTTTAGCTCCCTGAGGAGCATAGGCCTTCAACAAACACATGCCAAGTCTTCCTGTCCTATGCCATCTGCTCAAGTTCTTTCCATGTTTTCCTCATCATTTTCACCTCTGTATCTACGAGTAGCTCTCTTCTCCATGTATTTTTTAGTCTACCTCTGCCTCTCTTTCCCTGTGGATTCCAGAACTAGGACTGTCTTGTAATGCTATCAACAGGTCTTCTCAATGTGTGTCCTATCCATCGCCAGCATCTTTTTCTGAACTCTTGTTCCACTGGCACTTGTCTGGTTCTTGTCATCAATTCCACATTTGTGACTTTGTCATACCATTTCAGTCCTTCTATTCTATGCAAGCACCCGTTTATAAAAGTCTGTAGCTTTTTGGTTGTTGTTTTTGTTGCTCTCCATGTCTCAGAGCCATACAATAAGACTGACATCACATTTGAGTTGAAGGTTCTTATTTTCGTGTTGGACTTGATTTCTCTTGTTCTCCATATGTTTCCCAATGCAATGAAAGCTCCGCTTGCTTTTTGTATTCTTATTTTGATATCATTGTCTGTCCCTCCAACTTTGTTTATATTACTGTCAGGATATGTATACGATTCTACATCCTTTAGTGGTGTTTCTTCAAGTTCAGCCTTGTTATCATTTCGTGCATTTATTCTCATAATCTCTGACTTTTCCATGTGTATTTTCAGGCCCACTTGTGACCTCTCATAGAGAATTTTCATTTTCTCTAGCATCTGATTATGATTATGGGACAGAAGAGCCAAGTTATCTGCAAAATCTAGATCATCAAGCTTTGAGGATGAGCTCCAATTAATTAGCAGGTTGGAGATAAATCATTTTTTGACACTGAGGATGAGTCTTATGTAATTAGCAGGCTGGGGATATGACATTTTTGGACACTGTGAGGATGAGTCCAAATTAATTAGCAGGATGGGTATATAACACTGCAGGACACTGTGAGGATGTTTAATAAATTACTTACAAATTTTCCCATTGCTCTCTTTTCCCTTCTTTGCATCATTAATAATTCTTTGTACACGTCTCTGAAACAGACAAATTTTACACATCTCTAAGCAGAAAAATTTTACACATCTCTGAAACAGACAAATTTTACACATCTCTATAGCAGAACAATTTTACACATCTCTGAAACAGACAAATTTTACACATCTCTAAAACAGACAAATTTTACACATCTCTGAAACAGACACATTTTAAACATTTCTGGAAAAGACAAATTTTACACATATCTGACACAGACCAATTTTACACATCTCTGAAACAGACAAATTTTACACATTTCTGACACAGACAAATCTCTGAAACATACAAATTTTACACATCTATGAAACAGACAAATTTTATACATTTCTGACACAGCCAAATTTTACAAATTTCTGAAACAGGAAAATTTAATCTTCAGAAATTGTAGAACATTTCTTAAACTTGTAAGTTTCACCATGAAATATTTTTTAAACACTTCTAAAGTTGGTAAATTCTTCAAAGTTTGATTTTTCTTAATTACAATTAAGTCCAGAATTGTTAATGTCGGTGTTTACCCATAAAATATTGTCCTCTGTGAAATAAAATGCATTTGTGATGTAGCATTTCTTAAATGACTGCTCAACTAGTTTTTATGGTATCATCTTCCAAGCAGCCGACTTCTGTTTTACTAGAAATATGGAATCAAGGTATTTCCACAACTGATGAATATTTGCTCCACTCACTGTAAATTTACGCCCTCGAGCTCTATTTCCATGTTCCTTTGCATACAGGATACTTGTCATATCAGTGCTACAACATAATGAAATCTACATGATGATGCTTTACACAGCAATTAAGGGTACACATTCTTCATCTACCACTGCAAGTCCATATATGGTAACTGAAGTGATAACATAGTGAATACATATGATCAAGAATAAGCATGTGCAGATGATGAATCCTACATATCTTCCAATTCCATCTGCTTAACTATTAACAATCTGCTTACAGTGATTGTAAGACACCATTGATTCTAAGACAAAGCCCTATTTCAGAAACATTAAAATATGAAAAAAATGTGCACCTCAGAATTGAGAAAATAAGTGGGTCTAACTATCCACTTAGAAAAGACAAAGATCATGAGAATAAATGCATAAAATGATAGCCTGACTGCACTCAGAGAAATTATATCTCTGACTGTGTGTGTATGTGTGTGTTTGTGTGAACTAAAAAAAAGCCATATTAAAAGGCCCAGACTCCTTAGGAAGCTGAAGGTCATGAAATAAATTAATGACAATGACATGAACTTACATATATATTTGGCAATCTTTTATCACAATGAAAGCACCTTTTGGATGGCACGAAATCGTGAATAAGTTCCTGTTCCCAAGCTGAGTAAAGAACAATAGTGATAACAATATAAGTGTGAAAGGCTCAGTTATGTAGTTAACAATCATGATTATAAATTACACTGATAACAATATAATGGTTAAATGTAGTGGCAGTTATGTAGTTAACATGATCATAAATTACACTGATAACAATATAATGGTTAAATGTAGCAGCATTTATGTAGTTAACATGATCATGAATTACACTGATAACAATATAATTGTTAAATGTAGTGGCAGTTATGTAGTTAACATGATCATAAATTACACTGATAACAATATAATTGTTAAATGTAGTAGCATTTATGTAGTTAACATGATCATGAATTACACTGATAACAATATAATTGTTAAATGTAGTGGCAGTTATGTAGTTAACATGATCATAAATTACACTGATAACAATATAATTGTTAAATGTAGTAGCATTTATGTAGTTAACATGATCATGAATTACACTGATAACAATATAATTGTTAAATGTAGTGGCAGTATTGTAGTTAACATGATCATAAATTACACTGATAACAATATAATTGTTAAATGTAGTAGCATTTATGTAGTTAACATGATCATGAATTACACTGATAACAATATATTTGTTAAATGTAGTAGCAGTTATGTAGTTAACACGATCATAAATTACACTGATAACAATATAATTGTTAAATGTAGTGGCAGTTATGTAGTTAACAATCATGATCATAAAATGTACTGATAATATTATGAGTGTGAAAGGAAGTGGCAGTTATGCAGTAAAAAAATCTGTTATTTGAAGTTGAGGAAGAATTATGTACTTTGTGTGCAGAAATTAATGGCATTATACAGTCATTTCTTGGCTGTGTAGAAATACACACCCCAAACTAAAAACTCTATTTCCAGCCAACTAAAATGCTATTTAGAAGCTAAGTAAGAAAAAGGTATTTACATTGCGCAGAAAAGTATTGATTGAATAACTTCCTGGATGAGTTGAGACAAGCTTTCATAACTACGAGCTTCAGTTCCAGCTGTCATTACTTTTTGCTTGAAAATACTACTCCCCTAATGTAGCTATTAAAAGTAAATTTCACCTATTAATATTTTAAGACAACATTTAGGCTGTATTTCCATATGATTACGACATACACTGAGTATGCAGAAGTGCAATTACAGCTAGCAATGGCAAGCTGACATCATGAAAGACTAAAATTCATCTGGATAAAGTCTACTTTGACAAACTATAATAATTAAAAAACTGTGTATGAGAAATGTGTGCATTTACCTGACAGACAGACTACACAATTACAATGAGCATATACGGATAACACCTTCTGAGGAACATCTAAACAGATTTGCAACTCATGATCTCCCAGACATCCAGTAAGCATAAAAGGAGTTACCAGTTAGTTAACTGTGAAAAAAATGAGCAAGGAAAATTTTCTTTAAAAAAATAATGCTTTTAAGAGATAGGAAATGCACGGACCAAGACGGCATTCTAGCAGAGGCTATCAAATCAGGCAGACACCTCTGCAGAGATTTTACATAAATTACTTGCCAAAGTCTGGGAAAGAGAGAAAATACCAGCAGATAAGAAGAAAGGATATCTAGTCAGGTTGTCAAAGCAGGTAGATTTCCAGGAGTGCACAAATAACATTGGAATAATGTTATGAGTGTTAGAGAAAATATAAAACAAGTATCATCCATGAGAGATTAAAATAGGTCAAACACCGGCAAAAGAAGGAGAAACAGCAGGTTTTCAACAAAACACAAAACAGATCCTTACAGACCAGATATTCATATTATGCATAATGGTAGAATAAAGAACTCCGCCTATGCCGGTCTCAAGCCCGGATGAAAAAGGAGGAGGGCGGCCTGCATGGAGGCCGTAAGGGGGCAGCCCCTCCACCATGCAAAGGCACAACAGGCCAATCACCTGTTTGCTTTAAATCACGATTACAAGCAATACAAGAGAGAAAACTGGACTGATTCTAAAGGCGACGAACTGGAACGGACTACGGACTACGACTTATGGAACTTGGAACACAAGAAGTATAAATGGGAAGGAAGAGGAGCTGGTGGAAGAGATGAGGAAAGCAAAACTAGAAATCCTGGCTATAATGGAAACAAAGAAAAAAGGACAAGGAGTCATGGATCTCGATGGCAACACGCTGCTCTACAGTGGTGTACCCATATCTGAAAGAGCTAAAGGGGGCGTGGGTTGCATTGTGGCCCAAAATCAAAAAGATAGTATCAAGGGATGGAACTTTGTCTCGGAGCCCATTATGGTTGTTAAACTAAAAGAAGGAGAAACCATAGTCAACCTGGTCATAGTGTATGGGCCAAATGAGGATGACAGAGCAGAGGTCAAGGAGGAATTCTTCGAGCTGCTTCAAAGGACAGTGGATGACTGCCTAGATGAAGTTATCATGCTCGGAGATTTTAATGCCAGAGTTGGAAATGACCATGCTAGATGGGGTGGAGTTATCGGAAGATATGGAGAAGATACTCTCAATGACAATGGAAAGCGACTCCTTAGATTCTGCAGTGAGCAGAATCTGATCATTACAAACACAAAGTTCCCCCATAAGCGCATACATGCATACACTAGATGTGAACCAACAAAGAATGAGAAGTCAGTGATCGACTATGCCATTGTTCGGAGAAGCTCATTCAAATATGTCCGAGATGCTAGAGTCTGGAGGGGGCCAGAGATTGGAAGTGATCACTACCTGCTAACAATCAAAAGAACAACTGAAAGAGTTGCTCAGCCTAGGAACTGCCCAACATCACGCAAGATACCAAGTAAACGAGCAGGAGAAATGAGCATTAGGACCTACAAGCTGAGAGAGCCAGAAATTAAGACCAGATATCAGGGGCTTATTGCTGCAGCGGTGAGCAACACAGAAGAACGACCTGATGACTTGGAAACCCTCTGGATTAAATTCAAGGATATCATAAAGACAGCTGCTGCAGAAGCATGCGGTGAAGTCCGACTTGGGAACAAGAGAAAGAGGACACCTTGGTGGACAGAGGAAGTCAAAGAGAAAATAAGAGAGAAGAAAATGGCATGGAAACAATATTTAGGAGCTAAAAACACAACAGGACAAATGGAAAAATATAGAGAATATGTGACACTCAGAACAGAAGCAAAGAACAAAGTGCTAGCAGCAAAACAGAAGTCCTGGGAAGAATCTGGAGAAAAGCTAGAAAAAGATGCACAAGAAAACCAGAAATTGTTCTATAAGACCCTAAAGAACATGAGGAAGGAAAAACAATGCCCTCTCAAATTTATAAAGGACAAGCAAGGCAAATTGCTTACTGCCCTGAAGGAAGTAATGGAAAGATGGAAAGAATATTTCTCAGAACTCCTGGATGGTGAGCATGGTGAAGCATCAGAAATGATAAACACTAGCACAGAGGAGAAAACCAATGATGGTGAAGATGACATAAAGATGGAAGAACTGAAGGCAGCACTGGAGAAAATCAAGATGGGCAAAGCAGCAGGGCATGATGGTATAACACCAGAAATGGTTAAGTTCATGGGAGCATCAGGCGACCTATTACTCTTAAGGGTTTTACAGGCAGCGTGGTACAACAAGACCATACCAAAGGATTGGGAGATTGCCATCATAACACCAATTTTCAAAAAGGGTGACAATCGACAGTGTGGAAACCATAGAGGCATATCCCTTCTCAGTGTCCCTGGTAAAATCTACTCTAGAATCCTAGAGCAGAGACTCTGACGCCTAGCTGAGCCACAATTGGATGAGGTCCAGTGCGGATTCCGAGCAAACCGAAGTACTCAAGACCTAATCTTCACACTCAGACAGCTGAGTGAAAAGGCCCTTGAGTATAAGAGTGAGATGCATCTTTGTTTCATAGATCTGGAAAAGACGTTTGACAGGGTCCCCTGGAGCAAACTTTGGGACTGTTTGGCAAGGAAGAATATTCCAGCACCTCTGATTCATGCTATACAGAGCTTCTACAAGTCTTGCAGAAATTATGTGAGGACAGCAAACCATAAGTCAGAAGAGTTCAGGACCACCACTGGTGTAAGACAAGATGATATCCTATCACCTTACCTCTTCATACTCCTTATGGACGGTGTTATCAAGGCATGTAAGGAGAGAACAAGAAAGTATTCAGTGGGGTACTGGAAGATGAGACAGGTCTATATTTCGGAGCTGGCATTTGCTGATGATGTTGCCTTGATTGCTAAATCAGAGGCACATTTCCAATCCAACCTGCAAGTCTGGAAGGAAGAGCTGGAGAAGAGAGGGATGGTCATAAGCAGCTCTAAAACAAAATCCATGGTGATATCACGAGAAGAAAGAAGACATCAGATTAAGCTGGGAGAACAGGTCCTGGAGCAGGTCGACCACTTTAAATACCTCGGAGCTATTATAGACCGAAAGGGAGGCATCAAAGAAGAGTTGGCCACTCGAAAAGCAGCAGCTGGGAGACTTTTTCAGGCCATAAATCGAGGATTCCTCAGCAAGAGAGAGGTTGGTAAGAAAACGAAGATGGCTGTATACCGCTCCACCTATGTCCCAGTCTTGACATATGGATGCGAGTCATGGGCAATGACTACAACCCATAAAAGCCAGATCCAAACCTCAGAAATGAGGTATCTGAGGAAGGTGGTTGAAGTAACAAGAAGAGACATGGTACACAACCAGACGATACGTCAAGGCCTGAAATCCTACCCCCTGCAGATCCTAGTAGAACAGTCCCAATTAAGATGGTTTGGCCATGTCTGCAGAATGGGAGAAGATCGGATACCACGACAAGCATGGGAAACAAAGAGCCAAGGATCCAGACCCCGAGGACGACCCAGAGTCCGCTGGGAGGACAACATTAGACAATCTTTGAAGGACCGAGGACTAGAATGGAACCAGGCCAGGAGGAAGACAGCCGATAGGATAGTCTGGCACTCTCTCTTCCAAACCTCTACACCTCACTGTAGAAGGGGAACGACTAAGTAAGTAAGTAGAATAAAGCATCGAGCTGAATTTATGTTTTTAAACTGCATTTATAAACTATGACACGGCTTACAACAATATTGAAAGGTGATCACTCTGAACGCTGATGAGATAAAATGGGGTCTGACTTAAGTTCAATATCCTGACAAGGAAAATATATGACATGAAATACATAATTCTTCATGATGGACAACTTACAGAACCCTTCGAGACAAGAATGTGAATTTAGAAAGAATGCCTCATTACTATTCCTTTTTTTACTGGCTATATACTGGATTATGAAAACACCAAAATGACCATCATAAATGAAATTTAGTGATACCTGGCAAAACATTGCAGTGATCTGAACTTTACCGATTACCTTTTCCTTCTGTTTCAAACCAAAAACCAGATGAAGGTTGACATGAGAATACTTGAGATGTCATACCTACTGGGCCTCAAAATCTATTAAAAATAGGTAAAGATCACGAGAATAAGTGCATTAAATGAACGCCTAATTGCACTTGGAGCTTAACAAAATGTGAACTCATATTTTGGTAGCTACAGACTTAGCCGGAGAAACAAGCATTGATTTTAAAATATGAATACTGAAAGCAAGATGGCTCTAACTGAACTGAGAAATACATGGAAAGTAATCAAGTCCAACACCTAAGTAAGAACTTTCAACTCAAATGTTAAAGCAATAAATTATTTGGCTCTGAGAGCAACAAACACAATAACCAAGAAGTGACAGACTTTCCACAATGTGTGCCTGCGCAGAATAGAAAGATTACTATGTTATGACAGGATCACCATTAAAAAACTAAAAACCAATAGAACAAGAGATGAGAAAAAGATTCTGGCATTGGACATGATACAGGGAGCTGAGTAGTAAATGAGGTCCAGTGCAGATTCTGAGCAAACCGAAGTACTCAAGACCTAATCTTCACACTCAGACAGCTGAGTGAAAAGGCCCTTGAGTATAAGAGTGAGATGCATCTTTGTTTCATAGATCTGGAAAAGGCATTTGACAGGGTCTCCTGGAGCAAACTTTGGGACTGTTTGGCAAGGAAGACTATTCCAGCACCTCTGATTCATGCTATACAGATATCCTATCACCTTACCTCTTCATACTCCTTATGGACGATGTCATCAAGGCATGTAAGGAGAGAACAAGAAAGTATTCAGTGGGGTACTGGAAGATGAGACAGGTCTATATTTCGGAGCTGGCATTTGCTGATGATGTTGCCCTGATTGCTAAATCAGAGGCACATCTCCAATCCAACCTGCAAGTCTAGAAGGAAGAGCTGGAGAAGAGAGGGATGGTCATAAGCAGCTCTAAAACAAAATCCATGGTGATATCACGAGAAGAAAGAAGACATCAGATTAAGCTGGGAGAACAGGTCCTGGAGCAGGTCGACCACTTTAAATACCTCGGAGCTATTATAGACCGAAAGGGAGGCATCAAAAAAGAGTTGGCCACTCGAAAAGCAGCAGCTGGGAGACTTTTTCAGGCCATAAATCGAGGATTCCTCAGCAAGAGAGAGGTTGGTAAGAAAACGAAGATGGCTGTATACCGCTCCACCTATGTCCCAGTCTTAACATATGGATGCGAGTCATGGGCAATGACTACAACTCATAAAAGCCAGATCCAAACCTCAGAAATGAGGTATCTGAGGAACGTGGTTGAAGTAACAAGAAGAGACATGGTACGCAACCAGACGATACGTCAAGGCCTTAAATCCTACCCCCTGCAGACCCAAGTAGAACAGTCCCAATTAAGATGGTTTGGCCATGTCTGCAGAATGGGAGAAGATCGGATACCACGACAAGCATGGGAAACAAAGAGCCAAGGATCCAGACCCCGAGGATGACCCAGAGTCCGCTGGGAGGACAACATTAGACAATCTTTGAAGGACCGAGGACTAGAATGGAACCAGGCCAAGAGGAAGACAGCCGATAGGATAGTCTGGCGCTCTCTCTTCCAAACCTCTACACCTCACGGTAGAAGGGGAACGACTAAGTAAGTAAGTAAGTTATGTAAATATAAACACACATCAATCTCATAAACATAATTAATGCATACAAAACTCCAACACTACATCTATGTACCTGGATATGGATTCAACAAAAGCTTTGCCGTATCATTATCCACATAATCTGCTGCAATCCTCTCCAGCCCTGAAACAAACAGCATGCATTAAGTGGGAGTGTGTCATTGACTGTACAGAACCCAGAAGCCAGTAAATTAGCCGTGAGAGGCAATTGTTCCAATCACACAGATGGAAATCCACTGTACCACAATCTTGTGAATCGCTGAATAGTTTGTGCTCAGTCATTAGGTCATTGAGGTCTGCATTATCTGGCTTCTCAGCCCTGCAATCTGTCAGCCTCTTCATTGCCAAGGATGGTGCAATGAGATGGAATCCACTGTACCACAATCTTGTGAATCGCTGAATAGTTTGTGGTCATTAGGTCATGACAGTCCAGCTGTAAAGAAAACAACTTGTCTCTCAGTGCTTTTCTCTATCATTAGAACATCTACTGCATTTTTCAATGCCCCTGCCTCTGCTCAGAAGTTACTTGAGAATTTCCCTGTTTCCATTGACAGCTTTTTTTTGTGTACCAGTGCTTAAGCTCAGAAAGACTCCACCTCCATCTTCCACTGCACTTGTTGCTGATCTATCTGTGTATGCATGGGTCCAGGTGTTGTTTGGGTAATGTTTCTTTATGTGTTTTGTGGTTATGGCTCTTCTCTCGGTTGCAGTCTGGCTCTTCTTTCTCTCAATATCAGGAATGTTTTCTACAATTTCAGAGAAGCAGTGTTGTTTGCAAGCTGGAAGCTTGTGTGCAGTGTAGATGGGTTTAGTTGATATCATGGGTTTAGTTGATATCATGGGTTTAGTTGATATCATGGGTTTAGTTGATATCACATTTATGGGATCTGCTCTCATTTTTGTTTTGGTTGATTGCCATTTGACATCTTGTTGCTAATTAATGATGACAAGTATTCTGATCACTTCAGCAATCTAAATAAATTCAAAGAAACTTACAGTAATGATGAAGAATTCAACATTTTACCAGCCCGATAAAAGTGGAGAATTTATTTTGAAAAATCCAAAACCAACAAAAAAATTTTCAGAATTTTAAAAACTGCTTTACACTTTATTGCTATTCTTTCTCATAATGAACAAAGAGTGAGTGTTTTCACTAATACAAAGTCAGATGACCCAGGAAGGAGACAGACTGACTAGTGAGTCATTGTAAGATATTTTATCTATTTAGTACACTATGAGGCCAATATTTTGCAAAAACTCCCATGATGAGCAGGACACTTAGTAAAAAATGTGATTTGAGAGAGATAATGCTTGGGCCCAACAGCAGAAAGCAAAATGAAAGAGGTTGGTAGCAGGAACAGACTAACCAAAGTTACCTGATTAATATACAGGTAAATTATTTCATCACTCATCAGCTGCCCAAGAAGCATAGGCCTTCTACAAACTTATGCCAAGTCTCCCTGTCCCGTGCCATCAGCTCAAGGTCCTTCCATGTCTTCTTCATTTGCTTCTTGCCTGTCCCCAGTTCTCTTCTCCATGTTCTCCATGATCTCCCTCTCTCTCTTTCTTACCCTGGGGATTCCACAATAAGGGACTGCCTGACAATGCTATCAATAGATTTCCTCAGTGTATCCTATCCATCTCCAGCATCTTCTTCTCATCTCTTGTTCCACTGACACTCGGCTAGTTCTTGTCATTAGTTCCACATCTCTTGTTCCACTGACATTGGGCTAGTTCTTGTCATTAGTTCCACATATCTTGTTCCACTGACACTCGGCTAGTTCTTGTCATTAGTTCCACATCTCTTGTTCCACTGACACTCAGCTAGTTCTTGTCATTAGCTCCACATCTCTTGTTTCACTGACACTTGGCTAGTTCTTGTCATTAGTTCCACATCTCTTGTTCCACTGACACTTGGCTAGTTCTTGTCATTAGCTCCACATCTCTTGTTCCACTGACACTCGGCTAGTTCTTGTCATTAGTTCCACATCTCTTGTTCCACTGACACTCGGCTAGTTCTTGTCATTAGTTCCACTTCAGTATCTTGTCCTACCACTTCAATCCTTCTATTCTATGCAACCATTCATTTATGAAAGTCTTTCATATGGGTAGAGATTACAGACTAAATTTTTAAGTCTATACCTTCACTGCATAAACATGCATTTCCACAGAGAAAAAGCGACAGCTGTTAATTAGCATATTCATACCAACTCTTTGCTATCAGTGTCAAACATGGTCACTATCTAAATGTCACTACAGAATGATGAAAACTAGTGAGAATACATGACTGAGAAAAAGCATGGAGCCACAAATGTAGCAGGTAACCCCGCAGGAAACATGTGTCAAAGCACGTGATCCCACAGCAGTGGTTTCCATGGCAATTTATGTTACATGATGAAGTTGCCAATCTCAAGCATAACCTTACATTAATCACCTTTTACGATATGTCTGAGGCAGCAGTAGTCATTTTCTTCTTTTGTCTCCTCAGAGGCCCCCGGGAACTACACTAGGCGAGAGGAAGGTGGATAGACAACATAAAAGAAATCCTGAGGAGACATGGTATAACACAGGCCAAACAATACAGCCCCACGTAGTTCATGGGGGTCAATGAGGTGACAGAATGAGAAGACAAAGCATAAGACTACTGTTCCCTCAAGTATGTTATAAGAGGCCACTAATGTGAGGTTGTCCTGAGGAGACATGGTATAACACAGGCCAGACAATACAGCCCCACGTAGTTCATGGGGGTCAATGAGGTGACAGAATGAGGAGACAAAGCATAAGACTACTGTTCCCTCAAGTATGTTATAAGAGGCCACTAATGTGAGGTTGTCCTGAGGAGACATGGTATAACACAGGCCAGACAATACAGCCCCACGTAGTTCATGGGGGTCAATGAGGTGACAGAATGAGGAGACAAAGCATAAGACTACTGTTCCCTCAAGTATGTTATAAGAGGCCACTAATGTGAGGTTGTCCATGGGGCTGGCAACATCATCATGTAATACAAATGGCTACAGAAATCACTAATACAAGAGCACATGAATGCTCTGGTGCTGGCTTCCTGCAAGAAGACCAGCTGCAGGAGTGCTTCCATGCTCCACAGGAAGTGATAAGTGAAATCAATGATAAATGAATGAAGCAACACACCTCATTCAATAACAAAATCATCTTCTCCCCATGATGTTAATGGCACAAAAATGAGAAAAAGAAATGAAACAGAAGCTGATTTTTTTTTAGATACAAAGCGTTTTGGTATTTCTCATCACATACAACAACTGTAATACATATGAGTATATGAAGAGGACTGCCGTAAAACTGGGGTAAAACAGTAGAATGAAAAAAACAAAAATACAAATAGTGATACGTCTTACTGGGAGAAAGGACAAGAAGAAACCTATGTTGCAGCCACAAGGCCTTCGTCAGGGACAGACAAACGAAAAACAGAAGGGAAAGAAAGTAAGAATTAAGTAGAGAATATAAAACTATAAAACTAATAGAAAACACTCCCTGATGTGTGTCACATGTTGGAAATAGAATGTCTGTAATACATATATGTTATTGCTCATACAGATATTATTATACGTATGAAATGGTTGAATTGGTCAGTGAGTATATGGGTATTCTTCCTCCCTCCCATTCTGGTGAATGTCCTTCTTTAGTCCTCTTTATCAGAAGCAGAAGGAAATATGGCAGGGCTCCACAAATGGTGTGCTGCAGGTGTCTGCCTGGTGTGCCGTGACACCGGGCAGAATACACCATATAACTGTATACACAATTATATGTTATGGTAAAATATTACGAAAGAATCTCATACGTAAAATTTTACAAATAAGAAGTTGAGTTATCATCATCCCTCAGTCCATCACAAACAATAGGGAGCGTTGTATTATGACTGCATCGAATTTTAAAACATGTGCCATACCCACCCATTTAAATATTGTAGTGTGTCGTGGAATTTTGACTGGCACTTTAAGTGTGCCGCAAAGTGAAAAAGGTTGCAGAGCACTGAGATATATGGTACCCTTTGGAAGATAACAGTAATTTTGACACTAATGGCTGAAATTCCAAATTAATGATAAAGTCCAAATGGCAAAAAAAAAAAAATTTAACAAACTAAATAAAAAGGTGAACAGTAAAACACATTGAACGTAATAAATGTTAATGTCTATAGTAGTGAGTGAGTTAATGAATGACTAAGTGAAAGACTGAGTAGATGGATGAGTGAATGAGTGGGTGGGTATGTCGGGCGGGTGGGCGATCGGTCGGTAAGTGAGTGAGTGAGTAAGTGAGTAGTAATTTAATGTTTTCTCAAACACTTTTGAGGAAAGACTTCCAGAAAACATACAAACTCCTAACTTATGGGAACAATATCACATCCCTATCTGAAATTTCAAAATATTTCCTGATATCATCATCATCAGCTGCCATTTCCACGTTGAAGATTTGCTGTAATGGATCTCCAACGTCTTCTGTCTCTTGTCTTGATGGTGCACTGATAGACTCTTTCCTGTCCATCTCTTGATGTTATCTTCCAACTTATAGCACTGTCTTCCCCTTGCATGTGCCTTCAACTCTCCCTTCTATTATGGTCTTCTGCAAGGTGTTATGTCTTTTTATATGGCCAAAATATTTTAGCTGTCTAATTTTGATCTCCTTCATTAATTCTATTTTCATACCTAGGTTTTCTAGGACCTTCTTATTTGTTTTCTTCTCTTTTCATAAGATGTGCTCCATTCTTCTATATATCCATATATATTTTCTGATATCATCATCATCATCAGTTGCCATCTCCACAACGACGGTTGGCTGTAATGGATCTCCAACGTCTTCTGTCTCTTGTCTTGACGGTGCACTCTGATAGATTCTTTCCTGTCCATCTCTTGATGTTGTCTTCACACTTATAGCGCTGTCTTCCCCTTGCACGTTTGCGTTCAACTCTCCCTTCTGTTATGGTCTTCTGTAAGGTGTTATGCCTTTTTATGTGGCCAAAGTATTTTAGCTGCCGAACTTTGACCTCCCTCATTAGTTCTCTTTTCATACCTAGATTTTCTAGGACCTCCTTATTTGTTTTCATCTCTTTCCATGAGATACGCCCCATTCTTCTATATATCCACATTTCAAGAGCCTCAATTCTTTCTTCCAACTGCTTATTCATCGTCCATGTTTCTGCACCATACAGAAATGCAGAATATATATAACACTTTATGATTCTCAGTTTTAATTTGTGAGATAACTGTTTGGATGTCAGTATATGTTTCATGTTGTTGAATGTAGCTTTGGCCATTCCTATTCTCTTCTTGATTTCTGTTTCACATCTGCCATCTTCTGTTATTATATGACCGAGATATACGTAGCTCTTGACTTGTTCCAGGATTTCCCCATTTACGCTTATCTTTAATGTGGGTTTATCGTCTGTTTTGCTAATTATCATAGTTTTTGTTTTCTCAATATTAATGTCGAGTCCATATTCATGACTTATACAGTTCACTTGCTTCACTAGTTCTTGTAACTCCTGTTCGCTTTCAGCTAACAACACGGTATCATCTGCATATCTAAGGTTGTTTATTGACCTTCCACTGATGTTCAGTCCTGATATTTCCTGTATCTGTTTGAAAATTTTTTCGGTGTATAAATTAAATAGGCAGGGGGACAGCACACAACCTTGTCTGATATACCAGATGATAAACCACCATTTAGTCTGTCACCACCCAATTAATAAGATGTGCCAGCACTAAGAAAGCCAGACTGGCAAAATGGTTACAGCCATTATGAAAAAGTTACTGGGTTCAAAACCTGGCAGCTTCAAGCTCCAGTCTACCTAGATGTAAATGGGTACCTGACTGTTCTTGAGTTGAGGAAGACAAAAGCAGAGATGAAAGGTAATGGTCATCCCATCTCGTAATGCTGAGAGCAAGTACAGTGAAGTCTGTAACACTCCACTACCCTATGGCAGTATGTGCTACGGGACATTCTTTACTTTTACCAGTAGTTAAGCAGTCAGTGTTTGTTCCCCACATCACTGTATTTAAATATGAAAGTATGCTATCTACAACAGTCCATAAAGAATATTTCTGTGCAAATAACACTTAGCCATATTCTAATGCTCTGATTCATACATGATGTATCTCTGAACTGACAGACACATTTTTTAACAGGAGTGGATACTATTAGAATACTTTATTTTAAAATAATTTTAGTAAAAGTTCAGAGCACCTTGTAAAATATTTTTTTTTAAAGTGTTCGATAGTACATTAAAAATGATATTGGGCAATTTTTTTATTTAAAAATTTCACTTTAGTAATCTTAAAAAAGCTGTAAGAACAGAATTTATGCTAGAAATACTTGACATGAAATACAACTGTGCGGAAGGAAATGTAAATTATTTAATAAAATCTGTATAGACCCTATAAATGGAATATTACAACACAAATATATTCTCTTTTACTTTTTGTAAATAAAAAAAAATTTAAAAAAAATATACGTTCTGATGTTTGTGAACAAAATACGATGCTATATAAATGCGTGGTTTTAAAAATGCAATTTCAACCAACAAATTGATGATGAACTAATATACCGGCAATTTTAACTTCTGACAGAGCGCTGACGGTTATTATTCTACAGGTGCGATGTTGTTATAGCTACAAAGTTTGAGATAAACATTGTAAATATTATCCATAGAAGTATATTCTGACCTACATAACTGCCTGGGATCAGTGTGAGTACGAGAAGAAAGACGCACACGAAAAGCACGAGCACTGACAGTCGGCAACACTAACGGTGCTCAAGTTATCGATCGCACTTTTTTTTTTTTTTTCAACGGCAGGCAGGGATGACCTAGTATTGGTGAGAAAATTTGACAGTAAACCGGGGGTGTCCTTATTTCTGCTTTTTAAAAAGTGGTCAAACTCCTACCTTGTTTAACACCCTGGAAAAAAATTATATCCACATGAAAATTGCACATACCCAGGATAAGAGGTAGTTTTTTGCTCCAGCCTTGAAGATCCCGTCGAAAGGAACGCCTTTCTTGAGCGCAGCGAGGGTTGCCACAGTCAACCATGTTTACAGAGTCTTGCTGCTTACGTCACGAGCACAGAACCCAAATTTGGTGACGTTGACAACATTCAGGTAAAAAAGAAGGCTCCCAGATGCTTAACCTGTTACGGGCGAAAGGTAAGGCGAATTTCGCTCGACCCAGCATGCATCGCTGATTTCTGCAATACTTTAGATTTAAGACAATGTTGTCCCACACTTGTTCATATTCTGAGCCATTTAACAGAGAGCACATGCATGATAAAACAATCCTCGTCCTTATAAGTCACTGGATGGAAACATTTGCATGTTAAATAATGTTTACTTTCTTCATTATAGACGTCCACGACTGTCACAGAAACCATAATGTAATGTCGTTTGTCTAACAAATGCACGCTTTTGTTACAAAATACTGACCTACAGACAGACACGCGCAGATGGATGGTACGCAGTTCTGCATACCGGTATTGCTAATGTTTTTAAAACTTATTCACTCGAGCGGTATAGATTCTGTAGTTAGATTACGTCCTTGTGCCAGTAATTTTTTCCCGTAGACTAATACCGTTTTGTGCAGAAATAAACACAACATAACACAGGTGCTAAGTAAAGATAGTCCCATAGCAGATACTGCCATAGGGGAGTAAAGTGTTAGAGACTTCACTATCCTAGGTCCAGTTTCGTGAGGTAAAGTAGTGACCAGTTCCCGTCCTCGCTCCTTTGCCTATCCTAACTCAGGAGCAGAGCCAGGTAAAACAGCTTTAATTACGCTTGACTTCACGGTTCGAGGTGTGTATATTGAGAAGATGGGAGAAGTTAAGAATAACAGAAGCTGTATAAAATAAACAAGACAGAGGGAGGCATCGTTATAATATCTTTTCGTCGGTGAACAGTCACAACGAAGAACTGGTAGTTAATTTATAGGGTTGTTTTATTATTCTTGGGTTTTAAAAAAAAAAAGTTGTATTTATTTATTTTCGTCAACCGTTCAGTTTATTTTCTGAGCCATAAAAGTAGGCTACATTGAGATGTTCAAATCTTCTTTATAATTCCAGTGGTTCATTTATCTTCTCACTCTTGGGTCTATCCAGAAGCATACTTAAAGTATTTGCCACCTGGGGCGGATCTATCCTTTGAAGCCTTCATCCCCCAACAAAGAAACACACTTGCAAGTATATTTTTAACAGTAAATACCGTACTATTATAATAGTGTCAGATGGCCCCCGCCCTCATGGCTGTCACCCGGGGTGAACTACCCCCCCCCCCCCCACCCCTTAGTACGCAGCTGGGTCTACCTGCATTTTTCAACTCAGAAAACTGACTGCTTAATTGCTTATGATCATTACTTCCCTTTTTGTTCCCCACGGAGCCCGTGATCTACGACAGCCGCTGGTCCGCTTAAAGGAAGGGCGGATACGTGACATCTATCATGTGACCTTCCAGTAGTACCCTCTGTAATAATTTGTTTTATATGATAAGGTTGCCAGCCCTATACACAACCTCATATAAGTCGCCTCATGCTTGGGGGAGACGTAGTCCTATTGTTTGTTTGTCTTCTTGTATATCTCCGGGAACTGCACGGGGCAAAGTGACCGCAGCTTTTAAAATATCTTTAGTGTGTTTGTTTGTTTGTGTTTGAATATGAATCATTTTTTCGCTCCATGCATATTTTATCTAAAAACAAGAAGTAACTTGTTGTAAGTGTATACTGCTACAACTGTTCTATGACGTTTCACTGTAGTTTTATATACAGTTTCTTTATCTGCCAACGTTAACAGCCATCAACCTGAGTCAGGGCGGCTTGACAATGATCGGGGCCACAATGCTAAAAAAGGGTCATTGGCTCGTGATTATCGATTCCACAGTGAGGGTTGGGGGGGGGGGGGGTTGGGGGTTGAACCTCTCGACTGCTGTGGGATCTCGGGCAGTGCCCAGAATGCCCAAACACTCAGTCCGCCCCTGGCCTAAGTATATTTGAAGAAAGCATGGAATAAAAACATGTCAGGTTTGTTGGCATCTTCGCTGAGCTAATCTCGGACTGATGGTGTAGGCAAATACGAAATAAGCGGGCTGCTGTAAAACTGGTAAGGAAATATATATATATATATATATATATATATATATATATATATATATATATATATATATATATATATATATATATATATATATATATATATATATAATATATATATATATATATATATATATATATATATATATATATATATATATATATATATATATATACGAGGGTCGTAATTTTTAATTTCATTCAATAGGCAAGAAAACAGATAAAATTCACATTGAAATGTAGCCCCAAGTCTGAACTTCAAAAATTTATTTCTCAATGTAGTCTCCGTTAATTTTTACAGTTTTTGTCCATCTTCTCACAAGGGCATGTATCCCCGCACGGTAAAATTTTTTGTCCTTTTTCCTAAACCACTTGCGTACGGCGCGTTTAAGGGTCTCGGTGTCCTCAAAGTGATGTCCGCAAAGATTTTCTTTCAGTGGTCCAAACAGATGGAAGTCAGAAGGTGCAAGATCGGGACTGTAAGGGGGATGGGGTAATAATTGTGGTGAAGTACATTGATGCAACGATAAAATCATTAATTAATTATATATTCAAGTCAAAATAATAGCAGTAGAAATAAAATTAGTAAAGTTGTAACGCGTCTTCTTTACTGCGCCAGGAAACGCATTGATTTAGGTAGGATAGAATATAGTGATAAATCTTATCGCCGCGTTGGTAGTATTAGCCTTTAAAACACGCCCGTCAAGGGTTAACGATAAAAGTTTGAAAAACTACTAGCGTATTGGTTCCAGGAAAGATAGAAAGAATAAAACACACAAACGCATAAGATTGAGAGAGCGGACACCTGCTGCCGGCTTGTCAAGTGTTAGCGGTTTGAATTAGCTACTCAGGCCAACAGTGCGAGACATGCCGTTAGCTTGTGTCGAGAACGATGTCGCAAGTTTGAAAATTTAAAAATACCCCGCTAGTCCACTACGTTTCTAACCACAGACACTGTGGAAAAATATATATATACACACACGCATAATTACTTCCTATCGGGAAAAAGGAAGATCTGAGGCGATTTTTATAACATTCAGGTAGTGGAAACTTAGAAAACAACGAACACCAAAATGGAAAATATATTGAATTCTTTATTACTAGGTTTATGATCATAAAAGTTAGCTAGTCTAAGAGCTGGTTTTGTTCTGATGGGTAATATGCTTTCGAATCAAAAATCCGACAGATAGAAAAAAAGTTATAGACAAAAGACAGTATTTGTTCGGACAGACAGACCAACACATGCTCATTTGGACTTGCACTAACGGTGAATTTTTTGACGCGTCCTTGAAAAAGGCAGGAAAAGGTTACAAGTAGTCTGTTGTAGAACGGGGCAGAAAAGGGGGAGAAAAATTATGGGATGGCTTAACACAAAATATATTTAGCAGTAGAGATCTAAGAATGATAGAGGAAAAAACTTGGTAGTGTCCAAAAATCAAGTATGTTTTTGCTTTTAATTTCAAATTTCAAAATTGTCGTTCGTTTATTGGCCAAAGCCTTTCATATTATTAAGAAAATTCAACGGCTTGGCGCCATTTGTAGAAGATAGCCCCGAGAGCAGGACGTTGTGAATTTTGTGAAAAGTGATTAGCCTTATAAAAGCATATATATAGAAAAGTATAGGCATCACAGTCCAGCCAGCAGTACATCTGGAATCTGCTATTATTCAACGTACCTGTGTTTTTTTTTCATTGAATTCTGGTAAGACCGACAATATTCATATATATTTTGTTTAAAAATGTGAGTGAGAGATGCTGCCATCACGACTAAGTAATCAGGTCCCAAGCTGACTTATGCAGGGCTTGAAGGGGAATTAAGATGAAACACATTGCCAGTTTTGTAAATGCACATGTCTTGTGAAATAAAATGTTTTCTTAGGTGACCAGAGGGACACAGCTCACCTATCCCATTGTATGGTAGAAAAGAAAGATTAATAAGATTATTGCAGATGCAGTGCCGCCCTTGTAGGAGAGACATGTGAACAACACTGGTACACTGTGGAATGGATGTGCTGGATTGGTCCATCGGATATGACCCATCTCTTTATTTCTTATGTATACTCTTTTGTATATAAAACACAGTCTAAATAAGATATCACCCAGGAGACATTGTTTCATTATTACAGGGTCTTATCTGGCACTAGTCAGGTGCCAGAGCTCTATGTGAAAGCTGTTGAGAAGTTTTGGAGGCCAGTAGTGATAGGGGTTGCCAGTATCCCCCCTATTAATTTTGGAGCAGTGGTCATTCGGCAGAAAGAAGTCAAACAGGTCCAGTGGGCCAGATAAGTGAAATATCTGGTGCCCTGACAGTACATCAGCTATAATAGCAACATACCCCTGTAACCAAGAAATAAAATATTTCCATAAGGAAATGAACAGTATTATTAGTTTGTAAAGAGACTGGGAGTGATTAAAAAATCCCAAACAGCCATCCAGTGATAGAAACCAGTTATAGACAGATTTTAGTAACACTATTAGGATAATTTAACAGTAATTGTTTGGACACTTGTCCCTGTGGGTCTAATATTTCTATTTTGTATATATCTTGAATTCTTTTCATTTTTAAAGTCCTGACCAGAAGAATACTAGGTTCAGGACCAAATAAATCATACAGAAAATTATTAATTGTACAAAGTTATCTCAGGTGTTAATTCCTTTAATCTTAGACCTTTAATACTTGTTTGTATGGCTGTGTATTATTGTTAAAGTACCATCACACCACACTTGCATATCCCTAGACATTAGACGTAGCTATCATTCATACTAGTCAAGAATAAGTCTGCTTGAGGCCATAAGGTGGTAGCAGAAAGGTATCCTGATAACTCAAACCTAAATTTGTTAGAATCAGGAACCTTCACAGCTGGCCTCATTCAGTACATTAAGGAAAAATATCAACATCATTTCATAACATCAAAACCCACCACAATAATGTCCAGCCAAATTCTGCAATCGCATCAATGGTGCGTTTAGCGGTGTGTGGCGTGGCATTATCGTGCAACAGTAGTGCAGTTCTCTGATCTTTTAATGGATAAAGTCTCCGAAGACGACCTCTAAGCTTCTTCAAAGTTTCAATGTAACGGTCTGCATTCACCGTGTTTCCCTGTTCCAAGAAGTCGAGAAGAATCACACCCTTCTCATCCCAAAACACGGAGGCCATAACTTTCCCTACAGATGGTGAACTTTTGAACTTCTTTCCTGTCGGCGATGTTGTGTGATGCCATTCCATTGACTGCCTCTTGTATTCTGGTTAAAAAAAAAATGAACCCAAGTCTCATCACCTGTCACAATATTCGATAAAAACTCTTCTCCTTCAGTTTCGTAACGGTGCAGGAGGTTGATGGCTATGGTTTTTCTTGTTTCTTTATGTCTGTTTGTCAACATTCTGGGTACCCACCGTGCAGAAACTTTTGAATAACCCAGGTCTTTAATGATGTTCTGGACACTGCCTTTACTAATGGACAACATGGAAGAAAGTTCATCCAGTGTTAAGCGACGGTCACCACGAATGATGCCATGAACTCGATGAATGTTGTGTGGAGTCACTGCGGTAGACGGACGGCCAGTCCGCTTTGCGTCAGCCATTGAGGATTGACCTACTTCAGCTTCGTCACAACGATGTACCCAACGTCGGACAGTGCTAACATCCACTGTTGAATCTCCATAAACATTCTTCAAACGTTCGTGGATGCGAACTGGGGTCTCGCCTTCAGCATTGAGGAATTCTATGACATAACGTTGTTTTAACCGAACGTCTTTGGCAGCCATTTTTAAACTGTTCCAGTGGTGCCACCTGTTACTGAAACAGGTTGGTAATGCTATACAGTGCAGAAGAGTGTTTGAGGAATCCTGCTAAATTTACAAATTGCACACCGATGCAGTATTTACATACATAAAAAAATAGGAGGCATTACTTTTTGACCTTCCCTCATATATATGTGTATATATATATATATATATATATATATATATATATATATATATATATATATATATATATATATATATATATATATATATATATATATATATATATATATATATATATATATATATATATCATCATCATCATGTGACGTATTCTTTCCAGAACGTTGTCTCTATTACAGCTGCTCTGAACGCATCACGATTCTGGGCAAATCGACCTGCATCAGCCAAAGACAAGTTCAGACTTTCTGAGGAGAATGAATGAATAAAAGAACTCCTTCTACTGCTACATGTTGATATTGTTGATTTTAGGACCTTACACAAATCACGGAGTTTTGATTTGTGCATGGGATACCCAGTTCAACCCCATATGGGTTATAATTTGGGTATACAGTCATGCGCCGCATAAGGTCCGTTCGGACAACGTCCGACCGCATATACGTCCGTGGTCCCATAAGGTTATAAGAGTTCAGAAATCCCAATCGGAGAACAGGACGAAGCGGAAGTAACCGGATGTAGCGAAAGCAACAGCTTCCCGCACGCAACACGTGTATCTAATGTCTCTTGTGTACAGTACAAAGCGATTGCGATGCCAGGCGTATAATTGTACGGTACATATATAACCTATAATACAGTATATATGTCTTGATAGTCATAATAAACGCCTATGTTACTGGCCTATGTATGTACTGTACTATCGTTATTTTAATGTAAACTTTCGAAAATACATTACCGTATGTGTACAGTAGAGATGGCTACTGTGTTTATGTGTCGAAACAATGTGTCGAAACTGCGTCGTACCCGAACGATTCGATGCGCAGATTTTTGCGGTGTCGAAACAGTGTCACGTCCTGTCTGTTTTGCAGAGACACATTGTCTCACGCAGATTCGACACATAGCCTGCTTCGAACAGCAGCTTCAGTTCCCGTCTGCTTCGCTGTTTTGCAAAAGGCACACTGTATCATTGTCTCATGTGTCAAGCGTGCGCTACATATGGCGTTCATAGATAGTATGGAAAATCAAACAAGTCATAATTTTTTTTAAAATAATTCCTCAGGACTGAAAGAGGCTTACTACTATTAGGTGTCTGCTCGGTTTGAGTTGAATCATTGTCGCTGACTGTACCTATTCTAGTTTTATATAATGTGTCATTATTACTGTTATTATTATAATTTTTTTCACTTTTACTGCAGCTGTCAGCATGTTCCCCTTGCATATCATCATAATGAAAACGACTGTGTAAAATTCTTAACAGTGGTCACACGAAATACCATAGATTTGTACTAACGAGAATAAGTAAATCTGCATACTAGGGTGTCACGACTCATGTCTCATTGTTTCAGTTAATTTACTTGTAGTCTGCTGTTTCGAAACAGTTCCATAGTTCTTTTTCATCCAAGCGCTAATTATACGCATGTTACGGTACTCTTGATTCCTGACTTCAGGCGCTCTCGTAAGAAAACGTGTTTTGTTTATACATAAAATAGTGTTTAAAACTTGTGTTCAACCTCATTTAAAATCTTCATTTATGGCGGGGAGAAGCCCTGTTTGGGATTATTTTGTAAAGATCAAAGACAACAAAGTAAAATGTAACGTGTGTTCTGGTATTTTATTATTCAAGGGTTCGTCAACTTCAAGTATGACTAGGCACTAGAGATGGCTAGTGTGTGTATGACGGTATGTGTCGAACAATGCTTCGAAACAGCGAGCGATTCGACACTTCCTGCTTGTTTCTTTCGTCTGCCTCGCTGTTTTTGCAGCGACACACTGTCTGAGCCTATGTAAAATTTGAATCAACCGTTCGGAACATTAGTATGGAATATCAAACATGTCATATTTTTTCAGGGATGTATTATGATGACTTGATTTTACAAGTGATATTATTTTTGCTGAGAAGTTATAGACACTGGAAATTGTGTGTCAGTGTTGCAGTTGTCAATGTTTTAGGCGCTATGTTAAAGTTGAAAGTGTCAGTGTGTTCGTATAAATGTAATATACACTTTATTAGCTCTGCTGATATGTGTACTCGGTGTGGATTTGAATCATTGTCTACCAAATCTAGCTTACTCTAGTTTGATATCATGTGTTATTATTACTGTTATTATTATTGTTGTTTTTTATTATTTTCCCATATACTGCAGCTATCATCATATCTACGTTTTATTACATCATAATGAAGACTTGTGTAAAAATATTGAATTGTGGTCACACGAAACGCCATAGATTTTCACACACGACAGTAAAAACAGAGGAAAGTGTCTCACACAGTTCATGTATACCCGCGCCGGTACTGTCTATAAGAGACTTCTTTCTCCCCGATACGGGCAATTGTGTCGTTGTGTCGTTGTGTCGACTCACTGTTTCGAAACAGTTTAAATCACTGCGCTAACTGTTTCGAAACAGTTGAGTGTGTCAATTTGCCCACCTCTAGTGTACAGTATCTTGGCTATTTAGTCAATACAGGTACACTACAGTATCCCATATAACTTTGCTAAGTACTGTATAAAGTATGGTGTTCGCACAACGTCCAAATCGCATAACGTCCTATTTCACAGAACGTGTCGTGGACGTTAAGCGGTGCATGACTGTATAGTGTTCCTTTTTCCATATAGTACCTTACATTTGTTGTTTTTCCAGACTGTGAATTCTCTGGCGTTTTGTGTAGCGCTACATCTGACGCTGTTTTTTACAGGTAGAATTATTTATATACCTCCAAGTGCTTAAACACACATTAATATGTAAAAGTAAAAACCCATAGGTTACCGTATAAGTCATATATTGTGTCCCAACGACTCTGGCGTCAGGAAAACATATTTTCTTCTAGCATATTTGAGCGTCTTGACCCCTGTATTCCCCGCGGTCCCCGGAGAAAGAGAAAAAAATAGGACTACTAAATCCTCAGGCATGTCGTACAAGGCAACTAATATGTGGTTGTGCATGGGGTGGCAACCTCATCATGTCAAATAAATTGCTACATAAACCACCTTTACAACTGCATGTGAATGCTTTGGTGCAGGCTTCCTGCTAGGGGACCAGATGCAGGGCCCTATAAGGAGCGCAAAGGAAAATGATGATGATAGTTGAGCGGCCGATTGGTTAAGCAGTTAGAGCGTTTTCCTCTCGCGTCACAGTAACCGGGTTCGGGTAACGAAAGCTGCTAGCGTCCAGTTCCAGTCTACTCAGTTATAATTGTGACTGCTTTTGAGTTTGAGAAGGCAAAGGTAGCGAGGAAGTGAACTGGTCATACCACCTCATAATGCCGAACACAGTATGGCAAAGTCTCTTAACTCTTCACTCACTCACTGCAGTTTCTGCCAATGGACTACCTCTACAGTGGACACAAGCCTGTGTATTACGGAATCCAAAAGAAAAGCAGGGTGGTAAAACTGTAGCCTACCATGCATATCGTGGGAGGCGACTAATAAGGGTTAAATGTGAGGCCGGCTACTCTATCCTGCAGAAAATTGTAAGCCAATTTTTTTTTTTTTTTTTTAATTGGACAAGATAAACAAAGCAAATAATTCAAGTCGGCCATCAAAGGCGGAACAAAGTCGTTAAGGTGGTTCATGACATATGATAGAGAAAGCCGACAGACGTCACTTGCTAACTCACCCTTTTCTTACTTCCAGGAAAATCTCCACAATGGGCACCTTGAAAAAACGATATGGAAAGATCTCGAGAGGATGACAAATGACAAGAAAGCATGGCGGGAATTTGTTGAATTCTGTGCCCCTTAGAAAGCTAAAGGATAATTAATGAATAAATTAATTAATTAATGAAAATGAATGAATAAATGAGTTAATTCAAATGAGTGAATTAATTAATAAATGAATGAATGATGGTGGACACAACGAAAGGAACCACATCTCGTTTCTATGTCAAGAAAATGTAGATTTACCAGGAGGGAATGCTGCTTAAATTGTGCACTGAAGAGACAGAAGCATTAACAAAAACACTCGTTTTATTTAATAAATAGACCGGTGACTGCACCAAAAAATGTGATCACTCAAATCGACAACACTAATAAACATAAAATAAATACTTGCACAGAATCATTTCAGAAGTCCATTAAGCATTAGAACATTTTATTTCCCAATCTTTCAGAAATACTTTTTTTGTTTCTTCTACTTCGGGTTTTTTTCGGTTAACTTCTAGTTCATTGCCTACCTCACCAGCCTCACGGTTCCTTACCCTTTTATGCGGACATTTTACGTTAATGCCCTTCTTTTGGCGGATTCATTATGTATGCGAAGCCATTAGGCTTCTTTTTCAAAGGTGTATGAGTTTGTGTGCTTGCACGTGCGATTTTGTTTGTGTATGTGTGCTTGCAAGTGTGTGAATGAGGATTTTTTAGACTTCGTAGGAAATGGCTGAAGAGAAATGAGAAAATAAAAATTAAAATTAAAAAAAGCAAGAGCGGAACAGACTAAGAAAATCAATTGAAATTAAACGCGCATTGATTAAGTCCGACAATGTGATAGTAAAGAAGGAAATTGCCCAAGTTCCCGGCCGTCCATCATCAATGCTAATTTTTCAGCTCGTTATTTGACCCATCAAACGTGAGCACTACACGAGCGACAGATTATGCTCACCGCTGGTAGTTCTCGGCTGTTTATGTTTATTGTAGCTCCCCCAAGCCTTTTGTGTTTTTTTATTTCTTTCTGTTTCCTGAATTTGGATTCTCACTTCTCGTCCACCCCCCGCCCCGCCCCCCCCCCCCTTTCTTCCAATCGGGAGAAATCTCTTTGTGCCGGCTTATAGAATGCTTTCACGGCCAGTCTCTGCGACCAGCATGATTAGAAGTGGAGAGGATGGCGATGAAGACAGGTAATTATTGTCCGTCACTACGAATCAATACCTGTATTACAGACTTGTCATTTCCTGTTCTTCCTTCGTTACATTTTTCACGCGCACGAAAAGATCCGGCACTGAAATAAAATTCACGACGTAAGACGAGTGTGAAAAGGGGACTCAGCCTGAACAGTAAGAAAACTGTAACAACGGTTATCTCCAAGCAAAGGACACCGCCTAAATGCGGAATAGTGATAAACGGAAAAGATTCGGCACTGAAATAAAATTCACATCGTAAGGCGAGTGTGAAAAGGGACTCAGCCTAAACAGTAAGAAAATTTACAAAAAAACAAAAACAAAGGTTATCTCCAAGCAAAGGACACCGCCTAAATGCAGAATAGTGATGAACGGAAAAGATTCGGCATTGAAATAAAATTCACATCGTAAGGCGAGTGTGAAAAGGGACTCCGCTTAAACAGTAAGAAAATTGTAACAAAGGTTATCTCCAAGCAAAGAACACCGCCTAAATGCAGAATAGTGATAAACGGAACAACATTTTAAAAATTACAGTAGAATGAAAAAAAATTACAAAAACACACAAATAGTAATACGTCTTACAAAGAGAAATACAAGAAAAACCTACGTTGCGGTCACAAGGCCTTCGTCAGGGACAGACAAACAAGAGACAGAAGGGAAAGAAAGTGAGAATTAAGTGGAGCACATGAAACTAGAAATAAGAGAAAAATACTCCCTTATGTAATGTCACATGTTGAAGCAAAGATGGCTGCCACTAAACCGGAAAGCGGAAGTGGATAGTACATTAAATGCAAAAAATAAAAAATAATGTTTCAAATCATCATCGTCATCTTTTTTATTTTCGCTCCCTATGGAGCAAGGAGCCACCTTCCATTGCAGGAAGACTATATCGAGCATTAATATATTCTTGTAGCAGTAGTTTCTGTAGCAGTTTCTTTTACATGATGAGGTTACCAGTCTCATGTACATCCTCATGTATGTCGCCTTTTACGATATGCGTTAGGGAGCAACGGTCTTATTATTCCTTTACCTCATGAGAGAACCCCGGGAACAACACGGGACCCAGTTTCAAATACTTAGGCACACTGATCTCATCATTTGGAAATTGAGTCACTGAGATTAAGAACAAAATGTGACAAGTAAAAACAGCATACCAGAAATTGATACAAATTCTAAGCAACAAATCACTGTCACTGAACACAAGACAAAGGATTCTGAAGTTCTACACCGAACCAATATTATTACATGGAAGGGAAAGGTAGCCCTAGACAATGAGCAAAACTCATGCTGCAGTCGTTTCTTAGAAGAATGTTACGAATCCTTTGGACAGTTAAAATAACTAACGAAGGCTTAAAGAGAGATATTGAACAAAACAACGTAATAGCAAATATAAGGAGTAAGCACATGTATAAGGAGAAAATAGTCAACCTCCACTGGGTATGTAATGAGACGAGTTCACAAAAATCATCGTAACCAATGGAAAATAGAGTGAAGGTAGACAGGAAAAAACAGATAATGAATAGTCTGACACTTTGACGTGGGGAGATTTGTTTAAAAAATAAAGTTTGGCCTCGTTTTGGCGAGGCACGTTCCGTTCAACCTAGTCGGTTATATTAGGGTGAATGTCCAAATAAAAAAGACCTTTGGGTTTGAAGAATATGATAGCAAAAGTAGATCAACAAAGTAAATGATGGAAATCAATGTTTTTTAAAGAACGCAATCTATGGAGGGTCCTTATCGCCCACGCTTTGAGTTATGGCAGCCGTCTTAACAATGAGTGTGAAGAAAAAGACGGGTTGAGGGAGGGGGTGAGACGGGAGCACGAAGAGCCCTAATATAATAAGATATAGTCTGTTCTTTAGCTCGTGTGGTCTTTAGAGCTGATATTTGCGTGCAAAGGAAATGACCATCACGCCAGTCCAAGCTTGTCTTGAAACGCTACTCAAATGAGCAATCAAAGTTACTAGCAACGTCATCATGTAACACTAATTGTTACAGAAACACCACTGCAAAAGCAGTCGAAGTTGCTTACTCGCAGGTTTCCCGCAAGGGTGTTAATTTCAGTGGTCGCCCTATAATCATCATCATTTTCCCTGTTTGCCCATATGAAGTATTGAGCCACGAGTACAGCTAGTCTCTTGAAGAAAGCCTGCAACCAGGGCCGAACTGAGCGTTGGGAATTTCGGGCGCTACCCAAGTGCTCACAGCTGGGATTTAGACATTGTGTGCCAGTAATAAACGTGGAATCAGGGGCCAAAGATCTTTTTTATTGTCCAATGTCTGGAGCACTCTCAGTCCGCCCCTGCCTGCACCAATTCTTGTATGTGCTCACGCAGCAGTTTCTTCTGTAGCAATTCGCTTTACATGATGAGGTTGTGCCAGCCACAAGCACAACCTCATGTTAGTCGCCTCTTATGTACTTCTTGATGGAGGAGTAGTCCTGCTCTTTCTGTGCTTCCTCTGTGATGACCCCAGGAACTTTACGGGGCATGGTAGTTGTAGTGAAGTCTGAATCAATGTCTCGGCGATCATTGAATATTATACACCGCCAAAAACTCGTGTAAGTAAACAACCAATGAAACGCCAGCTTGGTACATGTAGGGTCACAGATATGTTAGGCCATTCAACATGAAGTCGACAAAAGAGTAGATGTTGGAAATATTTCGGAAGGCATGTAGTAGATTTTTAATAGGAGAATTAAGACTTGGGTTGGTCCCTTCTGATTAGATTTGAATAAGTGATAGCCACAGTGAGAGATAGTAATAGCAATAGATTTCCACCAGTGAGATGGTAGACTGTGATAGAGGCTGTCTCTGAAATCGAGAAATCTTCTCTCTTTCATTTATCTTCTACGACAGATTTAGAGGAGTCAGACAGTCTAAACACACATACATATATATTACACATATATAGTTCTATCCACTCACGTGCACGCACATACAAGACGACAGTTAGACGTACAGACGTGGGAAAACTATAACAAATGATTATATAGATATTCTAGAACGAGCTGACCAACACGCTGATTAAGTTTAAGGGCAGTTTAATTATCAATATAAACTTCTACCACCACAACATCCAAAATTTACGTCAAATATATATATATATAAATAAGCCTCAAGTCAATGAATTTCTACAAAAAAAATATATAGACCCACTGGTATGATCTTCCCTCGATGGTTAGCCCACAGTCCCGTTAGGAGAAAGATGATAGCCCCAAAAGTCACGGATACATATGATTTGGTCTAATATTTCCCCCTTTTAAGGTATGGACAGACTTGATATCTCTGATCTATTCTAAGGGAAACTATAGTTAGCAATACTTGCATAAAGAAAGTTAAGACAGCAAAATGGGTGCCAAATTACAACAATAAAGAAACACTCAGACCTGCATTCACTCTATTTACTCAGCCTTGGCCACGTGCTCTCTTGCATACTTACAGCTTTGTTAACAGCATCTGGAAACATAATTATTAGGACATTCACGTACAGAATCGTCAATGGCAGTCTTTGACCAAGAAATCCCCAGTTCCAAAAAGACGGGTTGAATTCTCTGCTTCAGGGAACGATTCCTTGGGTGTTCTTATTTTTCGGATGTCTGTTTAGGTCACATTAAAATTGTCCAGGCACGAACATTAACAACGAGCACAGTGTCAATAGCTTAAGTTTCTAGAAATGAGGAATGTCAGATCGGTGTCTTCTTTCAGGTTAGGACTTTCTTTGGTCACCACACCACTAGTCAACAGTGTCGGAGTGTTACTGACGTTAATATGTTACTTGCCGCATGGGCTAAAATGTACTTGAGGTTTTTCTCTGGAAGAATCAAATCAGGCTCGATGGGCCCGTTACTTCTTTAAAATCTTTAAAGTTCTAGTAAAGGTTATGGACCAAGTCTTTAAGGAAAGAATGTTTTTGTTCTTCACAGATATTTACTCTGTACTTAACGCTGGCAAAGTTGGGTCACCCCACTATTCACCGAATAAAGGAACAAAACACATATAAAATAATTATACATACTATGTACTCGTTATAACTTACATTTTAAACTGCAAGCGTACAGCTTGACTTATCATTTAAAACTTCCCGTGAAAAAAGTTATATACAAATCAATCATCATGAATTAGGAATACGTATGTATTCCGTCAATACTCAATGATGAATAGTTATAAGCCAGTTTTTTTAAATATTCTCATCTGGTTATTGTGGTGAAGTGGGATGTTATAAATATTTATAGGGGACTTAGTGTACTGACTGAGATCAGCTGTGAAGGTATCTATATCTATTAAGAGTAGTGTATTATAGATAACCTTACTTGCTACCACATATCTATATATCTCAGTCAGAATTATTCTGGAATAGTGTGATGACTACGTTATGTGTCTAGGTATGTGTATGATGAAGTGTAAGTCACAACAACAGACAGATAAACAATTTAATTTAATCCACTACTCTTGACAACACTGTGACACTCACATACATATAACACTCTATGAGAATATCTTAAGGAGTCACTGATAACTTTTCAAATAACAATATGTATTCATTGTTGTTATAAAGGTATATGTGTCCTGATTCAAATACAAAGGAACCAGGGATCACAATCAATTTTAATTACAAGTATATGTACAGACTTTATCAATATGAATATTGTAGTGACATATATTATTAAAAAATATCCTATGTGTGTCAGTTGTGTAGTAGTAATATGAGGTAATACTGGTTTTGTTTTGTTCAAGCTCTGTTGGTATTTGTCATCATGACTTCAATAGTTTGTCTTTTGGGACTAGTATTGGAGATGTTCTCAGTTCCTGATATTAAGACAATTAAATTCCCCTCTGAATGTTATTTTTACAAAGTCATTTCAAGATGAGGGGACATAATGTTGAGCTCAGCTGGCCAAATCAGCTTATCTTGCGTGATGGCGGCAGGAAAGGACTCCACTGCTCGAATTCTCCCCTGGGCTCTGGAGACACCTCACTGATAGCTAAAAAGACCAAGGAGTATGCTGTCCGACTCTGGATTCAGCAAAGCTCTGACCAGGTGCTGCTCAATACCATCAAGACCACGGTCCCACCATTCATAGAATAAACACAGATACGTTGATTAGCAATGAATTCTGGCACATTTACTGGCACAAATTCCCATCTGCTTATGTTCCAGGCTTTTATTTAGCAAAATATGAGCTGGCTTCAACGCACTGTTGCTTTATCAAGCTTATTTAAACAAGTGGTTTCGAACTAACGCTCCTAAGTGATTATATCAGCGAGTCTGGCCAATCGAGCCACGTTTCGACAAGTGTTTGAAAAAATGTTACCTTCCTACGTCTCCCTAACAACCAAGATAGTATTTATAGCCCGACCAATCGTGGTTAGTCTTTCATTTGTTGCGCTCCAATCAATTTGGAGTTTACATGGTAGGCTATTTCTGTAACGTAAGGTTTTTTCAAACACGTTATAAAAAAATTTTATGAGCAGAAATGATTCCATGTTGTCAGGCATCCCCACTATTTTATTTTGGTTATAATTTATTAATTCCTGGACTATTTGCGTAACGTTTTACATATTCTTTGTCAGCAAGCCCTAAGGAACCCAAATATCCAAATTTAAAAGAGCTACGTGGCTGCGTTCAAAATATGCAATTCCTTCTACCTCCTGTTTCGAAGATGTGCTGTCTGGGTACTGTAATGTTTTCAAACGTAAACCCATATAATGTTATCTTTCCTAATAAGCGTTTTTTTGTGATTTTAAAACCTAACTCTGGGAAGGGTAGTGAATTTATCACTGTCCGTCTGAAAAAAAGTTAGTGCATGTAGTCTTACACGCGTGATGGCAGCATTTGTGTATCGCGCGACGCGTGTTTAGTGTTCGGCTTTCTGCCTCTCCCTTCTCGCTATCCTTTAGTCCATCTGTCTTTTGTTTTTTGGTAACATAGTGTAGAAAAAGACATGAATGGAATTTAAAATTTAGGTCAACTTGCATATTTCAAGGTTTTTCTTAGAAAGGCAGCACATTTTATTGTGTGTTTGGGAAACGCGTGTATGTTGCAGAAGGCCTTTAATATCAACGTGAAAGCGTTACAATTTGCCGACGAAGTAGAAAAGAAGGGGGATTTCGAGTACTGTCATTGTGACAGCACTGTTCTTTACCATTCTTCTTCCTTTATTTATTATATGTATTTATTAGGCTTTATATTTACTTGATAATTTATATATGTGGATTAGAATATTCCACGACATCTCCCCTCTTAAAACAGACATTATATGTCAGTCCTTTATTCTATATACACATAGAGAAATTTATTATTAGTTCTGGGTTTACGGTGATTCTCATCACACGGATGGCGGCTTAAAAAATCCGCTCCCAAATTTGTTTTTCCAGATATATACTCAATGCTAAAATTATATGGAGCCAAAAGTAAAGACCATCGGAGTAACCTGGAGTTCTCATGCTTAGCCTGTGCTAGAAACGATAAAGGTTTGTGGTCTGTTTGCAACTTAAAGGCCTTCCCATACAGATAAATATTGAATTTCTTTATTGCCCATATTACTGCAAGACATTCTTTTTCGCTAGTTGAGTAGTTGATTTCAGCTTTATTCAACTTTCTGCTAGCATATGCCACTGGGCTTAATTCCACATCCAATGCATCTGATTTCTGTAGTAGAGTTGCACCTAACCCAATATTACTTGCATCCGTCCTTACTATGAATTCTTGACTTAAGTCAGGTAATTTCAAAATGGGTTTACTTGTGAGCTTTTCCTTCAATTCTTGGTAAGTCATTTCACATTGTGGTGTCCATGTAATGCGATCTGGATGTCCTTTACGTGTCAATTCAGTTAACGGTGCACATATGGAATTAAAGTTCCTGATATACTTCTGGTAGAAACCACATAATGAGACAAAGGATCTCACGTCCTTCTTGGTTTGTGGTCTCGGGGCTTTCTGTAGTTTCTCTAAATTCTTTGGGTCAGGGGTCATGTTTCCCTGATAAACTGTGTGTCCCAAAAATTCCAATTCTTTACATCCAACGCAACATTTGGTTGGTCGGGCTGTTAAATTTGCCTCCCTAAGTCGATCAAACAGCCTGTTCAGAGAGTCAATGTGTTCCTCAAATGTTTCTGTTGCTATAAGGATATCATCCATAAAATTTGTTATACAGGGATTATTCAGAGGATCCAATAATTTTCTCATCATTCTAGAGAAGACACTAGGCGCATTCTTCAATCCAAATGGCAATCTATTAAACTCATAGTGTCCTTCTGAGGTACTAAAAGCTAGGTATGGTCTAACCTCAGGCTTTACTGGAATCTGATAGTATCCTTTACTCAAATCCACTTTTGAGAAATATTTAGCTTTATTTAGTCTGGCAAACAGCTGAGTTGTATCCGGCAATGGATCCACCTGTCCTTCTGTAATAGCATTCAGTCTCCTGTAATCTATACAGAGTCTATGTTCTCCAGAGGGCTTCCTTAAGAGTACCACACCGGAACTATATGAGGATTCACTGTGCGAAATAATTCCTTCCTTCAACAGATAGTCTATCTCTTCCTTCAAAGCTTTCTCCTTAGCAAACGGAATCGAATATGGTTTCATACAGACAGGTGTGGGGTCTATCAGTTTCATATCATATTCCAATAGGTTTGTATGCCCTGGTCGGTCTGTTAACACCTCTGCATGATTATTTAGAACCTGTTGCACTCTCTCTTTCTGAGTTTTCGTTAAATGTGTACTGATTTTCACCTGTGCTGCTGTCTCACAGGGGTGTAATGGATATTCAAATGATGAAAGTGGTTCCTTTTTCATCTCCATGGCGATGGACAAGGTCAACAAGTGTGTCTCTTCCTGATGTTCTCTTTCCAAATATTTCTTCAGGAGATTCACATGATAGATTTTTTCTTTCCCCTTCTTACCTATCTTATAATTTGTTCTAGACACCTTCTCTAGAACTGTATATGGACCCTGCCATCCAATTTGTAACTTATTCTGACTCCCGGGCAAAAGAAGCAGTACTTTCTCTCCCACAGCCAAATTTCTGTCTTTCGCTTTCCTGTTATAATAGGCAGCATGTTTCTTCCTGGCTTGTTTCAAACTTTCATTGGCAAGTTTCCAGCCAGTTTTTAAACGAGTGGTCAGCTCATTCACATATTGGTATGAAGATGTAATGTTTTCCTCTGCCTTTTCATCAGTCCACGTTCTTAGCAAAGCTTCGAGTGGACCTTTTATTGGCCTTCCAAACAATAATGTTGCCGGGGCCATACCGGTTGAACTATGGGGTACCTCCCGATAAGCAAAGAGGGCGGCGTGCAGGTACTGGTCCCATGTATCTGGTTTTTCGTGTGCCAACTTTCTCAGGATCGACATCAATGTGCCGTTAAATCTTTCCACTTGGCCGTTCCCTTGGGGATGATACACACTACAATGGAAGTGTTTGGCCTGGAAGATCCTGAAAACTTCTTCAGTTAGTTTCCCCTTGAACTGAGAGCCATTATCAGTCAAGATTTGATTGGGAAAGCCTAACCTTGTGAAAATTGTGAGCAATGCCTCTGCCACATGTTTAGAATCAATCGATGACAGGGCTACTGCCTCTCCCCACATAGAACAAGTGTCCACCAGAGTCAGAATGTAGCTGTTCCTTCTCTTGGTTCGGGTGAGAGGTCCCACAAGATCCACGGCAACTCTCTCAAAGGGTGTTCCCACTATGGGCATTTCCCCCAGAGTTGCTGGTGCAGTCCAATGTTTAGGTGCTACTCGTTGGCACTCTGGACAGGATTTTACATATCGTTTGATATCTTCAGTTATTCCTGGCCAGAAATAGTGACAAGCTATTCGCTGTCCTGTTGCGCTGATTCCCATATGACCACTGAAGGGAATCGCATGCCCTAGTTCCAACACTTTAGTCCTATATGAAGTGGGAAGGACCAGCTGTCCGTGACCATTGGATTCAGATCCAGCCTTCCTATATATTAGTTTGTTCTTCATATAAAACTCTCCCTTGCCTGGAGGTGTATGAGATTTGGGCAACTTCTTGAAACATGGCTTGAGTGTTTTGTCCTCAGCCTGTGCCTTCCTCATCTCATCTGGGTGAGTATTTATGGGATTATCCTCCTCCTTTTTTGACTGTGATCTGGTCTGTACTGTTGCCAATATCACAGGTCTCTTGGGATTCCCCAAGAAGACATATCTACACCCCAATATTAGAGGGTAGATTGGCTCATTTATCACTGCTGCTTTTATGATTCCTTCCACATATCGCGTTTTCACTTTTATTCGGGCGACGGGAAGTGTCATGGTAGCTACATCCTTGGTTGCAGTTTGAATCTCCACTGTTTCTGTGGTGTATTGATCGGCCTGCACCAGGTGAGAACTCACAACGGAATCGTAATCTAAACCGGTATCATATAAACATCTTATAGTGACACCATTACAGATGACATCTTCACACACTGGGGGGTGGTATGGTTCCTGTAATTCTTCAGGTTTGCCCTTCTTTTCCTTTTTCCCCGATGTCATAGCAGCAAAATGAGGAGGTTTCCTTCTACAATGGTCAGTGTCATGATTGTTCATCTTACAATTTTTACACCACCTTTTTCCTTGGTTGAAAGATTTTCTTTCATCATATTTCCTTTCATCGAATTGTGGGAATTTATTTTTATTTTCATACCGTGGCCTATCAAATTGGTGCTTACCTTTATTTTGATCCTTAGGATCAAATTTATTAAAGTTCTGTGGTGCCCTAAAGTTGTCCACCTGTTTCTTTTTATTACCTGTTACCTCTGCTTGAGCTGCTTGATACCTTTCAGCAACATTTAGCAACTCACCCAGCCTCTCTGCACCTTGTTCCATGAGAAACTTTCTCAGGTCTGGAGCCATGGACTCTCTTAATTGTTCTATAAGGACCATTTCCTTAAGATCTTGGGTTTTCCCCAGAGAAGTCCATTTCTCCAAGTATGTCTCTATTCGTGCAGAGAACTGGTGATAGGTTTCACCTGACAGTAGTTTAGCATTCCTAAATTTTTTTCTATAGAATTCTGCATTCTTTTCATATCTTAACAAAAGAGCCTGCTTTAGCATGTCATAATTTTCCTGATCACCTCTACTCATTTTTGCAAAAACTTCATAAGCTGCCCCACGAAGTCCCTGAGATAACTTTAAGCTCCACCTTTCTCTCTCTAACCCATACGTGGTAGCTAATAGTTCATACCTATTTAGGTAGCTCTCTATATCATCGTCTTTCTCAACAAAATGATCTAAATGAAAATTCATAGCTGAGGTTGAGGCTCCTTGGCTAGCAGTGGCATCAGAGGCAAAGGGACTGGCACCATTTTCAGGAGCATGGCCTTGAAACTCAAATTCCCTGAGTCGTAACTCATGTTCCCTTTGTAATCTCTTATCTTCTGCTTCCCTTTCTGCAGCTAATTTCTTCTCTTCCCTTTCTGCAGCTAATTTCTTCTCTTCCCTTTCTGCAGCTAATTTCTTCTCTTCCCTTTCTGCAGCTAATTTCTTCTCTTCCCTTTCTGCAGCTAATTTCTTCTCTTCCCTTTCTGCAGCTAATTTCTTCTCTTCCCTTTCTGCAGCTAATTTTTTCTCTTCCCTTTCTGCAGCTAATTTCTTCTCTTCCCTTTCTGCAGCTAATCTCTTGTCTTCCCTTTCGGCAGTCAATCTTCTTTCTTCTGCTTCCAATTTCTTAGCCTCAGCCTCAATCTGCAACCTCTTAGTCTCAGCCTCAGCCTCAAATTGTAACTTCTTAATTTCCCTTTCAGCCTCTAACTTTCTTTCGGCTTCAAACCTTCTTTCTTCGCGTTCAATAAATTTGTCACATTCCGTAGTGACATAGGCAACCATAACTTGCCCATCTAATCCTAACTCTTTTGCAGTCTGAACAGCAGCAGATCGAAACTTGGCCAGGTCCGCCATTGTCTATCAGGTAAGTTTATACAATGTCTAACCAACAATTCAATTTCTAACTATATATCTAATGGACAACACAGGCACCGTGAGCTCAACCTTATTTAATTCCACCCAAGGATACCTTTTAATTCTTATATTCCCTGAAGTAAATTACCCCCAATATTTTTAATAGGGAAAGATTCAAAATCCCGGACGAGCCCCAATATATGTGGTGAAGTGGGATGTTATAAATATTTATAGGGGACTTAGTGTACTGACTGAGATCAGCTGTGAAGGTATCTATATCTATTAAGAGTAGTGTATTATGGGTAACTTTACTTGCTGCCACATATGTATATATCTCAGTCAGAATTATTCTGGAATAGTGTGATGACTACGTTATGTGTCTAGGGTATGTGTATGATGAAGTGTAAGTCACAACAACAGACAGATAAACAATTTAATTTAATCCACTACTCTTGACAACACTGTGACACTCACATACATATAACACTCTATGAGAATATCTTAAGGAGTCACTGATAACTTTTCAAATAACAATATGTATTCATTGTTGTTATAAAGGTATATGTGTCCTGATTCAAATACAAAGGAACCAGGGATCACAATCAATTTTAATTACAAGTATATGTACAGACTTTATCAATATGAATATTGTAGTGACATATATTATTAAAAATATCCTATGTGTGTCAGTTGTGTAGTAGTAATATGAGGTAATACTGGTTTTGTTTTGTTCAAGCTCTGTTGGTATTTGTCATCATGACTTCAATAGTTTGTCTTTTGGGACTAGTATTGGAGATGTTCTCAGTTCCTGATATTAAGACAATTAAATTCCCCTCTGAATGTTATTTTTACAAAGTCATTTCAAGATGAGGGGACATAATGTTGAGCTCAGCTGGCCAAATCAGCTTATCTTGCGTGATGGCGGCAGGAAAGGACTCCTCTGCTCGAATTCTCCCCTGGGCTCTGGAGACACCTCACTGATAGCTAAAAAGACCAAGGAGTATGCTGTCCGACTCTGGATTCAGCAAAGCTCTGACCAGGTGCTGCTCAATACCATCAAGACCACGGTCCCACCATTCATAGAATAAACACAGATACGTTGATTAGCAATGAATTCTGGCACATTTACTGGCACAAATTCCCATCTGCTTATGTTCCAGGCTTTTATTTAGCAAAATATGAGCTGGCTTCAACGCACTGTTGCTTTATCAAGCTTATTTAAACAAGTGGTTTCGAACTAACGCTCCTAAGTGATTATATCAGCGAGTCTGGCCAATCGAGCCACGTTTCGACAAGTGTTTGAAAAAATGTTACCTTCCTACGTCTCCCTAACAACCAAGATAGTATTTATAGCCCGACCAATCGTGGTTAGTCTTTCATTTGTTGCGCTCCAATCAATTTGGAGTTTACATGGTAGGCTATTTCTGTAACGTAAGGTTTTTTTCAAACACGTTATAAAAAAATTTTATGAGCAGAAATGATTCCATGTTGTCAGGCATCCCCACTATTTTATTTTGGTTATAATTTATTAATTCCTGGACTATTTGCGTAACGTTTTACATATTCTTTGTCAGCAAGCCCTAAGGAACCCAAATATCCAAATTTAAAAGAGCTACGTGGCTGCGTTCAAAATATGCAATTCCTTCTACCTCCTGTTTCGAAGATGTGCTGTCTGGGTACTGTAATGTTTTTCAAACGTAAACCCATATAATGTTATCTTTCCTAATAAGCGTTTTTTGTGATTTTAAAACCTAACTCTGGGAAGGGTAGTGAATTTATCACTGTCCGTCTGAAAAAAAGTTAGTGCATGTAGTCTTACACGCGTGATGGCAGCATTTGTGTATCGCGCGACGCGTGTTTAGTGTTCGGCTTTCTGCCTCTCCCTTCTCGCTATCCTTTAGTCCATCTGTCTTTTGTTTTTGGTAACATAGTGTAGAAAAAGACATGAATGGAATTTAAAATTTAGGTCAACTTGCATATTTCAAGGTTTTTCTTAGAAAGGCAGCACATTTTATTGTGTGTTTGGGAAACGCGTGTATGTTGCAGAAGGCCTTTAATATCAACGTGAAAGCGTTACAATTTGCCGACGAAGTAGAAAAGAAGGGGGATTTCGAGTACTGTCATTGTGACAGCACTGTTCTTTACCATTCTTCTTCCTTTATTTATTATATGTATTTATTAGGCTTTATATTTACTTGATAATTTATATATGTGGATTAGAATATTCCACGACAGTTATTAGCAGTCAAATTAAATTTATTAATAGCCAAATGATCTTAAGCTAGAAATTATAATTTTATTCTGCTTTCCACTGAAACACGTCACTAGAAAATAATACAGACTATATTTTAATTCTCTCTGCACAAAAGAACTAGTGAAAAATAGGCTATTAACACTTAATCACTCACAAATATTAGATACTTAATGTAATATTTACCTCAACACAGAACTACGGTATCACAACGAAACTAAGAGGTTCACTTATAAGTTTAAGTATCTAGAACGAAGTGACCACGTCTACTGCAAATGGAGAATGAGTGAAATCAAGTTTAAAATTTTGATTATATCTATCAAACCAGACAAAGGATGCACGCTATTGCGAGACCCCGAAATCGTCTCCCCTGCTCTTAACACTTACGTTAACTTAAACGCTGCTCATAACTGCCAAACGTGCGTCTTCACGCCTCACCGACTATTCTCATTCCTGAGCAATGCATGAGCGCGCCGTTCACACCTCAAGAACTCAGCCGAAAACCGCTATGTCCGGTGAAAATGTAGACGGTAAGTCTCATTAGGTGGCAGTTTCCACACTTCACCGAGCAACTTAGCCGTAAAACTACTTGTCAGATGGAAATACCAGACAATATGTCTCCTCATCATGTCTGACAGAGTGAATTCTCACACGATTATGTCGAGAATCTAGCCCAAGAGCGCTGTGTCATGAGAGAAGTATAGATACCTGTCTGCTTTCTGTGTCTGGCCAGATGAATATTCACAGTTTCCCGTCTGACTGACATCTACGTAATAGAATGCGTATCAGTATGAGAAAGAAAAACGGTAAAGTGAGAATGTGAAAGAAAATATTTCTCGCAAACGAACGAATGCGAAAAATACAGGAAAAGGATAAAGAGTGATAATAAAATAGAGGACACGGGTGGACAAAAAGAAGAGAATATAGAAAATTTATTGATCATAATCTCTATGCGACAAGGCATTGTGAGAACATAGATGGAGTACCTCGTTAAAGAAGGACCAGGTTTGATAATAGGGATCATTAGCTTTAGGCAGATGTCTATATTTTCACTGGAGGTGGTGTAGAGCCAAAGTTATTGTGAAAAGAAGACAGTGGAGCATGAACCATGTTGTGTTTTTCCCTGTTCCGGCTGCTCCAGGGAAATGTCGGATAAACTAGGGAATAGGATTGATATCTCAATTGATTGAGCTCATTCATACGAGTAATATAAGCCTAGGATGGAGGAAATCCGTTAAGAAATAAGGAAGCTAGAATTATTTTGGATTTTTAGTAAGGCACGCCTTGCCCAAATCTACACATTTTGCGTGAATGCAAAATACTTTGGCCTAGATGCTTTCCGATACGGTGGCTAATGACCTATATAGCAGGAAGGAACGAAAGGCGGACTCACTTGCCGCGAAACTAAAAAACTGCAGACACGGAGAACAGCATCTGCAACAAGCTTCGTTGTCATCTGCATATGTGTGAGCAGACTGTTATAATTCTTGAAAGCCTGTCTGTCTGAGATTGAGAGTAAGGTAAAGGTAAAGGATCCCGTTACACGCCCATTGAGGCATATTGGGAATATGGTGTTAGGCCCATATTTTCTTGACCATCGGCACACTAGGGGTGATGTGGTCAGCATCACGACGGCCGCTTTAACCTTCCCAGAGTTGCTCTGGTACCCATTTGGGGCTGGGTCGACCCAGGAGCCGTTTGCGGCCTAAAAAAATCCCACCTCATCTGGGAATCGAACCAAAGACCACTGAGCTAGGAAGCCAGTTCACTAACCACTATGCTACCGCGGCTCCCTAATTAATTTTTAAAAAAATATTTTTTTTAATATATTACCAATTTGTGCTTTATGAAAATGGTTGCTTTTGTGTAAAATCTCAGTGTATATTCCTGAAAGGAATCCTGGCTCGTGTTAGTTAAATTTATGTGTGTAATCTAATCAGAAGAAAGAATGGAATGAGATATTAATTTTCGGAAAGCCTTTAAAGATTTTATGATTGCTGGATCGGACTATACAAACTGGAAGAAGGAATGAATAAAAATAATTGATTTTCTGCATTGTTTGAGATAGCACACAACATTTACCATAAGACCTATGTGTTTGTAATGAAGACAATCATGGATATATATGTAAAAGTGGTTTTACTGGAATATTGTGCTAGTATTTGGATAAATCGTGTTATTTATGACTTACTCTGTCTCTTATGGTTAATCTCACCTTGTCTGAACTGTCTCACTATACCTCCTGTCTGGATAGGGAGATGGCAGAACGATACTACCTAGGAAATAGTATATTTCATGTCATATCCTGCCCTGAGTGTCATAACAAATCCTGTAGAGACATAGTCAGCAATTGGTCGTGTTGTACCTGTGCCTTACTTTGAAAAACTGAAGCCACAAACATAGTCATCTCAACTGAATGGGAAACCCGCAGCTGTGGGGTTTTCTCAAGTCATCTTATGCCGCAAGAGTCCTATGTGGGAGCTTCAAAATTTAAGTTTCTCAAATTCGGGCTGCCTCATATTACATACATTACCACACCTGGCGGAACTTTATATGAAGAAATTTAGTCTTGTGGTGTAAACCAAGAGAATAAAGACAGTCATGATCAGTCTATGTGACATTCTAATTAAATAACATTGAAGGAATAATTCAATACTAGTACTTGTGAGAGACAGATTGTAATAACAGTTATTTGTGGAACAGAGTTACTTCAAGGATCAAGATCACAGAAGAAAGATTGACATTGATAATTTAATTCAGTTAACTGTTAAATCCCAACTAACATAATTACCGATGTATGTTACTGATAACGACCAGTTGTTGATACTGGCCACTAGTTGATAAACTCTATGGTCGTCGTTTTCGTACAGTTGATAAAGCTCTCTTTTCCACTATGTAAAGATCAGTGTTGATAAAGACTAACCTTCGGTCACCAGTGTTGGTTGTATGGTTACAATCGTATTCGAAGGGGTGTTGTCACAGTGAAGACAAACACAGGTCAACTCGACCTAAGCAGTGGTGTATTGTTTTGGAGTGAGGATACATACAGTGCGCGAATGCTGGAAAATGTTCTGAGAGTTGACAATATTGCAATCTCACTCACTCGTGGCATGAAGTGTAAGACGAACTACTGTTTACGTTTTCTTGCATTTAATGGACACACATTTCGGACGACACAGGCACAGGAAACATCAGACAGGTTGGCATAAATCATCATAATATTGATCAATGCAATGCACTATCACCTGGGCATTCATGTTGTATAACAGTTCAATGTAATGTCAGTAGACAAGCACTCAGTATTTCAGCACATATGTATAATCTCAGGCCTTACTGACAAATCGCGTCAGTTAAGAACCAATGTTTACCCATGGTTCCCTGTAAGAACCTCGTCTAAGTCTTTCGGGCCGAAAATTCAGTAAATGAATTTATGAATACAATGTCAAACCACCAGTAGTGGGTTTTCATAAAATAGTATGCAGATCTCGATATCATCGTCTGATATTAAGGACATTCCTGTTCTCGATCGATGATTTTATAAGATTGAAACTTGGAGTCCAAAGATGGCTCCATCTTTGACTTTCGTTCACAACAAAGATAATGACGAAGCATGATCATAGGCTCTGTTCCTTTCATAAATATATGTGAATTAGACTCTGCATATCCTGTTCAATCATGTTGCGACATAAAATGTATATATATGACTGCAAGCAAATATGTCGTCTTAACATCGCTAATCAAACGCCTGTGCCGACGATAGCATGTTGACCTAGCTGAAAATGACGAAAGGTTCAATATGTCTGTTTTACCTTATTTCTCAGGAAAAACACAACAGCGACTAACGCGAATAACGCACGCCATTCCCTGGCGTCAAGAATCAACACTGGGGAAGAATCTCTGATAATTCAATCATAGAGATAAACAATCTCCTTTCCCCAAAAGGAATCACAGAGCTCAAGACAAATCTTCAGACCGCCTTCATCTCGGTCCAACAGGGCGGAACCTTCTTACCTCTCTTCTTAGCGACACATCCGCCGAACAACCTATGACCCCAAGTTCGACACCAAAGATATAGTTCGACTTAGACATACAAAGATATTAAGATAAAAGACATACTCGTCCTACTTAGACAAGAACTACACATAGATACGGGTCATATATATTCTGAAGCAAGAACAATCTATTTCTAACCAAACAAAGAATAGATCGCTATAAACCTAGATTTCTACGCCATTCGATATTCAGCAAAGATACAAGAACCGATAACTCACAAAATGAATACACATCGCCTAATCTGAGTTCTGTCCCTCTAGACTGAAAATCGTGAATTCAAAGATAAACATATTTTTATCAGACAAATAAATACATTTTTCATTTGTATGCGTAATCTGTGCGACACACAAAAGAATATGTGCGCAAAAGTTACGTCGGTCGGTCTCACTCAAAATAGTAACTCGCGCCAGAAAAAAAAGTGCGCAACGCACGGTGTGCAACTTGCGCGGCGTGGGTGTTATATAAAACAAATACTTTGGTTTTTTTTTATTCTTTCACGAAATTAGTAGCGTTCGATAAAGAAAAAGTGCGTAAAAATTGGTGTGCATGAGCCCTCACCCGATGTACAAATCGTCAAAACATTGAAAGATTTTGTTAAAAGCACTTATTATCAGGGAACACTCTTTGAAAACAATCCACGCACTTTCACACGAAATGTTGTCATCAAAGAACTTTTAAATTGAATCTAAAATAACATAATTCTCGCCGTGTGTACGTTGGTCACAGCTGAGGAATGCAACCGTGTTGAAAAATTGTATTGTTTCCATTATATATACTCTGCCGAAAAAAGTTACAATCAACAAAGAAAAGCGTTCAAATGACGGTGTTCATGAAAAGTTTGATTACACTGTATAATAGAAAGAAACAAAAAACGCTCTAAGAATGTACTTCTATCTGCTCATGCGGGAACGGAAACAGCACACTATAATTTAAAACCCGTCAAGTTTGACGTGTTATTGCTAGTATTTATTGTAATTGAACCATATTTTTATTTGATTTGATTTTGAGTTCTATTTGAGTTTTCAAAGAATATAAAAAAAGAAAAAAAGATCATGTATATAAATAAAATTATCAGTTGTATCCACAGTTTTGAGTAAATCATTTACGTTGGTTCAAGTTACTTATTTGATAATTAATTACCCCTAGATAAGCTATAGTCTTGTTGCTGTCGTTTTTGACGGTGTCATAAGACGTAAATCTATTTAATACTTTTGATGATCTAAGGTAGAGAACTGTTTATTAACTCCCTGGGACAGGTTGATTTAGGGTTATCTTCCCTTTGTTATTCATTGTAGTTGACCTGTCTTCAGACGGGGTTAGCTGTTCTCAAATCTGTTCTGTCTACGCATGCGCAAGTTTCTTGGGCGCGAAACGAATAGACTTCCGTCATTGAGTGATGAGCTGGGTTCTTCTCTGCATTTTTCTGGGGGAAAAGATAGTCTTCAGTGTGACTGTGATGTCAGTGATTCTCCCCAGAGTTATTCTGTTCGTCAAGAATGACGACAGTTGTTATTAGTGTATTTCTCGGATTCTGTCCAAGGTAAAAAGAACTTAATTATTACGCCTAGATTGCAGAAAATTTTGTGTCAAGCTGTGAGTAGCGCTCACAGTTCTTGAGATGCAGAGTCCATTTTGTGTGCTCGATATAGCCACCTAAGACGATTCGTCTAGCTATATTACAGAAGCCCAGTGAAGAGATATTAATATGGAAACCGCCTGTTGGTGGTATGTTTCGGCATGGATGACCATACCTACCTATGCAGAATACTCTGTTGTTTGAATTATTATAGAGGCCCGATATCACGGCCGATATCTTTGAGCAGAAGAAGAAGTGTCTGGCGGGTGAAGCCAGATGAAGTCTTGACTTTTTATTATACAAGTTCTTAGACTTTGATATTGATCAACTGGATCCGCCTTTATCGTGCGGCATATTTGTTGAAAGACTACCTGACGTGTTTAGTCAGGGGCCCTGAGCTACAGTAAGAAAGAATGTATATTGTCAAGCCAGCTTTACTAGCATCTTACATATGAGCTATGCAAGATTATGATGCTCGATGATTATTATTATCACACATGAAATGTCCATGACCCTTTGTGTTATTGACTGTGTCGTCTGTCAGCGTACTGTTGCAGTAATAAATGTTGGAAAAGTCATCTGTATTATCCACATCTATGACTTTTACTTGTGGTGGAGTGAGTTTGGTGTGTAGATGAATAAGAGCCTATACGACTTCGTGTCCACGATCTGCTGTTTCCTACACCCACACCTTTACTCTCTACCACATCTCACTACGAGTACTACACTCCTGAGAAACTACATGTATGCTATTATGTATGAGTGTCTGTATTACACCCCTGGCAGTGCCTCACGCTGTTGACCTAGATACACGCAACACTGAACTGTCCAGGTGATCAACGACACGCCCACTCAGCGACACTTCAACACGGTACAAATACCAGATTTCACACGAGCAAACAGACTTTAACATCTTATACTTAAACCGCTCGTTAACATCATAGCATTCTGGACAAAATCAACCGGTAACATCTGGCTGTAATATCTAGTGGATGAAATCAGGCTGTTACAATCATGTATATAAATAAAATTATCAGTTGTATCCACAGTTTTGAGTAAATCATTTACGTTGGTTCAAGTTACTTATTTGATAATTAATTACCCCTAGATAAGCTATAGTCTTAGGTTGGTCTGGGAGAGAAGGCATCATAGGTGACTGGGATTGCACATTACCATCTCACCCAGTAATCTATACAGCCTGACTTTAACCTTTGACCTCGATACACCATTACTCTTTTCAGAGAATGAGGTATTTCTTTTAATATCAGTCTCTTATCTGGCACTATCCTGGTATCATCTGATACACCTAATTGTCAATTATCTTACACACTAAATAACCTCTCGTCACAGTAGTCTTATGCTCCCTAATTAAGGAGCGCAAAAAGAGACATTACAAATATAGTCTGTTGTTTATCTGTGTTTTCCTGCACTGAATAACGTTGTCTGTCTTCAGGAGTGATATGCAGTCCTCAGTGAGTACAGCCATCTGAAGACAATTTTAAAAGACTACCAGGAGGGGCGCTTTTAGACTGGCTACGGTTGGATATTTCTCAGTATGGGAGAAGATCGGCTACCAAAACAAATATCGAAAAACAAGAACCAGGGATCTAGACCTCCAGGACGACCCAGAGTTCGCTGGGAGGACAACTGTCACAGATTTGATCGATAATTTTATTTTACCTACACGTCCCATTTTTCTTATCTTTTAATGTTCTGGTTTCCTCGAATTTTTTGCACCTTCATTTTTCTTTTCTTTCGGTTTTTTTTCTACGTAGCCCATTATTCCCCTCTCAGACCCCACCCCGCGGTTTTATTTAGTTCTGGCCTTCAATATAAATTCAACACTTGGTCAGTAGTGGTCAGTTTACGATAATATTACCTAAGCTGCACCTGGGGGCTGTCTGACTCGGGGAAGCGCGTGTGGCGCGTAACGTGTTTGATCACGAGCGAGAAATAGTTCTTTGAAGTCCATAGCGGGAACAAAAGGGGAGACAAAACTCAAGTGTTCATTTTGAGATTTTTGGTTGCGGCCACTGATCGCTCACAGAATAATATTATGTATCTATCTGGGAAACTTTCTCGCGGCTCTGGTAGACTATAAATTTAGATAGGTTACTCAGTCAAGCACACTCGTAAAATTTTCCTGCCCGTAGATAAACAAATGAGACTAAGGCAGATGTTAGCACAGCAGAACTAGATTGTGTTTGCCTATTTCTCGTCATCTCGGGGTAAGTAAATATTCTTATAATATAAACGAGGGAAGGTCAAAAAGTAATGCCTCCTATTTTTTATGTATGTAAATACTGCATCGGTGTGCAATTTGTAAATTTAGCAGGATTCCTCAAACACTCTTCTGCACTGTATAGCATTACCAACCTGTTCCAGTAACAGGGTTACTGTAACAGTTTAAAAATGGCTGCCAAAGACGTTCGGTTAAAACAACGTTATGTCATAGAATTCCTCAATGCTGAAGGCGAGACCCCAATTCGCATTCACGAACGTTTGAAGAATGTTCATGGAGATTCAACAGTGGATGTTAGCACTGTCCGACGTTGGGTACATCGTTGTGACGAAGCTGAAGTAGGTCAATCCTCAATGGCTGACGCAAAGCGGACTGGCCGTCCGTCTACCGCAGTGACTCCACACAACATTCATCGAGTTCATGGCATCATTCGTGGTGACCGTCGCTTAACACTGGATGAACTTTCTTCCATGTTGTCCATTAGTAAAGGCAGTGTCCAGAACATCATTAAAGACCTGGGTTATTCAAAAGTTTGTGCACAGTGGGTACCCAGAAAGTTGACAGACAGACATAAAAAAACAAGGAAAACCATAGCCATCAACCTCCTGCACCGTTATGAAACTGAAGGAGAAGGGTTTTTATCGAATATTGTGACAGGTGATGAGACTTGGGTTCATTTTTTTTAACCAGAATCCAAGAGGCAGTCAATGGAATGGCATCACACAACATCGCCGATGAGAAAGAAGTTCAAAAATTCACCATCTGTAGGGAAAGTTATGGCCTCCGTGTTTTGGGATGAGAAGGGTGAGATTCTTCTCGACTTCTTGGAACAGGGAAACACGGTAAATGCAGACCGTTACATTGAAACTTTGAAGAAGCTTAGAGGTCGTCTTCGGCGACTTTACCAATTAAAAGATCAGAGAACTGCACTACTGTTGCACGATAATGCCACGCCACACACCGCTAAATACACCATTGATGCGATTGCAGAATTTGGCTGGACATTATTACCATATCCTCCTTACAGTCCCGATCTTGCACCTTCTGACTTCCATCTGTTTGGACCACTGAAAAAAGATCTTCGCGGACATCACTTTGGGGACACCGAGACTCTTAAACGTGCCGTACGCCATTGGTTTAGGAAAAAGAACACACATTTTTACCGTGCGGGGATACATGCCCTTGTGAGAAGATGGACAAAAACCTGTAACAAATAACGGAGACTACATTGAGAAATAAATTTTTGAAGTTCAGACTTGGGGCTACATTTCAATGTGAATTTTATCTGTTTTCTTGCCTATTAAATGAAATTAAAAATTACGAGGCATTACTTTTTGACCGTCCCTCGTATATATTCATGTCTTCTTCTTCTGCTTCTTCTTCTTCTCGTTCGCTGTTGTTTAGAAATGTCTACACAAGAAGTCCGGTTCTCTGGATGTATGTTGCTGTGGTTGAAAGTTCTTCAAGACTCCCAAACAGATTTGTGTGGATGTGCGTCTCTGTGGGCCAATGTTCAGTTCGCAATTGACTAAGCATGTGGCAGTCTTGCAGGATGTGTTCGGCTGTCTGCGCTGCCTGTCCACACGTACATAGGGGTGATGGGACCAATCTCAGTCTGTATAAGTGACTGTTCAGTCTGTTATGTCCTGTTCTAATACGGAACAGGATCACCTGTTTTGCTCGATCAAGATAGTGATAGTTATCTCTTTGTTGGTCAATTTTCCTGATGGCCTTGATAAGGGTCTTCTTTTCCTGGAATGTGATTGTTTGTTCTTTTTGTTCCTGCGTTGCTCCCTCTTTTGCTAACGTATCTGCTCTCTCATTTCCTGGTATGCCACAGTGTGATGGTATCCACTGTAGCACTACCCTTCTTTTGATATTTACTTCGTATAGGACTTTGTTTAATTCTGGCAGTTTATCACTGTTGAGGGCTTGCAGAACTGACATTGCATCGGTAAGGAATACAACCTGCTGACATTGGCTTAGTGTGTTATTTATTATTCCTGCAGCAATGCTTAAGGCCTTTACTTCAGCAGCGTAGTTTGAACAGAATATTCCAGTAGGTGAACAGGTGGATTCGTTTTCTTTGTCTGGATAGACCACATAAACTCCTGCGCCTCCGTTCTTCACTGCTCTAGTTGCAGATCCATCAGTATATACTTGGATCCATGCTTCTCTGGGGTATAGTTCTTCAATCATGTCACATGCTGCTATTTTCCTTTGGAGAGTATTTAGCTCTCCCATGGGGCAGGTGGTAGTTATGGAGGTCTTAATGCTGAAATTTTGATGTTGTTCCCATGGGGTTGGGAGGAGTGTGGGAGTTATTTCCTTAGTGATGTCTGGTAGTTCATCCTTGTATGTTCTAATTAGTTTTTTGGACCTATGCACAAAACTGCTTCTCTTCAACCTCCCACTGGCTAAATCTCCAAATCTAGTTTTCATTGGATGTGCGGGCATATTCTTGTACTTTTCTGCTTGGATCAGGGTCTTAGTGTCTCGTCTGTATAATAAAGGTGGAATGCCTGTGATTTTTTCCATTTCATTTATTGGTATGGTCTTCATGGCACCCGTGATCAACCGAAGCGCTTGATTTTGTACCTTATCTAAGGCTTGTAGGTGTGATTTGGCTGCTGTAGACCATGCTGCTGATCCGTACTCTAATATAGGTCTTATTGCACCTGTATACACTTTCTTTAGTGTTGTTTCGTTAGCTCCCCAACTTGATCCAGCTATTTTCCTCAGTATGGAAAGTTTTCTTCTCGCTTTGGCCTTTGTTCTCTCGATGTGGTGCCTCCATGTCATTCTCTTATCTAATGTAAAGCCCAAGTATACCGGTTCCTCGTCTGTTCGGACATGTATATTTCCAAGTCGTATCTCTCCTGCTTTGTCTTTGTTGGAGAGCGTGAAAAGTGTTGTTGAGGATTTTTCAGCGTTGATCTGCACCATCCATTCCTCTGCCCATGCTGCTATGTTGTCTGCTGCCCTTTGTATTCGCTTATTAGCGATAGTTAGATGTTCTTCTACACACCACACCACCAAGGTGTAGTCGACCCAGTTTAAACTTTCACATAAAGCAGCGCATACATTTATTTCATGTAATATTCAAAAACATGCTGTTCCATTTTTTTGGGATGTAAATTTTTCACTTAATGTTGTAAGATGAATAGCATATCCAGTCAGCTGGAACTACAGGGTTAGATATCCCTTATGTTGAGTTGGAAGAGGACGGAGTAGATTTTGCTGTCAGAACATTTACTGACAAGTACATGTATGTACAAAATATATTAGCCTATGCAGGCGCATGCAGATAATTGATAGAGTGGAAGTAACAGGAGGGCGACTCACACGGATAAAGACAGCCGAGACTATCATGGCAATGACAACCATAATTATAGATCCCATAGTGGAGCATAACTGTTTATTATAACGTTATTGTAATTGTATTGTTTGCTTGATGTAAAAGTCTTTTCTTTTGGGTCTCAGTTTCAGGGCACCGCATTGCTATAGCAGGATTCCAGTCAGGCGAAGAACGTCACACTCTCTTCGATCTCACGGTTTCTGAAAGCGATTAGCACCACGAGTTGTCACCCCTACCTGAAATACAACCCTTTGTCAACGCCCATCCCTCTAATGGGAAATAAGCTCACGCAATGTGTAACGAGCCATAGCAAATCTGAAAATCGTATTTGGCAGTAGTGGTTTCCTACTCGCATCTTGATCACCAGTTAGAGCATTGTGGCTTCTAACTGTAGTGAATTTCTAAATACAATATATAAATTAGAATATAACAGTATAGGGCATAAAGGCAAAGATAAGAAAGTATTTAAAAAAATTTCGGCTAGAACGGTTGTTGTCGCCTACGCCTTCAGATTATTATTTGCTAACGAATAGCCGAACAAAACGGTACCCAAATTTTCAAATTCGTCCTTGACATAAACGAACCACTTTTCCTAGTTTTAAGAAATATTTGCTTAAAATGCATTGTGGAACGAGGAGGGGCAAGGATAGATGAAAATGCTAATTCGTTTCGCATTGATTTCAAACTAAAAGCCAACAACAGCACAGGGGCAAGCCTTGCCATAGGGGTTTCCCCAATACGATGAAAAAGTTAGAAATGTATACACTACGGTCATGGAAACATGTTTAGCTCTTATTATGAATGACCTAAGCTCTCGTATTTCGCTTGAAATTACATGGAAAAAGAGTGAACGAGAGGTAGTTTAAAAATAAACAACTAACATAGAAAAAAAGATAGAATTTTGAACCAAACCACATAGCCCCTTAAAAATCGTATATTCGTGTACCTGAAGACTTGCTGACCAAGAATATGTTGTTAGTTATCTAAATAGTCCCTTAACTAATCAAATAATGATAAAACAATACATAGAGATCAGAGATACTGTCAGGTCAAGTCATATCTGCTTAGATTGGATCACATATTTTTTGGAACAAAAGTAGGTGACAGATAGGCTAAGATAGTACGGTGAATCCGATTGGGTGGAATTGGAAGTGAGACGAAATATTATTGGCTGACCTTTGAATAAACATAAATAGCCTAGTAACGTAGAAAGGTTTGAACGATATTTTTTGAAAGACTGTTTACACTGTAATATTAAAAGTGATTGGCCAACTGAGTCGATATTGTCAGAACAAGCGTTAGGGGGGACGCCATTTCTTGAAAAATTCTACCAGCGATTGATGAGATCAGGCTGTGCTTTCAAATACAATGTCTAGGCAGCCTGGGCAACAAAACAGATCGAAACTGTGTCAGTCATCGTCTCTGTGTATTTCATTGAACAAATTGTGGTAAGATTGACATTTATTAACATGTATTTTATATAAAAATTGAATGTGAAATAATAATATATGTCTGTACATGAGTGGGTCTATAGCGACCATGAGACAAAGCCTAGAGAGTGATCCACCAGGTGATAGACTGTCAGAGAGGTGTAAAACTACAAGAATATGTATGAGTGTCATAAAGGAGCATAACACCTATCCTATTATATGGAAAAGATTACAGCTGGAATTGCAGTGGCGTTGTAACTATTAGGGGAGAGGAATACTGGTGTACATTGTCACATCAAAAGATAATGGTGGCATAGGTTTGTATAAGGCTATGACCCTTTTTTTTTGTTTGTAATGTACCTGTCCTAGAATGTGGACTATTGGTGTATGCTAGGTATTAAGAAGGATGCATAACCTTCACATTTCAGAGGTCCTGGGTACTGACGTTAATGTGGTACCAAACGCTTGAAAACTGATTGATTCAGGACTCTGTCTGTATACTGCGAGCCCATGCTAGTGGCCATTGCCTATCAAACAGGGAACAGATTGTCAAGCGAGCAGAGGAAACGTTCTACCTGTATTCTACTGCCAAGTTAAGTTCATGTTCGGCACCTGACAGCTCAACAAACAGAACTTTAAAAAGGAATATAAAGTGACAGTGAATAAAACTGGGACAAATATTTAATAGTCCCACAAGAGACAAACGAAAACAAACATAACTAAAAGGGTGTGATTTTAAACAACAACCTAAGGGTACTACCAGTATTACCTTAAAGTAGGAAAATACAACTACAGACGTATAATAGAATAATATTTTTATGTATGGACAGAAGATCTACTGTGCTATTTGACTGATGTAAATGATTCTTTTGATTTCACTATTGATTGTCAGTACTGGTTCAAAATAAATTAGAATCAGGATAATAAATTGTAAAAATTATATTTACACAAATTTCAACCACAGTCTTAAATAAGATAGCCTTTTAAAGTGTCGTTTGTATGTTATTGTGGTAGTACTGTGTGCTGTTGTGAATAATAAACTGTTTGTTTGTATGTTTGTTGATTATTGTACATTACACTCTACCTTCATAACCCTAGACACTACACGAAGTCATTTAATATAATAATATAAATACATTTTGAATGAGATAAAAGGGGTGGTAGCGGAAAGGTACCCTGAAAAGTTCACAATACTATTGGGTAAATTCAGGGACCTTCATAGCTAATCTCATTTATTACAATAATAATACCTAACAACAATTCATAACATCAAAATCCACCACACTAACATATCTATCAGACCAGCGTCTTCAGCAGAATTTAAAAATCACCAGACTTTGTGCTTAAACGGAGCACTCAGTCACAAATAAGAGTTCAAGCCAGCCCAACCGGATTTAACACCAAGTACGCAGGCCTAATTTCACGCGCCGGGATAATAGTGCAATGGACCATTTGTCCTAAAGTGACCTCGTTTTGTGTGTGTTTCTGGTCATTTAAAACCCCGCACGTATGAGCGGTCAGCCGAAGATAGACAGTCATCTACAGCCTATCTCGTCATTAGGGTGTAACTACCGGTGCATGGATCGCGCATACAGTGTATTTATAGTGAAAATTCATCACATATAGGAGGATATATCTACTTATAAAGACACTAACCAGATTTATCGACTGTGGTTCCCCAAAAGCGGAGGGATTGAGAACTTTGTTTATTCATTTCTCGGTGTTCTACAGGTTTTATGTTGGTGGTTTGTGTGTTCGTTGGTGTGTAAATGCATATTTGTAAACTTGATGTGATTATTGATGTTTCTTATGTTGTTGTGCTGATATACATTATTTTCATATATTTTCGTCTTCAAGAACTTTTAAAAATAAATTTTACACATTTATTAACACGCTGTTCACGACCCTTCATCCATACTTAATATTACAAGCTCTCACTATTTTTGAGAAGAGAAGAGAGAGGGAGCGGGGGGTGCTTAGACTATTTAAGTGTGTTGAGGCTTGGAGAGAGAGATAACTTTAATGAATCATCTTCCAGGTTGGTCTCAAGTTCACCATATTTACACATTATCTGTATGTAATCTATAATTTTGTCAGTTCACTCTCATTGTCGATTTCACTACAATTGTCTAACTCGACAAATACTCTAACACTTTAACTCAACCACGACAACAACATTAGACAGTCTATGAAGGACTGAGGACTAGATTGGAACCAGGCCAGGAGGAAAACAATCGATAGGTCAGTATGGCTCTCTTTCTGGCGAACATCAAGACCCTAGGGTAGAAGAGGAACGACTAAGTAAGTAAGTTGTTTTTCAAAATGGAAAATTCATTCATCTGGACTTGATATGCCTAATCTGTATGTGACACAGAGCTATGATTGACATAAGACATACGCATTTCGACGTCAGATAATAAGATGACGTCTTAATGAGACCATATTTGACGATGTCAAGAATAAGACAATCGTGGTTTGAGAAGCTGGAGATTAAGGAGAGAGCAACGAGGCAAAGGCAGAGTGGAAGGAAACGAATCACTCCACCTCATGAAGCAGTGACCTAGTACATGTGAAGTCTGTATGTGAAGTTATAACACTTCACTACCCAGCGGCAGTATCTGCTATGGGCTTTCCATTCAGTCCGGGAACACAATCAATTATCCATCCACAGTAGGAAGTAGGAGTGTCAAGATATCAATTCATTCATTCATGAGAGTTCTTTTGTGCGACATTTACCGGACCCTACGCTATGGAAACGAGCCATGGACAATCAGTAAACTAGCAAAATGTTCACTGGAGCTACAAAATTATATTTTTACATAGAAGTATTAAGAACACTATGGACAACTAAGAGATAGATAGAGAGAGAGGGAGAGAGAGAGAGAGAGAGAGAGAGAGAGAGAGAGAGAGAGAGTAATGAGGATGTCTTGAAAGAAACCGTTTGCAATGGAAGCTTATTACACGTATCAGAAGAAGCAGTGTACGTTCTTTTGGGCATATTATGAGAAGAGGAGATCTGGAATAAATATACTGTGACTACAGGAAAGATTTCTGGAAAAAAAGAGAGATAAGTATCGATAAAAGGAGAATATAATAAACAGGGTTTGTAGTCTTAGGACTCGCATCCAATTATGTCAAAGACTGGGACATAGGTGGAGCGGTTATACTGCCATCTTCGGGGGGGGGGGGGGGGGGGGGGGGGGGGCTGGCAAAACCAGGGGGGGGGGGGGGGGGGGGGGGGGGGGGGGGGGGGGGGGGGGGGGGGGGGGGGGGCGGGGGGGGGAACATATGAGAATCGATAAGCTTTGAAAGTGTGCACCAAGAAATGTCAAATGTAGATCCGCTACTGAGCTTGACATAGCTCGTAGTTTAATTTCTGGAGAGTCACGAGCAAGCAAGCTAACATGGACCATACCCAATTATATGGACAGTTTCTTCTTTGTATTTCGTCCACACACTCACAGACACACATACACACACACGCACGCGCGCGCATTTACACACATATATGTCCATTTTCCTCACGCCCCCCCCTCCCCCCCTCAATTCTACGACGGAATTTACTAGCGAATATTAATGCGATATCTTGTCCTTGACGACTTGTAATTTTCTGCTTTCTGAAGAATGAAAAGTAAATGGCCTCACAGTCTGAGAAAAAAGGGAAAGGAAGTCCGATTGCAGATATTGTCGTAGGGGAGTGAAATGTTATACACTTCACCATACCAGGTCCAGCTTTCTTTTTTAATGAGGTGGGAGTGACCAGTTACCCTTCTCGCTGTCTTTGTCCTAATTCAAATGGAAAAAAAACAAATAGTAATACGTCTTACTAACAGAAAGGACAAGGAAAAACTTACGTTGCGGCCACAAGGCCTTCGTCAGGGACAGACAAACAAAAGACAGAAGGGAAAGAAAGTGAGAATTAAGTGGAGAACATGAAACTATAGAAATAAGAGAAAAATACTCCCTAATGTGTGTCACATGTTGGAGCAAACATGTCCGCTACTGAACCGGAAACCGGAAGTCTTTTGTTTGTCTGTCCCTGACGAAGGTCTTGTGGCCGCAACGTAGGTTTTTCCTTGTCCTTTCTCTTAGTAAGACGTATTACTTTTTGTGTCTTTCTTTGTTTTTTCCGTTTTACCCACGTCTTACGGCAGTTCTCCTCATATACTCATATCACCTCCTAATTCAAGAGGTACTCATTTACTGCTGGGTAGGGAGCCGCGCTGGTGTAATGGTTACCACACTGCGCTGGCGATCGGGTGATCCAGGTTCGAGCCCTGGAGAGGACATTTGAAGAAGTATCGTCGACTAGGACTTGGACTGGAATAATTCGAGCCCTGGCGAAGACATTTGAAGCAGCGTCGTCGACCAGGGACTGGGATAACATGAACGACTCCTCTGCCGACCCAGCTCTAATGGGTACCTCTGAAATCGGCGAGTATCTGCCTGAATGGCGAAGGACACCTGTCATTGTACAGGGAAAAAAGGAATACTCACGTAAAATCAGTCTCAAGTTAGACATATTAACCTGAGATTTCGCCTCGAGTAATAGCGGGCGTACGTTTAAAAAAAAACAAAAACTGCTGGGTAAAGTGGAGCGAGACTTTACAAGGTTTCGTTCCGGAAACCCGTTATCTTTGACGGGAGAGGAAAGTGTTCTAACAGCTTAGCCAATCTATAGTCAAAGGGACATTATTGTCTCAGAATGGATTGGGGCGACCCCTTCTTCTTCCTAATCTCTGTTTCACTACGGCAGTAATCGGTACATTTGTGGTACGGGTTTTATTGCGTGCTTTCAATTGTTGCACTTTCTTTCTTTCTTTCTCTGCTAAGTAGCAGATATTTGATATTGTCAAATCATTTTGACACTCCTTGTAGGTGATAATAATAACATTTTGCTTGATGCGGCACAGACTTGCTGAGATTAGAGCAGGTGAAGATCAATGTGGGTTTGTTCAGTTTCGCATGATTCCGTTTTCTCAAGCTGGGCCGGGTGATAAAATTACTCGCCTGTAGTTGGTTTTCGTTTGCTCAGGCAACAGATAACAAGATTACCCGTCTGTGCGACATATTTGGGACTGACACGTATGATATAATCATTTCCTGTCCACGATATTACTTTGTAAGAAAGTAATAAGTGTTACATCTGATACACGTTGTCATATGAGTTTAACGACATTTTTGTGAGTTCGTTCACATGGCAATCGGATGTTTACAGTCCATTTTCAGAAAAGTAATGTTTGAAATTTTGCACTAGATGAGTCATGCAAAATATTTAAATCAGATTGGCTGATCATGTGAGCTCCATAACAAACAGAGTGGGGTAAGACAGTGAATATAACCTGACACATTTAGGTGGTTTTTTCACATTGAGATTCACGCTTGCCAAAGACACCAGACGTGCCAGTTAGAATTCAGAATTTCCATTTATCAGACCGTGTCATAAAACGTGTGTGTAAACCCACTTCTTAGTTAATACACTATGTCGAGATACAAATTTGCTCCAGCCAATCAACGAACAGTCGCTGAGCCAGAATAAATTACATGAAGTATACGCCAGGAAAAACTTAAGCCTACAATTTCGGGACGCGATCACGGCCATCTTGTCTTCCAATATGGCGGCAGACAGAATAAAATTAGGCATAAGCTCTGTTTTTTCGGGAGTCAGCTTCGGTCACGGATTGTATGAAACCGCATATAACCAATCAGCTTGCCAAGCCGAGACCCAATCAAAAGCATTCCTTAAGCAGTAAAAGTTACCTCATCTACCTATATATACGGGCGAGTTGCATTCAAACTCACACACACACACCAACACGAAGCCAGCTAGACGACATACTGGAGAAGAGAGGGCAGTCAAGATTGATTTATGCTTACCTGCATTGACCGGGAACTCTTGCTTCACTAAAGTCGACTGGCCTGTTTAAATCTTAGAGGGTTTTATTCGTGTCATCCAACCTGAGGTCGTATGTCCAGTCAATCCAGCTGCCTGGAACTTCGCAGGAGCACAGTGATTGCACAGGAACTACATCTTTAGCCCCCCCCCCCCCCCTCAGTCTTGGGTGGGCTAACGAAACGATTATCAGCGGGTGTTGTGTGCAAGAAATTAAGGACAGAACTGTTTCAAGAGATGAGTACACATTAGTACCACTTCTGTCGGCAATTGTGAGCATTTAACAGTCAAGGAAGAAAACGTGATTTAGCATAGTAAGATAAACAGCATAGCTGATAAATTTTATATATTTAATTAACAGCACAGCTGATACATTTACTATAATTGAGTAACAGCACAGCTGATATAATTTTTTGTTCCTATAATTGGAAGACTTGTTATATATATATGTGTATATATATATATATATATATATATATATATATATATATATATATATATATATATATATATATATATATATATATATATATATATATATATATATATATATATATATATATATATATATGAGTGTAAATCATTTGTAAACTTACAAATCCATTACATTCTATCTTCCAACATCCACCCTTCAGCACAAGAGTATATAATGTATATACTAAATAAATAATAAGGAAATTGTATTTGAACGCATTGTCAATTTTATAATTGTTAAGTAAAATATGTTTCCTTGTTTTAATATCACAGTTAGTTACACAGCGGGGGTGGCATTTTTATGACTGTCTCCTCTCTACTATTTTTCGAGATCAGATCATTTACAGCCGTAACTAATTTGTGATACCAGTAGTTCTCTCAGACACTGGGACTTCACCATTTTCTGCAGAAATTCTATTTCTGTAATTGTCAGTACTATACTGATCCTAGAGCCAATAAAAACCTCACGTTACAGACCGGACACCTTTTATTGGAGTATTCATCAGGACTTACAATTCAGACCAGGAAATCTCTATCATTTTAATAAGGAAAGCCGCTGTCTGGGGAAACTGAAGGAAACACACGAAGTCAGAAAGGGAATTAGTTCAAATTAACGACCCCAAGTACACGTGTAATAAGGCAACGGCCAGTGCCTTTTATTAATCTGAGCAAAAAGTCTGTGAGCGAGGATTGGCGTAAGTTGTGATTTTACATTCTATATTTTATTACTAACATGTGAACTAACATAGATATGTATATTACCATGTGAATTTTAATGGATGAAACTCGCTATTGGATGTCAAAGTCATTTGAGGCTGGCAACCTCAGCGTATAGAATGATGATTTCATGAACCACCACTGCACGGGATGGTGACTGCTTTATTGCTAGTTTCTTAAAGTTAACTAAACGCATAAAGAGTCCCAGGTTCCACACGGAGCCGGGAGGGAAAGATGAAAGAAATGATGTACATTCTAAGTATAACTAGCAACAACCCGCCAAAGCCGACAGGTTATTAATTATGGTGTGTTATTTCTGTTGCATGTATTACACTACTGTGGTTATTTCATTGCAGGCGACCGTCTTTAGATATTTGTAGTGACAATTATATGGATGTATTAAATATGAAGACATGGAGTAACACAACCTAAATGACAAGTGGAACAGTGATAATGATCTAATGGACCATAAAATGACTAAATAAATAACATTTCTTTTATGACAACATGTCTCGTAATTGTTAGTGCATCTTTTAAAATCTTGCCCTGATCGACTTAACACCTATGAGAAGCCTTGGTCGACTTACTGCCTCTGAGAACAACGCTTGAAGTTTGACGAAACTCCATTTCATGTACTGTTTATCAATCGTGTTGTTGGCTTCTTTCCATTATCAAACTGTTCATGCACACCTTCATTTGCGCACTTTTTTTCTATTTTCGCGAGAGTACATATAGGGGGAAACAATACAATTATTGTCTAACTCTCAACAGCAGTTGCACCCCCTTAGCTGTGCTTGAAAGTTAATGCACTCCCTCGAAAATAGAAAAAAGTGCGCAAATGACGGTGTGCAAAAATGTGACTGCCGACCGACCGTTCGACCGACCGACCAAGTACTTACGGCGGCAATTATGTATTTTGATACTTACAGTTTCAAACCAGTGTAAATGTCGCTGTTGACATTTGCACTTTAAAATGAATGGAAGTTTCAAACTTTTCAAATCAATCTAAACATAAATGAAAACATATTCAATTGATATTGTGAACACTTTTCAATCAGTGGAAATGTAAATGTAAACATATTCTATCTGAGCAATTAACCTTTTCATTTAAATGTAATGTAAAGCTAAAAGCTACTCAATTTAAATGTAATGACAGTTTTATCCCGAGGGATTACATTTAATTCTCATCGAGGGTAAATTCTGAGATAAATGGGATGGTAGAATAGAAGAAATAAGACCCATAAATATGTGTCGGGAAACGCAATACTCAGAAGAGCGTTTCGTTTCTTTTCTTTATCATATTTATTGGTGGTACCAGCAGAAAGTACTATCTCTGGAACAAGAAGGGACAAGTGGCCTAAGCTTTAAGACGAAGAACCAACTTTGTAGACTCTCCTTGACATTTCTGGGAAACGAGCTACACCCTACAACCTTGACCAGCGACGAGCGTGAGCAGTATAAGAAGACTCATCAGCGGGAGCAGAAACTACTATTGGCAGGTAAGTGCTAAATATCCGCTGCCAAAGTGAACTTTTTCCCATCGACTCTACTATAAATCAAAAATGAAACTTTTGTTCTAAACTATTCAATTGTTTTCAAACTGTTAAAACTTAAGTGACTATTAAATTTTGTTATTTGTAATTTTACAAATTTAACTTCGATTTAATCTTTCTTAAGTTACTGCATGTTTGTCTCAGTCAATTTACTACACACACTCTAAACTGAGCAATAACAGAATAATAAGAATTCCCCTGAGTTAATCAGAGGTGGGGGCTTAAACGAGCTAGCATAAAACATTGATTAATCCTTCTGCAGCAAAGTTAGATTTTGCTGGGGAGGTTATGATGGTATCCTAAAAGAATGAAATCCGTGTATGTATTAACCGTGTGAGGTCAAGCACATGTAGGCCCCTGACTCTATAAATGATGATGATGAATTATGTGCAGGGAACCTAACGCTACCTCCCTAGATCTCACACGGTCACTATTTTGGCTCTAGTGTCTGGTGTATGATGTACCTAGTGTCTAGGGGAGAAATGAAATGATGGTACACAATACAAAAACACTTTAAGTTTCTATGAGGAAGTGAATAAAACCTGTGGTTAAGTTTTTCTTTAACTTTGATAATTTTTTGTACAATTTATTTTGCCTGTCCAGTCATATCGTTTGGACAGGTCTTTGAAAATGAGGACAAGATAGTTTACATAAAAGATCAACTAAAATTGTGTGGACAATCTGCCCAAATAACTACAATGTTAATATATGTCTTTCCTGTTGGAATGTTCACAGTTTACACTTTATTCTTCTAAGAGGGAGAGTCACTGTGTATGAGGGGCTGTATTATCATCATACCCCATCATTTTCCTGAGTATGATTTGAAATACCAAGGTTTATTTAAACCGAAACTGTCAGATATACCCAGGTCCTTAACATATCACCTGGGGTTTCTTGTTGAATGATAAGATAGTGTGTAGTTGCAGAAATATCGATATCGCGTCACACGCCCAAGCTTCTGCTGTTATCTCTTGACAGCATACATGAAGTGTCGGAGACTTCTTGGCGTTATCGTCACTCCTCAGGTTTCCTGTCACCAGCTGGCAACAGGAAACAAAACCTCTGCAACAAAAGGACACCCTGGCCTTTTACATCTGATCACTTATTCTTTTATTTAATTTCATACGTGGGTATGGGGTCAGCCTTGCGTGCATTTCAGGTGCACTCACCACTAATTTTTCATGACTCCCACCTTGCTGTGACCACCCCTCAGGTCCCTGGGGCAGATACGCCACTGTACGTTTACATAGTTTTCCTCAATAATATAATGTGGGGTAACCACATTTCCTTTTATATATTTTTCTCATCTTTTTCTTTTTAAATATAAATGCTTCAGGCATGTTGAACAGTGTTCCTTGAACACGGAGGCTTACTAATATACTCTAATACAATAATATTCAAACATAATCATGACAACATACATTAGTTATATACATTTCAACGTGAGGACTCAACAATGTCTGCTCCCGGCACGTCCTTCACTTTTTCCCAATAGCAGTATCTAACTTTGGTAATGGGATTAAACATATTAAATTCATAAAGCATTCTTACCACAAATCAAGAAATATAAACAAATGACGCTGACTTTGCAAAGAAATGGCCTCAGTTTCTTCTGCTCCGTCCAGACTGTGAAATACTTATTTAGTTATTTAATTTACTTTTAAATTTATCACAGCTGTTCTCAGCGTATCTGAATAAAAAATACTGTTCAACTGGCAATGAATAGTGAAAGCTTTTAGCTAATATTTAGTAGCACTGGCTAATCGAAAGCTTGCGACTACCAGAATTCAAATGCAGTTTTTGAAAAACAAAATAATTCCAAACATACTCTGCGTCTGGTAGTCGATTGGCCAGTCTGCTTTAGTTATGCCAATACAAAACGATTTTAGTTTTTGGTAAAAATTTTCCTACAGCTCCCCTCTCCTCCTATACTCTTGTTACCCCAGCGAATTTGAATTTACCTCAATGCCTCCCTTCTAAGCCGGTGTCCCCACTAACGTTATGAAAAAAAACAAGCAGGAACAACAGTCTGTCTGGTCGTGCTTCCGTAGACATTTAGTATTTTCTCAATAACTTGGCTAATACTGGGACTATTATATTATTTAAAACACATTCTTGCTCAGTGGACTCTAAGCTATACTACCATATGATTTTTATGATCAGTTTCATTATGGTTTTAGATTTTCAATTTTTTCCCCGGTCATCGTCAAATAAAATTTTTACACAAGACGGCCATCTTCCCCTCTCGCTAGCATGTATTTTTCAAATAACTAACTTGTTTTAGTGAAGTCAGAAATACTACCGCGAGAAGAAATAAAATTGTCTGCGTGTTTTGCCTCTGTTGGCTTTGTTCCAGCGTGTATATATGCATGGCGGACTGTCAAGCGAAGCGGGGTGGTGGCGTGGCGGGTTAAGAATTGGCGTTAATAATTTGTATTGTATCGTGTAACACTACCAAAAAATGTAAGGATTACTACTAAATTTTGCGTTAAAGTTGACAGAATACGTTAATTCAGATAGCAGTTTGGCGGCATACTTCCGCAAAATCGTTAATTATAAGTCTTGGCTGCAGAATGTATGCAGCAGATCTGGCAAAATGTTAAATATTGGTAGTACGTTTTCGAAACCGAAACTAAAACGCGTGTTAGATTTTTACCGTGGGATCGTTCTATAGGCTTTAGCACTGCACAAAAGGCAGCGTTGCTGGCATGTGAGCGCATCGCCGTCAGACACAATAGTGCGGGTTTATTTATTATCATTTTGTGACTAAAATCTTACTGAAATGAGCGATTATTCTCGCAGATTTTACTACACACCTCCCATCCTAAAACATGCAATCATTAGCAGGTTATAATCTGCGAGATAACTTAGCTCCATGAAGTCTTACGCGTTTTTCTGATCTTCATCATAAGGATGTCTGCTTAAAAAGTCTGCACCTACGTTTCGAGGGCCGGGAATATATTCTATCAGAAAGGAGTATGGCTGCAATAACAAGGACCATCTCAATAATCTGGAATTTTCATGCTTGGCCTGTGACAGGAATACGAGTGGTGAATGATCCGTTTGGACCATAAATGTCCTGCCATATAAATAAATCTGGAATTTTTTTATAGCCCATATGAAAGCTAGACATTCCTTTTCACTTGTTGAATATTTTTTTCCGCCTTGTTCAACTTGCGGCTTGCATAAGCGACTGGGTTCAATTCCCCATCCTGTGAGGAGGACCTTTGCAACAATGTAGTGCCTAGGCCCACATTGCTTGCGTCACTTCTCACGATAAATTCTTGATTCAAGTCAGGCAATTGCAATACTGGCCTGCTTGCAAGTTTCTCTTTTAACTCCTAGTAAGCCAATTCACACTGTGCTGACCAATTTATTGTATCAGGTTGACCTTTGCGAGTTAAATCCGTCGGAGGAGCACATATAGAGTTAAAATTTTTAATGTACTTTTGGTAGAAACCACACAACGACACGAAAGATCGCACATCTTTCTTTGTTTGTGGTCTAGGTGCTCTTTTCAATTTTTCCAGATTCTTGGGATCAGGGGTCATGCTACCCTGATGTACTGTATGTCCCAAGAATTCCAACTCTTTGCAACCAATACAACATTTTGTTGGCCTAGTGGTTAAGTTAGCCTCTCGGAGTCTATCAAACAGCATATTCAAAGAGGTAACGTGTTCCTCAAATGTTTCCGTAGCAATGAGGATATCGTCCATAAAATTCAAAATACATGGATTTTTCAGGGGATCCAATAATTTTCGCATCATCCTTGAAAACACACTCGGGGCATTTTTCAACCCAAACGGTAACATGTTGAACTCATAATGACCTTCCGAGGCGCTAAAGGCTAAATAAGGTCGAACCTCAGGCTTTACTGGAATTTGGTAATAGCCTTTGCTAAGATCCACCTTCGAAAAATATTTTGCCTTGTTCAGCCTGGCAAATAGTTGAGTAGTATCAGGTAATGGATCCACCTGACCTTTTGTGACAGCATTCAGTTTCCTGTAATCTATGCACAGTCTATGTTCTCCTGATGGTTTCCGTAACAAAACCACACAGGAACTATAAGGAGACTCACTGTGAAAAATAATCCCTTCTTGTAACAAATAATCAATCTCCTCTTTCAAAGCTTTTTCCTTAGCGAAAGGAATAGAATAGGGCCTCATACAGATAGGTGCTGGGTCTAGTAGTTTCATATCATATTCCAACAAATTGGTGTGCCCCGGTTTATCCGTTAACACATCTGTATGTTTCTCTAGGACCTGTTGAACCTTCTCCCTCTGTCCTTTTGTCAGGTGATTACTGATCTTCACCTGGGCAAACGTTTCACTGGGTTTCAGTGGATATTCGAATGAGGAGAGAGGGTCATTTTTCATTTCGGTTGCAATAGACAAGGCTAATAGGCGTGTTCCTTCCTGGATTTGTCTGTCCAGATATTTCTTCAAAAGGTTCACATGATAGACTTTTTCCTTTCCCGTTTTGTCTATCTTATAATTTGTTCTGGATACCTTTTCCAAAACTGTGTATGGCCCTTGCCATCCGATCTGAAGTTTATTGTTGCTGTCTGACAATAGAAGAAGCACCTTCTCCCCTACAGCAAGTTCCATATCCTTAGCTTTTTTATTATAATAAGCAGCATGCTTTTTCCTGGCTTGTCTCAAATTATCATTTGCCAGTTTCCAACTAGTTTTTAAACGAGGGGTCAGTTCGTTCACATATTGATAAGATGAGGTAACAGTCTCCTCTGCCTTCTCATCTGTCCAGGTCCTTAACTAAGCTTCTAAAGGACCTTTTATTGGCCTCCCAAATAACAGTGTTGCGGGTGCCATTCCGGTTGAATTATGTGGTACTTCCCGGTACGCAAACAATGCGGCGGGCAAAAATTGGTCCCACGTATCAGGTTTCTCATGTGCCAGCTTTCTCAGGATAGAAATGAGAGTTCCATTGAACATTTCTACCTGGCCGTTCCCTTGGGGGTGATATGGACTACAATGAAAGTGCTTGGTTTGGAACAACCTGAAAACCTCTTCTGTTAGTTTTCCCTTGAACTGAGAGCCATTAGCAGTCAAGATTTGATGCGGGAATCCTAACCTTGTGAATATCGTAAGTAATGCCTCTGCCACATGTTTCGAATCGATTGACGACAGGGCTACCGCCTCTCCCCACATGGAACAAGTGTCTACAAGAGTAAGGATGTAACTGTTCCTCCTCTTGGTCCGAGTGAGAGGTCCCACGATATCCACTGCAACTCTCTCAAAAGGGGTTCCCACAATGGGCATTTCCCCTAGAGTTGCTGGAGCAGTCCAATGCTTTGGAGCTACTCTCTGGCATTCGGGACAGGATTTTACATATCTCTTTATGTCTTCCGTTATCCCTAGCCAGAAATAATGACACGCTATACGCTGTCCTGTTGCGCTAATCCCCATGTGACCACTGAAGGGGATAGCATGACCTAACTCCATTACTTTTTCTCGATATGAACTGGGAAGGACCAGCTGACCGTGACCAGCTGAACCAGTTCCGGCCTTCCTATATAACAATTTATTCTTCATATAGAATTCTCCTTTATTAGGAGGAGTATGGCTCTTTGGGAGTTTCTTATAGCACGGCTTCAGTGACCTATCTTCAGCCTGTGCCTTTCTCATCTCCTCTGGATGAGTATTTATAGGTTCATCTTCTTCCTTTCTGGATTGTGATCGGGTATGGACTGCTGCCAAGACCACAGGTCTCTTGGGATTTCCCAAGTAGACATAACGACACTCCAATATCAGAGGGTAGATGTGTGCGTCTATCACTGCTGCTCTGATTATCCCTTCCACATAACGAGTTTTCACTGTTATCCTTGCAATGGGAAGTTTCATGAGTGGTAGGTCCTTGGTCGCCTCTTGTATCTCCATTGTTTCTGTGGTATACTGATCTGGGTTCACCAAGTGCGCGCTCACGACAGCATCAAAATCTAGACCTGTATCATAGAGATACCTTATGGTGACCTCATTGCATACAACATCCTCACAAACTGGGGGATGATAAGGTTCCTGCTGTCCAGCAGGTTTGTCCTTTACTTCCTGGTTCCCCCTTCTCATAGCAGCACATCCAGAAGGTTTACTTTTACAAATTTCGGTGTTATGGTTGTCCTTCCTTCAATGTTTACACCACCTCTTTCCTTGGTTAAAATGCTTTCTTTCATCATTCTTTCTGTCATTGAAATGTGAGGTTTTATTTTTAAAATCATTCCGAGGCCTATCAAAGTTCTGCTTATTTCTGTTATCAAATTTATTATGGTTTTGAGGAGCCTTATACTGATCTACTGGTTTTTTCTTGATACCAGCTACCTCTGCCTGGGCTGCCTGATACCTCTCAGCGACATTTATGATATCACCCAGCCTCTCCGCGCCCTGTTCCATGAGAAATTTTCTCATGTCTGGAGCCATGGACTCTCTCATCTGTTCAATGAGTATCATCTCTTTGAGATCTTGGGTTTTCCCCAAAGAAGCCCATTTCTCCATATACGTCTCCAACCGGGCGGAGAACTGGTGATAGGTCTCACCCGACAGTAGCCTGGCATTCCTAAATTTCTTTCTATAAAACTCTCCGTTCTTTTCGTATCTTAACAGAAGAGCCTGCTTCAACATGTCATAGTTGTCTTGGTCATCCCTGCTCATTTTGGAAAACACTTCATAGGTTCCCCGAAGACCCTGAGACAACTTTACACCCAATTTTTCTCTTTCTAACCCATAAGTAGTGGCTAATGTTTCGTATCTGCTTAAATACGACTCAATGTCATCATCCTTTTCTACAAAGTAATCTAAATGGAACCCCATGGCTGATGAGGAGGCCCCCTGGCTTGCAGCTGAGTTGGAAGTGGAGGGGCTAGTTCCATTTTCAGGAGCATGGCCTTGCAGCTCTAACTCCCTTAGTCGTATCTCATGTTCTCTTTGTAATCTTTTATCTTCCCTTTCCGCCTCCAATCTCCCTTCTACTTTCTCTCGTTCCGCCTCCAATCTCCTTTCTTCTTTCTCTCGTTCCGCCTCCAATCTCCTCTCTTCTTTCTCTCGTTCCGCCTCCCTCTGTAGACGTTTTTCCTCCTTCTCAGCCTCAAGTTTCTTTGCCTCAGCCTCAAGTTTCTTTGCCTCCCTATCAGCCTCAAGTTTCTTTTCCTCCAACTGAAACCTCTTAATCTCAGCCTCCCTATCAGCCTCTAATTTCTTAGTCTCCCTAGCATCTTCTAATTGCATTTTCCTTTCCTCAGCTAACCTATGTTCTTCCCTAGTAATAAATTTATCACATTCTGAGGTGACATAGTCAATTAAGATTTGACCCTCCATATTCATTTCTTTTGCAGTCTGAACAGCCGCAGATCGAAACTTGGCCAGATCTGCCATTCTGATAAATGCAAAATGTTCTAACTAACTTTCTAAATAAGTATAAATTTATCTAATTAATTCTGGGTTCTGACAGTTTCTTGACTTCCCAAATCTTGGGCAATAATGATTATGGGGATTCCCTGGGACAATAGAATGTTGTTTATGCTAAGACCCAGACCCCAATGTATGAAGTACTAGGAGAAATTCAAATGCCCGGACAAGACTACCAATTTATGTAGCAAAGTTAGATTTTGCTGGGGAGGTTATGATGATATCCTAAAAGAATGAAATCCGTGTATGTATTAACCGTGTGAGGTCAAGCACATGTAGGCCCCTGACTCTTAAATGATGATGATGAATTATGTGCAGGGAACCTAACGCTACCTCCCTAGATCTCACACGGTCACTATTTTGGCTCTAGTGTCTGGTGTATGATGTACCTAGTGTCTAGGGGAGAAATGAAATAATGGTACACAACACAAAAACCCTTTAAGTTTCTATGAGGAAGTGAATAAAACCTGTGGTTAAGTTTTTCTTTAACTTTGATAATTTTGTGTACAATTTATTTTGCCTGTCCAGTCATATCGTTTGGACAGGTCTTTGAAAATGAGGACAAGATAGTTTACATAAAAGATCAACTAAAATTGTGTGGACAATCTGCCCAAATAACTACAATGTTAATATATGTCTTTCCTGTTGGAATGTTCACAGTTAACACTTTATTCTTCTAAGAGGGAGAGTCACTGTGTATGAGGGGTTGTATTATCATCATACCCCATCATTTTCCTGAGTATGATTTGAAATACCAAGGTTTATTTAAACCGAAACTGTCAGATATACCCAGGTCCTTAACATATCACCTGGGGTTTCTTGTTGAATGATAAGATAGTGTGTAGGTGCAGAAATATCGATATCACGGCTCACGCCCAAGCTCCTGCTGTTATCTCTTGACAGCATACATGAAGTGTCGGAGACTTCTTGGCGTTATCGTCACTCCTTAGGTTTCCTGTCACCAGCTGGCAACAGGAAACAAAACCTCTGCAACAAAAGGACACCCTGGCCTTTTACATCTGATCACTTATTCTTTTATTTAATTTCATACGTGGGTATGGGGTCAGCCTTGCGTGCATTTCAGGTGCACTCATCCCTAATTTTTCATGACTCCCACCTTGCTGTGACCACTCCTCAGGTCCCTATGGCAGATACGCCACTGTACGTTTACATAGTTTTCCTCAGTAATATAACGTGGGGTAACCACATTTCCTTTTATATATTTTTCTCATCTTTTTCTTTTTAAATATAAATGCTTCAGGCATGTTGAACAGTGTTCCTTGAACACGGAGGCTTACTAATATACTCTAATACAATAATATTCAAACATAATCATGACAACATACATTAGTTAGATACATTTCAACGTGAGGACTCAACAATGTCTGCTCCCGGCACGTCCTTCACTTTTTCCCAATAGCAGTATCTAACTTTGGTAATGGGATTAAACATATTAAATTCATAAAGCATTCTTACCACAAATCAAGAAATATAAACAAATGACGCTGACTTTGCAAAGAAATGGCCTCAGTTTCTTCTGCTCCGTCCAGACTGTGAAATACTTATTTAGTTATTTAATTTACTTTTAAATTTATCACAGCTGTTCTCAGCGTATCTGAATAAAAAATACTGTTCAACTGGCAATGAATAGTGAAAGCTTTTTGCTAATATTTAGTAGCACTGGCCAATCGAAAGCTTGCGACTACCAGAATTCAAATGCAGTTTTTGAAAAACAAAATAATTCCAAACATACTCTGCGTCTGGTAGTCGATTGGCCAGTCTGCTTTAGTTATGCCAATACAAAACGATTTTAGTTTTTGGTAAAAATTTTCCTACCGCTCCCCTCTCCTCCTATACTCTTGTTACCCCAGCGAATTTGAATTTACCTCAATGCCTCCCTTCTAAGCCGGTGTCCCCACTAACGTTATGAAAAAAAAACATGCAGGAACAACAGTCTGTCTGGTCGTGCGTCCGTAGACATTTAGTATTTTCTCAATAACTTGGCTAATACTGGGACTATTATATTATTTAAAACACATTCTTGCTCAGTGGACTCTAAGCTATACTACCATATGATTTTTATGATCAGTTTCATTATGGTTTTAGATTTTCAATTTTGTCACCGGTCATCGTCAAATAAATTTTTTACACAAGATGGCCATCTTCCCCTCTCGCTAGCATGTATTTTTCAAATAACTAACTTGTTTTAGTGACGTCAGAAATACTACCACGAGAAGAAATAAAATTGTCTGCGTGTTTTGCCTCTGTTGGCTTTGTTCCAGCGTGTATATATGCATGGCGGACTGTCAAGCGAAGCGGGGTGTTGGCGTGGCGGGTTAAGAATTGGCGTTAATAATTTGTATTGTATCGTGTAACACTACCAAAAAATGTAAGGATTACTACTAAATTTTGTGTTGAAGTTGACAGAATACGTTAATTCAGATAGCAGTTTGGCGGCATACTTCCGCAAAATCGTTAATTATAAGTCTTGGCTGCAGAATGAATGCAGCAGATCTGGCAAAATGTTAAATATTGGTAGTACGTTTTCGAAACCGAAACTAAAACGCGTGTTAGATTTTTACCGTGGGATCGTTCTATATGCTTTAGCACTGCACAAAAGGCAACGTTGCTGGCGTGTGAGAGCATCACCGTCAGACACAATAGTGCGGGTTTATTTATTATCATTTTATGACTAAAATCTTACTGAAATGAGCGATTATTCTCGCAGATTTTACTACACCTTCACAAAAGTTGTTGGCAGATTCTAGAATTAACGTGCTAAGCCAAAGCAACATTGTTTTCGCTTATCTGATTATCGTGTGAAGACTCCCTTTGTGATAGAAGTGTCATTACCTTTCTATCTACATATCTGCCAAGAGTAATCTTGTGCGAAGGTAGACACATTTGAAGCCCATATTAGATACTCATGAGTTTTGGCCACTGTTGGGCCACAACTGCAAAGCAGGGGAGGCAATACCGTCACAGTTATAGTGTTTTAGCTGCTTATTGGCAACATTATTTCCTTTCCTTCAGCCCTTTAAGCCTTCAGAACAAGCCAGCTCCACCCCTAGATTTGACCCTTATAATGACTAGTTCTCCTTCTTCTTCTTCTTCCTCGTTCGTCCTGAAAAGGACGTTGGTTGCGTTGTGCCCGTTTACAGCGAAGCTGCGTTATTTGCGCTTTTCGGCCGACACATCCGACCTCAGCACGGCATTTTTGGGACCGGGTTAGCCTTCCCTCTTCGATCCCTACTCACTCAGCCAGACTGCGGTGATGGAGTAGGGTCTTGGTCAGCTCTGGTTCGCTGACCCTGACGCAAGCAGTCAAGCTATGGGTCGCTGACTGCATTCTCTATTGTTGCGTCTTTGGATCCCTGACCAGTTCTATTTTTCGCGTTCCTTATGATGTGTGTATATATATGTATATCTAGAGATTCTGAGTCATACGTATACCTTTCTCTCTGTAATGATTAATTCAACTATGAATTTGGCAAAATCAACAAATACAAATTTAATGATCAATTACTTTAACACTTGTAAATAAATATGACTGGTGATGATTATGAAAAATAATTAGGTTTCTTCACCGAAAAGTCTTTAGGCTTGATGAATTTAGCAAAATAAAGTTCAGTTGTATTTGGTCTGTTAAAATCGGGACTTGGCAAAATGCTGAAGGGCCGATGCTGCTTTTCTGTAGAATCGTCTCTGTGGTGAGGGGCACGTTTCCAGATAGTTCAGGAAATAACCGCTCCTGGTCAAGGCAAGAATCTTCAGGTGTCGATCTCAAGCTTCGAACCACAGTCTAGTAGTACAGGAAATGGTCTCTCCGGATCGTGCCGCAATTAGTCGGGTCGCCTCGTACTGGTACCAGAAACTTTATATGGAATAAAGGAACAATTTCCGATGCTAAATATTTGTTTGCCTGATATTAATCAGGCGCCTTTTCCCGCTGTCCGTCAACCATTTGTTTTCTCAGATTTTTTACTTTCCTTGAGCATATATCATATCACTCAGGGCATGGGATGAAAAATCATCAGTATGTCAGTTAATTTAAGGAAAAAGTTGTGACTGGACAGCGGCAGTGGCTTGTGCCTGAAGGAACATATTCATTTTACATACATTCACAAAATGATAATATGCAACTTTGCACAAGTTGATGTAATCATCATTCACTCCCTGCTCCATTCGGAGTCCGGGGTTACCTCTGCTTTTGGTTCTTCCGTGAGAACTAGCATGAAGCAATCACCAGCGCTTGCTGTAGGGGTTCATGAATGTATTCTTTTCACATGCTGAGGTTGCCAGCTTAGTATGAATCTTTAACACCACTAGTAAGTATAAACATGTAAAATTCTTCTTTCTTTCTTTTTTAATCGGAACCTCTTCTACCCCGTAAACAGGGTGTAGAGGGGACCAAAAGAGCACAAGGCTCCTGGGCAAAACATGCAATCAAACTGCTTGACAAACAGGTGATTAGCCCATTGTGCCATGTAAAATTCACAGCATAAAATTTGTGTTTACAACTTACCCCAATACTGGGATATCCTAGACCCCTGGCTCAGTAGAATAGTCTTGGCTACTTAACACAGATGCCCCGAAAACACTTCTGGGGTATTATTTCTATTTTAGAATCCCCCTGTGACTTGTGAGTGGTCCTGTATAATTCCGGATTTCGTATTAATATTGGCGAGTTTTCTAGTGATGCACATAGATGCTCATAATACGTTTTGTCTGGTCCTATAAGTTTAGAATCCAACTCTATTCTTTTCTATGGCAAGGTCCGAGCTGTCTACGTAGACAATTTCTGGGATGCAGTGCCGTATGCCAAACTCTTTCCACTGTAGCGAAATCTGTGAGACAATTGCTAAATTCAGTAAGATTTTGCTCCTATAATAATAATTAAACCCGCCCGGTTGTGTATGCCTCTCTTCGTCTTCTACGCCAGCAGGGCGCTGAATTTTGTGCAGTGGTAATGCTTAGAAAATGATCCCGCCGTAAAAATCTAACGCGCTTTCCTAGTCTCGTCCTTGAGACTAACAATTAACGTTTTGACCGATCTGCGGCACGAAAACTGCTGCTCTGAATTAACGTAGTATTTTAACTTTAACGCCACTAATTGTAGCAATCCGGACAATTTCCCGATCTGCGGAACGAAACTGCGGCAAGTATTAATGCAAAGATTAACGCCGCCTTGCATAATCCCTCCTCGCTCGACACGCCGTTCCATGCATATATCCACTCGGTTGGGGACGCCAGAAGGTATATACACACACACAGTCGGTTCTCATTTCATGCCTAGTAGTGTATTTCTGACGTAACCCAAACAAGTTGTTTTATTTTGAATAAAAATGCTAGAGGAGAGGGGAAATATGGCCGACTTGTGAAAAAGTTATAATTGACGATTAACAGTGACAAAACTGAAAATCTAAACGACAATGAATATGGCCATACAAATCATATGTAACGATAGCTAAGTGTCTCCTGAGCAATAATATGTTTTAATAAACACAGTAGTCCAATTAATTACCCAAGATATTGAAATAATACTATATATCTACTAACTACTGTTGTTTTTGCTCACTCTATTTTTAACATTTTTTGGGGACGCAGGTTTAACACACAAAAAAAGAGGCATTAGAGTGATTCAAATCCGATTGGTTGGTATAGGAGGATAGGAAGGAGGTTACTGGCTAGGCAAAAAGCTAAATATATTTTACAGACTCACTCCTAATATGTTTGGAGTTTTTTTGTTTTTTTTAATTTGAATTGAATAGCTAGACCCTCGCTGTGATTGGGCCGGTCTAGTGATATTGGCAAAAAGCTTTCAAAGGCTGGTTGCCATTTGACACAAAATTGTTAATCTGCAAGCTGCGTTGAGAACAGTAGTGCTAAGAAGGAAAAACCTTGGCAGTCTGAACAGAGGCAAAGCTAAACTTAAAGATATATTAATGCTGATGCCAGTCAACGTATGTTTGTGATATTTTCATTGAATTGTGGTAAGAACGAATTTATTAACCTTGTTATTACAAAAATTTGGTGTATGAGATACTGCTTTATTGGGAATGTTTTGATACTAAGTACGTGGGTCCCCTAGCAGACTTATGCAGGGCCTGTGGTGTTGCTTACACGCAGTAAAACTGACATGAAGTGTATAACTTAATATGATTTCCACAGTTTCCAGTGGGAAGGCTAACCCACATTATTCTATGGGAGAGAATCATTGTTGCAGTGTCAGAGGCGTTGTAGCCATTAGGGAGAAGAATAGGAGCACTGGTATGAGTTGTGATCTCAGATGGAAATGGTTGACATGGGGTGGTCAGAGAGATCTGACCCTTTTCTTTTATTGAATTATATCATGTATTACTTGTGGAATGATATTGTAGATGTGTTATAAAGAATCATAACCTTGTTTCAGGTTTTTTGTTCTGGTACTAAAGTTAGTGCCAGAACCCTGGTGACTGTATCTTCATGAGAGAAAGAGAGAATTTTGCTGATACACGCTGTCTATCACAATACACCAGGGACTGTGTCAGATTGGTCATTAAAGAGAATTTTTGCTGATACACGCTGCCTATCACGAATCAACTCTTGAAATACAGGAGAGTGGCAGCATTGTACTACAAACAACATAAAGATAAGTGCCTAGTGTGGGCACTCAATAGTTCATCCAACTATTGTACTAACAGAACATAAAATAATAGACTGATATATATATATATATATATATATATATATATATATATATATATATATATATATATATATATATATATATATATATATATATATATATATATAAACATTTCACAGGAGATTAAAAGATAGAAAGGGGATGATGACAACACCCAAACCCCACCAGTAGTTACCAGTGTTCAATTAGTTATAGAAATATCACAATATAGTTAGATTGACATAGTATTTATATGGACAGAAGATCCATTGTGCTATTTAAATAATTGTATGTAAATAAAACCATAAATTTCATTTTGTTGTTGGTCCTGACTCAGAAGATTCTGACTCAGGGCAAATAAATTGTATTATAACCTAGTACATAATATTCAGCCACAGACTTCTATAAGATATATCATAGAGTGTTAGTCTGTATGTGGTTGTTGTATTGACCCAGTCCTATCTATGTATTATAATTAAAGTGTATTTGTATTGATTTGTCTTACACTACATTATATATTCATTACCCTAGACATTTAGACGTAGTCACATAACTAATAAGTAAATATTTAGAGCCAAGTGAGATCATAGGGGTGGTGGCAGATAGGTTCCCTGTAAATACTTAACCTTCAACTACTAAACTCAGGGGCCTTCACAGCTGACCTCACCTGGTAGACAAATAATATTAAATAATAACATGAATAACACCAAATCCACCACATATATTGGGGTCTCGCTCCAGGGATTTGAATTTTTCATAGCACCAGCTATATTGGGTAGATTTCTTCCGGGATTTTAAACTTCTCCAAATACAGGTATAGGAATTTCATATAATAAAATTCAAAGTATTCTTTTGTGGAATTTAAATAGTGGATGAACTGTTAGTGCTTATAGTTGTTGTTTAGTCAGAGTTGTTAAGTTACATTAGTATATTGTTAACGTTGCTTGATATAATATGGCTGACTTGGCTAAGTTCAGATCTGCTGCTGTGCAGACTGCCAGAGACATGAACATGGAGGGTCAAGTCTTGATTGACTATGTCACCTCAGAATGTGATAAGTTCATTGCTAGGGAAGAACAAAGGTTAGCTGAAGAGAGGAGAATGCAGATTGAAGATGCTAGGGAGATTAAAAAATTAGAGGCAGATAAAGAAATTAAACGTTTACAAATCGAGGCTGACAAGGAGGCTAGGGCCTTAGAGGCTGATAGAGAGGCTGAGATTAAGAGGCTCCAATTTGAGGAGAAAAAGATTGAAGCAGAAGAAAAACGACTGCATAGGGAAGCAGAAGATAAAAGATTAGAAAGGGAAGCAGAAGATAAAAGATTACAGAGGGAGCACGAGTTACGACTACGGGAGTTGGAAATTCAAGGCCATGCTCCTGAAAATGGTCACAGCCCCTCTACCTCTGATGCTACTGCTTGTCTGGGGGCCTCCAACTCAGCCATGGGGTTCCACCTAGATTATTTTGTTGAGAGAGATGATGATATTGAATCATATTTAAGTAGGTATGAGGTATTAGGTACCACTTATGGGCTAGAAAAGGAAAGATGGAGCCTGAAATTATCCCAAGGTCTTAGGGGAACAGCTTATGAAGTTTTTTCAAAAATGAGCAGGGATGACCAAGACAATTATGACATGTTAAAGCAGGCTCTTTTGTTAAGATACGAAAAGAATGGTGAATTTTACCGTAAGAGGTTTAGAAATGCCAAGCTACTGTCGGGTGAGACCTATCACCAGTTCTCTGCACGTTTAGAGACGTACTTGGAGAAATGGACTGCTCTGGGGAAAACCCAAGATCTTAAAGAAATGATCCTTATTGAGCAATTGAGAGAGTCCATGGCTCCAGACTTGAGAAAGTTTCTCATGGAACAGGGTGCAGAGAGGCTGTGTGAGTTACTTAATGTCGCTGAGAGGTATCAGGCGGCCCAGGCAGAGGTAGCTGGCACTAGAAAGAAACCTGTAGAACAAAAAAAGGCCCCTCATAACCAAAATAAGTTTGACCATAGAGATCAAATTAACAAAGGAAAACCCAACTTTGATAGGCCAAGAGGTGATTATCGTGAAAAAAACCACAGTTCAATGACGGAAAATATGATGAAAGAAAACCTTTCAATCAAGAAAAGTTATGGTGTAAGTGGTGCAAGAAGAATAATCGTGACACCAAAGTATGTAATAGGAAACCTTCTAACTTTGCTGCAATGAAAACGGGGGACCAAGGATTAAAGGACAAACCCGCTGGACAGCAGGAACCTTATCACCCCCCCCCCCCAGTTTGTGAGGAGGTTGTATATAACGGTGTCACCATTAGGTGCCTGTATGATACAGGTTTAGATTTTGATTCAGTCGTGAGTTCTCACCTAGTGAACCCAGATCAGTATACCACAGAAACAGTGGAGATACAAGGAGCGACTAAGGATGTTGCATCCATGACATTTCCCATCGCAAGGATAACTGTAAAAACTCGCTATGTGGAAGGAGTAATCAAAGCAGCAGTGATTAACGAACCCATCTACCCTTTGATATTGGGGTGTCGTTATGTCTTCTTGGGGACTCCCAAGAGACCTGTGATTATGGCTACAGTGCAGACCAGGTCACAGTCGAAGAAGGAAGAAGATGAACCTATAAATACTCATCCAGAGGAGATGAGGAAGGCACAGGCTGAGGATAGGTCACTGAAGCCGTGTTATAAGAAACTCCCAAAATGCCATACCCCTCCTAATAAAGGAGAATTTTATATGAAGAATAAACTGTTGTATAGGAAGGCCGGAACTGGTTCAAATGGTCACGGACAGCTGGTCCTTCCCTCTTCACATAGGGAAAAGGTGATGGAGTTAGGACATGCTATCCCCTTCAGTGGTCACATGGGGATTAGCGCAACAGGACAGCGTATAGCTTGTCATTACTTCTGGCCAGGGATAACAGAAGATATAAAGAGATATGTAAAATCCTGTCCAGAATGCCAGAGAGTAGCTCCAAAGCATTGGACTGCTCCAGCAACTCTAGGGGAAATGTCCATAGTGGGAACACCTTTTGAGAGAGTTGCCGTGGATATTGTGGGACCTCTCACTCGGACCAAGAGGAGGAACAGTTACATCCTTACTCTGGTGGACACTTGTTCTATGTGGGGAGAGGCGGTAGCCCTGTCGTCAATCGATTCGAAGCATGTGGCAGAGGCATTACTTACTATATTCACGAGGTTAGGATTCCCGCATCAAATCTTGACTGATAACGGCTCACAGTTCAAGGGGAAACTAACGGAAGAAGTTTTCAGGTTATTTCAAGAAAAGCACTTTCATTGCAGTCCGTATCACCCCCAAGGGAACGGCCAGGTAGAGAGGTTCAATGGGACTCTCATTTCTATCCTGAGAAATCTGGCCCATGAAAAACCTGATACGTGGGACCAATTTTTGCCCGCTGCGTTGTTTGCGTACCGGGAAGTTCCACAAAGTTCGACCGGAATGGCACCGGCAACCCTGTTATTTGGGAGGCCAATAAAAGGTCCATTGGAAGCCTTGTTGAGGACGTGGACCGATGAGAAGGCAGAAGAGACTGTTAGCTCATCATATCAATATGTGAACGAACTGACCACTCGTTTAAAAACTAGTTGGAAACTGGCAAATGATAATTTGAGACAAGCCAGGAAAAAGCATGCTGCTTATTATAATAAGAAAGCGAAGGATAGGGATCTTGCTGTAGGGGAGAAGGTGCTCTTCTATTACCCGGCAGTAATAATAAATTTAAAATCGGATGGCAAGGTCCATATACAGTTTTGGAAAAGGTATCCAGAACAAACTATAAGATAGACAAGAAGGGAAAGGAAAAAGTCTATCATGTGAACCTTCTGAAGAAATATCTGGACAGACAAATCCAGGAAGGAACACACTTAATGGCCTTGTCTATCGAAACCGAAATGAAAAATGACCCCCTCACCTCATTTGAATATCCACTGAAACCCAGTGAAACGTTTGCCCAGGTGAAGATCAGTAATCACCTGACAAAAGGACAGAGGGAGAAGATTCAAAAGGTCCTAGAGAAACATACAGACGTGTTAACGGATAAGCCGTGGCACTAAAATTTGTTAGAATATGATATGAAACTACTAGACCCAACACCCATCTGTATGAGGCCCTATTCTATTCCGTTCGCTAAAGAAAAAGCTTTGAAAGAGGAGATAGATTATTTGTTACAAGAAGGGATTATTTCTCACAGTGAATCTCCTTATAGTTCCTGTGTGGTTTTGTTGCGAAAACCATCTGGGGAACATAGACTGTGCATAGATTACAGGAAACTGAATGCTGTCACAGAAGGTCAGGTGGATCCATTACCTGATACAAATCAACTATTTGCCAGGTTGAACAGGGCAAAATATTTTTTTAAGGTGGATCTTAGCAAAGGCTATTATCAAATTCCAGTAAAGCATGAGGTTCGACCTTACTTAGCCTTTAGCCCCTCGGAAGGCCATTATGAGTTCAACATGTTGCCGTTTGGGTTGAAGAATGCCCCGAGTGTGTTTTCTATGTTGATGCGAAAATTGTTGGATCCCTTGAAAAATCCATGCATCTCGAATTTTATGGATGATATCCTCATTGCTACGGAAACATTTGAGGAACACGTTACCTCTTTGAATATGCTGTTTGATAGACTAAGAGAGGCTAACTTGACTGCTAGACCAACCAAATATTGTATTGGATGTAGAGAGTTGGAATTCTTGGGACATACTGTACATCAGGGTAGCATGACCACTGACCCCAAGAACCTGGAGAAATTGAAAAGAGCACCAAGGCCACAAACAAAGAAAGATGTGCGATCTTTTGTGTCGTTGTGTGGTTTTTACCAAAAGTACATTAAACATTTTAACTCTATATGTGCTCCTCTGACGGATTTAACTCGCAAGGGACAACCTGATATAATTAATTAGTCAGCACAGTGAGAATTGGCATACCAGGAGTTAAAGGAAAAACTCTCAAGCAGGCCGGTATTGAAATTGCCTGACTTGCATCAAGAATTTGTCGTGAGAAGTGACGCAAGCAATGTGGGCTTAGGGGCTACATTGTTGCAAAGGTCCTCCTCACACGATGGAGAATTGAACCCAGTCGCTTATGCAAGCCGCAAGTTGAACACAGCGGAAAAAAACTATTCAACAAGTGAAAAGGAATGTCTGGCGTTAATCTGGGCTACAAAAAAATTCCAGATCTATCTGTATGGTAGGACATTTGTGGTCCAAACAGATCATCAACCACTAGTATTTTTGTCACAGGCAAAGCATGAAAATGCCAGGTTATTAAGATGGTCATTGCTATTACAGCCTTATTCATTTACGATTGAATATATTCCCGGCTCTCAGAACGTGGGTGCCGACTTTTTAAGTAGACATCCTTATGATGAGAATCAGAAAGACGCGTAAGAATTCATTTGCGCTAAGTTATCTCACAGATTATAACCTGCAATGAATGCATGTTTTAGGAGGGGAGGTGTGTAGCGAAATCTGTGAGATAATTGCTAAATTCAGTAAGATTTTGCTCCTATAATAATAATTAAACCCGCCCGGTTGTGTATGCCTCTCTTCGTCTTCTACTCCAGCAGGGCGCTGAATTTTGTGCAGTGGTAATGCTTAGAAAATGATCCCGCCGTAAAAATCTAACGCGCTTTCCTAGTTTCGTCCTTGAGACTAACAATTTACGTTTTGACCGATCTGCGGCACGAAAACTGCTGCTCTGAATTAACGTAGTATTTTAACTTTAACGCCACTAATTGTAGCAATCCGGACAATTTCCCGATCTGCGGCACGAAACTGCGGCAAGTATTAACGCAAAGATTAACGCCGCCTTGCATAACCCCTCCTCGCTCGACCCGCCGTTCCATGCATATATGCACTCGGTTGGGGACGCCAGAAGGTATATATACACACACACAGTCGGTTCTCATTTCATGCCTAGTAGTGTATTTCTGACGTAACCCAAACAAGTTGTTTTATTTTGAATAAAAATGCTAGAGGAGAGGGGAAATATGGCCGACTTGTGAAAAAGTTATAATTGACGATTAACAGTGACAAAACTGAAAATCTAAACGACAATGAATATGGCCATACAAATCATATGTAAGGATAGCTAAGTGTCTCCTGAGCAATAATATGTTTTAATAAGCACAGTAGTCCAATTAATTACCCAAGATATTGAAATAATACTATATATCTACTAACGATAAGACGGACGGACTGTTGTTTTTGCTCATTCTATTTTTAACATTTTTTGGGGACGCAAGTTTAAAAAAAAAAAAAGAGGCATTAGAGTGATTCAAATCCGATTGGTTGGTATAGGAGGATAGGAAGGAGGTTATTGGTTAGGCAAAAAGCTAAATATATTTTACAGACTCACTCCTAATATGTTTGGAGTTTTGTTTTTTTTTAAATTTGAATTGAATAGCTAGACCCTCGCTGTGATTGGGCCGGTCTAGTGATATTGGCAAAAAGCTTTCAAAGGCTGGTTGCCATTTGACACAAAATTGTTAATCTGCAAGCTGCGTTGAGAACAGTAGTGCTAAGAAGGAAAAACCTTGGCAGTCTGAACAGGGGCAAAGCTAAACTTAAAGATATATTAATGCTGATGCCAGTCAACGTATGTTTGTGATATTTTCATTGAATTGTGGTAAGAACGAATTTATTAACCTTGTTATTACACAAATTTGGTGTATGAGATACTGCTTTATTGGGAATGTTTTGCGACTAGGTACGTGGGTCACCTAGCAGACTTATGCAGGGCCTGTGGTGTTGTTTACACGCAGTAAAACTGACATGAATTGTATAACTTAATATGATTTCCACAGTTTCCAGTGGGAAGGCTAACCCACATTATTATGTGGAAGAGAATCATTGTTGCAGTGTCAGAGGCGTTGTACCCATTGGGGAGAGGAATAGGAGCACTGGTATGAGTTGTGATCTCAGATGGAAATGGTTGACATGGGGTGGTCAGAGAGATCTGACCCTTTTCTTTTATTGAATTATATCATGTATTACTTGTGGAATGATATTGTAGATGTGTTATAAAGAATCATAACCTTGTTTCAGGTTTTTTGTTCTGGTACTAAAGTTAGTGCCAGAACCCTGGTGACTGTATTTTCATGAGAGAAAGAGAGAATTTTGCTGATACACGCTGTCTATCACAATACACCAGGGACTGTGTCAGATTGGTCATTAAAGAGAATTTTTGCTGATACACGCTGCCTATCACGAATCAACTCTTGAAATACAGGAGAGTGGCAGCATTGTACTACAAACAACATAAAGATAAGTGCCTAGTGTGGGCACTCAATAGTTCATCCAACTATTGTACTAACAAAACATAAAATAATAGACTGACATATATATATATATATATATATATATATATATATATATATATATATATATATATATATATATATATATATATATATATATATATATATATATATATATAAACATTCCACAGGAGAATAAAAGAAAGAAAGGGGATGATGACAACACCCCAACCCCACCAGTAGTTACCAGTGTTCAATTTGTTATAGAAATATCACAATATAGTTAGATTGACATAGTATTTATATGGACAGAAGATCCATTGTGCTATTTAAATAATTGTATGTAAATAAAACCATAAATTTCTTTTTGTTGTTGGTCCTGACTCAGAAGATTCTGACTCAGGGCAAATAAATTGTATTATAACCTAGTACATAATTGTCATAAAATTAACCATGATACAACGTTAAAATATCTCAAATGATACAACGTAGGGATAAAAACTAATGCGTAAGCTACTAGAATACATGATCGCCCACGCCGCGGGTCATCACCCGCCATGGAAATTAAATTGTTAGACGTGAAGGCAGAACGTTACTCTTGGAACGGGAGGAGACCGGAGATCAAAAGAAAAAAAAAATCTGACTGAACGCGTGCTTGAAACTAGCAAGGCTAAAAGACGCAATTGGTGGGGAAAGGAGGAAAAAGTCACGTCCCCAAGTTGACATAAGGTAAAGAAATCGACAAAAGGGACCTTAGCTATTATACGCAACAGTCAATTCTTGGACGCTTTTGCGATAACTTAGTCCGTTTATTTGAATTCAGCGGCAAACGCTGTATAGAAGATGCTAGAAATATTTCGAAAAACCAACTAACCTTGAAAAGTAACTTTTTCTTAATAATGATGTTAGGAATATAAAACCTAGCTGGCCGGATGGCCCATCTTGAGCAGTGAAATAATATGCTTTCATTTATACAGACGGACAGATAATAAGAAAGATATTGACAAAAGACTGTGTTGTTCATATCAGCGAGCGACTGCATTGAAACAAAAAATGTCCTTAATTTTCAAAAACTGTAGCCTTGAGACTCAAGTGCTAAAATCTAGTTAGAATGAAAGAGAGGGGATGGGATGGTGCATTGTGGCTAAAATAACTTTAAAGGCAAAATTGTGTAGGGGAAGGCGGAGTTGGTTAAAAAAACAAGTGTGTTTTTTGTGTGAAACGCAAGTAGAGACAGATGGACCAACAGACAATAAGGCATACTTGACTGAGGTATGACTGAAATGACTTTTTGGTAGGAGATTTGAATTTGAAAAGAAAAAGGCGGTGATTGGCCATAGATGAATATATTATCGGCGCTCAGACGCGCATCTTTGCCATTCGTCATAAGTTGTCCTAGTAGACACAGTGAATTATTTAGTGGTGCAATTCCCAGAAACTAATTGAAATATTTAGAGGGACGCCATACTAAAGCCAGCAGCTCAGCTGAGTTTTGCTAGCAATTAACTGTGTTCTATAT